>JAAIXJ010000131.1:45879-376442 GCA_013403705.1 Heliconius hermathena
TGAGGCCGGTCGTGGCGCAGCGGCACGAGGTGTGACTGCAAAACCGACTGGTTGTGGGTTCGATCCCCACTCGAGGAGATGAAATATTTACCTAAATTTATATTTCCATTTCTTCGCTCTGGTGTCGAGGTTAAGCGCGCCGTTGAGTTCTGCCACTCAACACGCAATGCCTCCAGAATTCGGCAGAAAGTGGGGAACGGAGTATCTTAACACTGGGTTCCCTCTGCCTACCCTGCTGTGTGCGGGATACAGCGTGAAGCTAATTTTTATTTTTTAATAATTGAATCCACTATCATCGTGCCCAGTCAAACATTCCCTCTGCGCCGCAAAGACATGATAGCATTTGTTATTTAAATAAAAGCATTCTCCATACAATTATTGGACAGATCGCTTACAATGTCTCTCAGATCCGCGGAATCTTCATCCATTATCGGGATTAGGGAAAGGAGTCTTTACGTAGATTAGGTCTGTAGTACAGTAAAAGCTATGTTGTTTTATTGCATTGTTAATAACTTCGCTGGAATTTAAATTTAAAATTTTAAAAAAATAATATACTAATAGAAGTAAATAAATTGCCCAGATACAATTTTAAATGCCTAAAACATATTTCACTTAAAGTTTTGAATTTTTTAGTTCAAAGTATTGGTTTTCGTCTGACATACAATCAGTCATTATATCAAGCAAGCGTTTTCAATTTCTTATTCGCCCCGCGTTCTGTTTTGGAGCGCAGAACGATTAATTCGGATAAAATAGCTTCTTTTAAGCTTCATTTTGTACAACAGGGTATGAATGGGGAACCTAATGTTAAGACACTACTTTACTCCCAAATTTAAATTTGCGTGTTAACATGAAAATAATTATTACCTCGGGTGAAAATCGTATTCACATTCACAAAATAACATTGTGCGCCACGACGACCTCAACTTCAATTTAAAGTGTATAAAAATCGAAAACCAGGGACCTTATTAAAAATATAAACTTTTATATTATAGCTGGAGCTTGGCTTCACATATGAAAAATCCTTCATCCAACGTTGGCATTATGTAGATTAGATGTCTGCTTGTCTTCTGAGATCGAACCATCCTCGATATTTCTGTGAATCTACAGAAGATATATTTTTCTTTCTTGAATACATTTATTTGACGCATATTCATTATTGTATATTTGTCAGCAATATAATGAATAATGTTTGTTATGTATGGCCTAATTTATTGACGCAATTATTTGGCGAAGAACGCGATGTAGGCGGAAGAGGACGACATCTGACTATAAACGAGATGATTATGGATTCGACTCTCACTCGGAGGAATGATTTTAAATTATTTTCATTTTCCTAGCTCTAGTAAGAGGAAAATGCGAGGTATTGAGTTCCGCCAATTAACACGTAATGTCTTTAAAATTGTGCGAGGTCAAGAATTCTGTGAAAATTGAGAAACGAAAGTGTCTTGAAGGGAAACGGAGTGTCTTAACACGAGGTACCCAGGTTTCCTCTGACTACCTTGCTATTACTTTCACAAAAAAATCTGTCATATTGCTATCTTGATAAAAAATATTGACAATCTCGAAAATATGCCTTCAGCGGTGGCGTGATAAATCTCACGTAATAAATGTTAGATTACGAGATGTTCTGAAGCGTAATAATATACCAAATAAAATGTAATGTGTTTCCTACTCGTGGGTCGTGAGTAAGTTTACTCTTTACCCGAATGCGTTGAAGTCGATGTTTAATGTCTCATATAGTTCTCATATATGCACGCACCACACAATTTTCGAGACATCGCGTGTTGGTGGAGTTTAACGCTTTGTTCATACCAGACCGAGGAAAACAATATATATTAGTTTATAATAAAAATATATTATTTCTTTATATTATGGGTTTGCTTGTGTTTTACAACTCGATTAGTACTTACTAATCACTTTTTTTTATTTTTTTTCTCATTTAGTCAATGTTTGTTAAAAGGTTGTAAAATAAATGTCAAAATTTCGCAGGTTTGAGACATTGTGTCTACGGTGATTTTCTTCCTTATTTCTCTACTAGCAATTACCTCCTGTTTCGCCCGCATTGTCAAAAGGAAATAACTAATAGTAGCATTTTGTTAGCCGTCACGTGGTACATCGAAACGATTAACGCACTGTAATTTATATAGCCCATAGTGCTTCTTCCACAAATGGACTATCAAACACAAAAATAATGTTTCAATTTATACTATTAGTTCCTGAAATAAGAGTGTTCAAACAAACAAACTCTACAGCTTTATAATATTAGTATACAAATATATAATACATATGATTGATGATGATTATAAAATTATCATTAGATAACGATAGGGAACGGAGTGTCTTAACACTAGGTTCCCTCTGTATAACCTGCAGTGTGCGGGATACAGCGTGAAGCTGATAAAAAAATATTAACACGCTCGTACTAAAGGCAGCTCGTTATGAGGTCATACAGCCTTACCGCAAATCTTACGCCGCCTCATTACGCTGCCTGCTGCTGTCTCATTGAATTATGAAAATGAAGGAATGAGTGCGCTTGTGCTTGAACAATAGATCTTGAATTTATAATAGTTAATTATTTACATACTTTCTATGGAATATTCGGTTTAATATATATTTATATTAAAAAAATAAATATTAATTTTATGTAAGAGACAATTCTTAATTAAAAGTAATATATTATTAAATTTATTTTAAACTTTACTCGACTCGGTAAATGATTTTTATTAAATTTTTTAAATGACACCGCTGTGTAGACCAAGCGTGGGATTGAGCTCTGCCATTCAACACGCAATGTCTCGAATATTTGACGGAAAATGGGGAATGAAGTGTCTTAAGATTAATTAAGACATTTCCATTCCCCCACACACTCAAATAAAAAATATTTTTTCCATTTGGTTTTGCCTTATTTGAAGCACAACATTGAATTACAAAACATGTTAAAAGTATTTAATAATAGTTACTTCGATATATGAACGGTTTATATTATTCGATTCGTTTTATAACTAGGATCCGTCACATGCTGTGCGCGGCGGGTGGAGCTGTGTGAATTTTTGCGAAATTTTTGCGAAAAATATGCGAAATTTTCTTATGTCCACAGCTCTTATATAGAGTTATCTATGGGACACATTTTGACCATTTACTCAAAAACTACAATTACAATTATCAGCAAACTACTTCGCTGGGATCACCTTGTCATCCATAACGTTCCTGCAAGATTTGGGAGCTGTAGGTTTAACTGTCTTTTAAACACACTTTTGATCTTTCAATAAGTGATAATAAATCTCTAATTATTCAAACAGGCAATATTGTAAATATTTTATTATTATATAATGTACGTAAATTACGTTCATATATTTCCATTTTGCAAGCAGAAATTATGGAATTTCATAGTTCAGTTGACTGGTTGCCCCGACACATCGTGTCTTGATAAGACCGCAATGCTAGAGCAGACTCCACTTTAATCTAATGTTAACTAACTTAATACATTTATGATTAAAAATGTTGTTATTATTCATTTAATAATATTTTTTTTTGAGGTCATCCGTGGCGCAGTGGCACAAAGATTAGCTGTAAAATCGACTGGTTGTGGGTTCGATCCCCACTCGAGGAAATGAAATATTTATTTACATTTATATTTTCATTTCTTCGCCCTGGTGCCGAGGCAAAGCGCGGCGTTAAGTTCCGCCCCTCAACATGCAATGCCTCGCAGGACTCTAAAGTGAGGAACGGAGTGTCTTAACACTAGGTTCCCTCTGCCTACTGCTGTGTGCGGGATAGCGTGAAACTGATAATATAACTTTTTTTAGTGAATCGCCGTGGTGCAGTAGGACAGCATTTGACTGAAACGCGTTGGTTGCGGGTTCGATGCCCAAAAGTCGGGGGAGTGAATATACATGTTTTTTAATTTCCCCTCTCAGGTAGAGATCGCATGGCGTTGATTTCCATCACACAACACGCACGTACATACACTGAAAATTAGTCGGTCCGTGGGGGACTTTGCCTAACACTAAGCTCCCTAACCTACTATTATATATTGGGAAAAGTGTGGAACTAGGCACTCCCTTACCCTCCCTAAACACTAACCTATATTTCAATTTTTTTATCATATATTTATATACGGAGATTTAAAAGTTTACTTATTATAAATGTCAACTAATTAAAAATGCAACAAAAGTCTTTAAATCTCACCCTCTAGCCTTTTCAATAACCTGTCTCCTTTTCAGTGTGACCCAATAATAAATAATAATCAATAAATCTCCAAATTAAAATCATATGTACCAACTATAATATACGAAATTAATAAATTGTAAATATAAACCGATTGGAAAGGCTGAATGGGTAATTAATTTAAATATGTCATATACATTTCGAAGTAAATTTCGCATTGCATGCATTAATTATTCCAATTTTGTGCGGTCACGCCGTTTCCCTCTGACGTGACATGTACAGCAACCTCGTCACGGATTTTAGTGGATTTTATATTAAAAAAAATATTATGATTATTTACCCATTTACTTTTTTTTATTCGTTTTTTTTACTGGGCGGTATGTGGGAAACATAGTGTAAAGACACTCCGTTCTTACCTTCTGCCCAAGTTTGGAGATATTGCGTGTTGAGTAGCAGAACTCAACCCTGCGCTTAGTCTTTTAACCAATAGAATGAAAATAATTCATTCTCCATGATGACGCGTTTACAACCAAACGGTGTACCGCTAGATCAAGGTGGCTACTACAATATTTAGTTAAATAAATAAAATCAGCTTCACGCTGTATCCCGCACACAGCAGGATAGGCAGAGGGAACCTAGTGAAAGACACTCCGTTTCCAGTTTCTGCCGAAATCTGGAGGCATTGCGTGTTAAGTGGCAGAACTCAACGCCGCTCTTTGCTCCGACACCAGAGCGAAGAAGTGGAAATATAAATTTAAGTAAATATTTCATCTCCTCGAATGGGGATTGAACCCACAACCAATCGGTTTTACAGTCACACTTTGTGCCGCTGCGCCATGACCGGCCTCATAATATTTAGTTTTTATCTAATTAATATTATTTATGTGTTATATGAATCCGAAAGATAGCAGTGGTCCTTATGTAGAAGGAGGTATGACTAGGTTGTAGTACGTATGGTATGGTGTATAGAGCGCTTGGACAGGTTTGAAGACCGGGCAAGCAACCGGGTTCTATTCCTGCAACATTCAAATTTTAAAAAGTCCAAAAACCATTAATCTACCCTAAGAATGAAATATAACTTTAAAAATATTGAAATACCAGTTTTCTTCAACAGTGTAGGTATTTATATACCTATTTATATTACATGAGGCTAAACTAAAAGCTCTTTAATCTGTATATAAATTTACAAACGGCTGATAGTATAAAATATTTCGTTTCGCGCGAACACTACGCGCGCGGCGGTGGAAGCCGTGCCAAATCAAATAGACACATATCAGATTTGGCTTTTCCCCACAATAGTACCTATACGTTTTCGGAGTTCGGTAATGTTTTTTTATTTAAATATATGTTTTTTTTATATATTTGACATGTATATTCGTGCCGCAACGGCACAACGGTTGTGAGTTCGATTCTGACTCGGAGAATGAGCTAGTTTCATTTTCCTGCTCTTTTAATAAAATAAAGCGTTGCGTTAAGTTCCTCATCGAAACTCGTAATGTCTGCAAAATGTAAGTAAAAATAAATGGAAGTAAAGAAGGCAATGTCTTAGAACTAGGTTCCCTCTGCCTACCCTACTATATTCGAGATACAGCGTGATGTTAAAAAAGTATCATCAATTCCGGAGTCTGGTAAGACACAGCTCGGCGCTGGGCTGAATAGAAAATTTTTATTCTTCATTTCATCTACGAGTACCCGAAATATTTTGATTGTTTATATATTTTCCACACTATGTATGTAAAGAACCTAGTGTTAAGAGGGCAGTGCTCTTCATTTTGTTCCTTGTTTTTGTTTAAAGGTTTACGTACATTTTGAACCTTTTTTTAAGGTTTACACTATATCCCGCATATATGTTAGCAGAATCTAGTGTTAAGGCACTCCGTTCTCCATTTTCCGCCTAATCACCGAGATATTGTCTCTTAAGCATCACAACTCAGAGCTTTGTGTTAATTTCCCCGAGCGGGAATCGAACTCACAATAGTACAGATTACAGCCAGACAATCACGAACCTATTTTTTAAAAAAAGAAGATATAATTTTGCTTCTAAATGTTCTATAAATTAATATGTGTCTATAAGTAAATAATATAAATAAATACTAAGTGACTCCGAATATTAAATCCAGAAAATCCTTTACTATTTTTAATTAAAACTGGGTCTACGAGCACCGCAGTTAAAAGTTGAAACGCTATAAACACGGCCGACCTATAATGACGCTTAAATATATAATTATATGAACTAATATCGCCTACATTAATTTTCATTGAGCATATTGCAGCGGTCAGAAATAATTATGTGTGGAATTCAACCAGACAATAAATCGGGGAGCCCTAATTTTGGATATGTTATTTATTATCTTTTTAGAAGAGATTCTGTATGTTACTCCATTCTCTGTTTTTTTGTTTTTAAATTAAGCTTTACGCTGTATCCCGCACATAGCAGAGTAGCCAGAGGAAATTTACTATAAAACCCCAAAAAAAACCCTTTTTACGCTAAATTCGGCGAAGCGAAGCGAAGAAATGAAAATATAAATTTAAATAAATATTTTATATCCTCCAGTGGGGATCGAACCCACAACCAGTAGCGTTTACAGTCACACAGTCACTTGTGCCCCAGCTTCACAACTGGCCTCTGTTAGGCCGACTTGTTCATATAACTATGTAATAAAATGTAAAGAAAATAATACTATGAAATATATGACAAAAATATAAAGCTACTCTGCCTACTCGGCTATATCTGGGATACAGCATGAAACTATTATATAAAAAAACTAAAAAATAAAAAGAAATATTTAAATATATATTTTTATTATTTTTTTTCTAAGCAAATACAGTTGTAATTTATTTATATGTTCATACAGACAGCATTTAAAGCATACTTTGTTTATAAAATTATTAACTAGATAATATTATAATCACTTAACCTAATCCAGATATCGAAGTTATAACCTAATTTCTCATAACATTTACATTGAAATGAGCTTCCTAAAATTAGGTTGATTAAGTCATTAAAATTTTCATTTCATTTCATAGTAAATATACCTAATATTTAATGCTAGACTTAATCATACACAGTAATGTAAAAAAAACTTTTAAGTTGTTTCATTAATAAAGAATTAAACAAAAATCTGTGTGTAAAAAAAGATATCAAGAATATCATATCCACGAAAGCATAACTTTTGTCTCCATAAATGCTAAATTTAAAATCTTCAAAATAAAATTTCCAATTAAAATATTAAACCTGTAAACATAAAAAGGATTTATAAATCGAGGTTAAAGAAAAATCTACATCGTTGAATATAAGATTTATTTTCCCTCCAAAATATTAGCTGTCACCTCCATCTTGTGTTACACGGCGTACACAAAATGTCTGCTCGTGACGTCACAAATTGTCCTTTATTGAGTTGCGAAATTACGGACGTTGGCGCTCAGCGAACTAATTTTAGGGCATTATGCGAATAAAATTTCAGCAAATTGGAATCTTCGTTCGTATATGTTTTACGTATATTATATTATATTTGAAACCCGTCGTGGCATAGCGGCACAATGTCTGACTATAGTACTGTTTTGCTGTGGGGTCAATTCCCACTCGGGGAGGAATTATTTATTGTTTTTGTTCCCTAGCTCTGGTAACAAGACAAAGCGCGACGTTAGTTTCGCTATTCATGACGCAATATCTGAAAAGTTAGGAAAGTGAGGTACGTAGTGTCTTAACACTAGGTTTCTCCTGATTGCACCTTGCTTTGCAGGATACAGCGTGAAGTGAAAAAAAAAAATCATTGTACGCGGCTAGCGTTCCTCTTAAATTTTAATGATGCTTAATAGTTCGACCATTGTCTTTTGATATTATATTTTTAAGATATTATATTTTTAAGTTTTCTTTATGAGAATCGTTATTTTCTTATTTATTTGTTTATTAAAGATTCGTTTTTCCAGAGATGAATATCGCAATTGAATATTTTCTATCATCTTACATGTATGTAATATATTATATAATAATCTCAAGTCCCAATATTCCCATAAAATTGTGAATGAAGCGATTGTTCCTTGATCAGTATTTTTTTTAATGTATTTTCTAAAATTAATAATAATCTCTTAATTTTTTTTATCAAATAATATAAAGTTCAAATTGAATGGTCAGAAAATGAAAACTTTGTAAGGGATAACCGAGCGTAACTAAACTTCGGATCAATGCCGTTAAAGTTAAGCCACATTTAGCACCAACTTCTCTGACCGAACTCTGTACGTATAAGCGTTTCCGATTATCATTATTATTATGAATCATCTGTTATCCCTGATACAGTAAAGTATATATAATTCAAACTGACAAAGTCTGGCCAAATCAGGCCAATCTGGTGACAAGGCAAAGCGCGACGTCGAATTCTGCTATTCAATAAGCAATGTGTTAAAAATTGGGTAGAAAGTGGCTTGTTCCAGCGTTGCCAGATTTTGTCAAGGTAAAAAACGAAACATTTATCATTGGAATTGTTAGTAAAATATTACAGCAAATAAATTTATAAAAAAGAAACTAGGTAATAGTTTTTTATTTCACCATGATGATATAGAATCGTATTTTTATTAAGAAAAAAGCAAAACGAAATTATTATAATTATTAATATATATATTTTAATAAATTTATTTTTTATTTTTGTAGTTTAATTATAAGTTTTATAATTAAGAAGATAGGTACAATAAATACGGAATGAGATAAAAAACAATATTAAACAGGAGTTCGGGATCATTGATAACGTTAATTGGAGAGTCGAACCACTAATGACGTCTCATGCCTTTGAAATATCAAGTGTATATTGATTAATACGTATATATACAAATGAATTTGTTGGGTAGTTTGTACGTTGTATGATTATTTTTATATCTATACTACTATACTATATTATTTTTATATCTATACTAGTATACTACTACTATACTAATATTATAAAGTAGAAGAATTTGAGGCCGGTCGTGGCGCAGCGGCACGAGGTGTGACTGCAAAACCGACTGGTTGTGGGTTCGATCCCCACTCGAGGAGATGAAATATTTACTTAAATTTATATTTCCATTTCTTCGCTCTGGTGTCGAGGTTAAGCGCGGCGTTGAGTTCTGCCACTCAACACGCAATGCCTCCAGAATTCGGCAGAAAGTGGGGAACGGAGTGTCTTAACACTAGGTTCCCTCTGCCTACCCTGCTGTGTGCGGGATTACAGCGTGAAGCTATAAAGAAGAGTTTGCTTGGTTGAACGTGCTAAAATGAAAACTAAGGAACTATTGACCCTATTTGAAAAATTATTTATGTGGTGGATAGCCACGATAAAAGCAGTAGGAGCGCAGAAACAATAAAAAATGTAGAAAAAGGCTTAAGAGTTTTCGAGAGCATGACCTACAAATTATTTCCATTTGACCAACCGGGCAAAGTTACCGGTAAAGCTGGGTAACTACATAAAATAACACCATTATGGCACAGTTGGGCAGTATCTGGCATTAAAATGTGATTGTAGTAAGCACAACCTCCGTTCGGCGGAGTGCTCAGCTAGGACAAAATGCAGCAATGAGTTCCGCTGCTTATCAATGTCCCAAATTAGGGCGGAGAGCGGAGATTGGAGTGTTTTGACACAAAGTTATATATGAGTATATCCAATTGACCAGTTACAATTGATATACAGAGTAGTGAGAGGTCCAGAGTACGTAAGGACTAAGAAATATATATATAAATAGTCTTAAGAAATTAAATAGCATTTTTGCACCATAGCACAATTATAACACAATTAAGTAATGTGCAAGACTACGTACAATGATTGTGATTTAGATTAACAGTTAGGTGAACGTTTATTTAGAAAATAACTATTTCCAATTTCGCGATCTGCTAAAAAAACCGAAATATTTTAAAATTCAAAAGTTTAATATTTTTTTCTGACGGAACCAAAAAAAAATAAATAATAATAATATAAAATAAATGAAAGTCAGGTAAAAATACTAGTGAACAATAATGAGAGTCACACATTTTTCCAACCTCCATACAAGGATCCAACGGTATATTTCATTACACGTAAAAGTGAAACAGTACTTAAAGGATACGTACAAAAGAGTGAATTTCAATAGTCCTGGATTCAGGAAGCGATGGAAAGTCAGGTTTTTTTGAAATGGTTATACAACTGTAAATGACGTAGTGCCATCGCTGATTAAAGTAGAGTAACTTGTGAAAGGCATCGGAATATCAATTGAAAATTCACGAAAATGATGGAATATGGACTGTTTGAAATTGCGTGTTGGTTTTTTTGATTTGAATAAGAGGCATTGCATTTTTTTCAGCTTCACGCTTTTTCTCGCTTTTCCCCGCAGATAAGAAGAGAATATGTAGTGTTTGGACATTTCGTTCCCACTTCCCGCTTAATTTTAAAGACTACGTGTTAAGTGGCGAATATCGCTTTTGCTTGTTAATGTAAATCGAATTCGTCAAGACTGCGCTCAGAGGTTGTCTGTAGTCCCCGAGAACTTCAATGCAGAGCTATAGAAATGTAAGATAAATATTTTTTTACAAGAAAATCTAAATTGAGAAAGTCGTGGCGAAGGGGCACAAGTGTGTGCCTGTAACACGACGGTTGTGGGTTCGATCTTACTCGAAGGAATGAATTATTATTTATTAATATTTTCATTTCTTCGCTTCGTTTCTCTTCCACTCAACACGCAATGCCTCGAAAATTCGGCGGAAAAAAGAGGAACAGAGTGTCTTAACACTAGATTCTTTTTGCCTACTCTACGGCCCAGCGTGAACGTGAGAAAAAAAAAGAAAAATCCTTCAGATTATTATTTTTATTGACATTAACAAAACGCTTAGTAACAACCATATAAAGATCTAATCCCTGATAACCCTTGCCATATAGAAACCTTACGACTTCAACGACGAGCGTATGAAAATGTTACATAATAATGAATATTCAAGCCCACGCTGATTATTGCCGCGATTGAAACTTTGTCAGAATTAATGATTTTCGAGAAGTTTCCCCTAGGTAGGTAACGTACTAAGAAACTTGGTAATTTATTAGCAAACAAGGACGCTAGTTGAATATCAATACTTGTGGATAACTTTGCACGTGGACTTGTAATTATAACGCGTTCCCAAACTTTTGGTATTGAAACTTGAAATTTATCAGATTTCTATTTTCTATTATGTCTTATGAAAACAATGTTTTGAAATGAAAATCTTTGTTGATTATGTACAATGTTGTACAGGGTAGCTTAATTCAAATAATTTGTCAAAATATATTTGTTTTTTTTTTCTCTTGCTTTTATGGATATAACTGGGTAGGCAAAAAGTTATTAGTATCGAGACACTGTTCTACTTTTTCCGCCTACGTTTGAAAGTTCTTTCGCATTGAGTGGCGTGACTTAACGCCGTGCTTTTTCGCACTGACCCAATGTGCCACAATAACTTTACCAATGTTTCTATTTAAAACAATATCCGTTTCCCTAATTTGGTAACACAACTCCAGACATTGAGTTCTATCGCCTATCTCATAAAATCTTTTAAATATACCGAAAGTGAGGAATGAATGGACAGGCCCTCCGGGGATCCTCATATTTTTTATATGAACTACCTCCGGTATCCCCGCCTCACTCTTGCTTTATATATCTTTTTAAACGACTTGTGTAAAAGGAGGAGAAAGGAGACTATCAATTTGACTGTAATTTTTTTATTTTTGTTTCCTCAGAACTTCGGACTGAGTGAACCAATTTTGATGATTCTTAATTTATTTGAAAACTGGTGCTTCCTGTATGGTCATATTTTGATTTAGACAATGTTATCAATGAGAATATCACATTATTATGTATGTGCTCGACAAATGGACGAATAACTCAACATCACGCCAACCAATTTCGATGATTCTTTTTTTGTTAGAAATGATGTTCTTCAAGGGTAGTTTCATGAGAATTTGGTTAGGTTCTGATTATGGGATCCATGACAAAGGAACAGTAGTTTTATATTTGATTTTTATTGTGTTATAAATTATATCTAATTTGCCATTCTGTCATCACTCAATCTCTCAACGTGGTGAAACCACCAACGCATATTTTCCTCTTGCAGTAAGTCTTAAAATTAACGTAATACCAACATTGTACACCACAAAGTGGTCACTCCGTTCTATAAATCATTCATTTTGTAAACACTAAATAGACATCCATTCACACAAAGGGAGGCTATCAAATGCATTCCAGTACGAATGAACAATTAATTTGTCGAACTTCGATCGTTAACAGAACTTGCTTTAGCTACATCAAAGCTCTTTATTAGCCTATAACAATACTAATAACGATTTCCAAAGTTACCCTGAAACCACGAATTTTGTATTTATAAGTCTATAACATGGATGTCTAATGTTATCTTTCCATAATGTTTTAGTTTAACTGAAGCAATAAATACTTTTAATATCAATAAATTCTTCTATTTCATTGGAGTCTTATTATTATTGTTATTTTATCTTTAATGTGTATATATTATAGAATAGGCATAGGGAATCTAGTGTTAAGATACTCCATTCCCCACTTTACTAAAAAAAGTTAACAGATGAATATAAATATTTAATATATTCAATTCTGGTGACGCGCAAAGTCCAGTTGAGCTTTGTTACATGCAATGCCTCGAGAATTCGGTGAAAAGTGGGGAACGGATTAATAGGAACGGGGTGTCTTGACAGTTTTTCCGTTCCCAGGTGCCCTTTGCCTACCCCGTAGATGGTTAATTTCTATATGCTGAATACAATGCGAAACTAAAAAATAATAATATAAACTATAATAGCTAAATTATATTAATTTCTCCACTCAGAGAAGACAATGCACGGTGATAGGTTTCGCTACTTTGTTATGTCTATTACACGCATATATTACATTATGTCCACTCTGTCTATTCTATTCTCGCAAGAGCAGTAGAACTAAAAGAAAATAATATAATATTTACCAAAAAACAAATCTAACAGTAGAAACTTCGCTGCGATATTCAATATTTCGAATCACACCACAGTGTATAGGAAATTGGATCGGTTCACGCCTCCGAGCTTAGACTTATCGTCTTTGCTTTATATTTTCAGTAACTTTTATATTTTAACGTATAAAGTGTGGATTATTTTTACTTTCATACAATTGTATAAAAAGATATTTATTTGTATTTGCTATGAAAAGGATATGTATTAACTCAAGAGAAAAATAAAAAATATAAATACAATTTATATTTATTATACTTGTATTATTCCCTATTCACGAAGGAATGAGATAAAAGGTAAACAAATCAAAAACAGGATATTTTATAGGTCACGTTTGATGAAGCTTAATAAAGTGTATTTAGTAAAAAAATCTATGGATTTATGGATGTAAATAATATTTCTTGAATGCGTCTATAGAACCAGTTAGTTAATAATTATAATAATTATGATTTAAATCTATCGATGTCATCTCTAAAAAAGTTTATGAATTTCAAAGTTAAAAAAGTTTTTATTCACCCCATTTTAAGGTATCACAAGTATCATAGATTATTTTCAAAATTTTTATAATAATGTTTAAATGAATACTTGATATGTAAAAAACACCCAAAAGCCAACTTGTTCTCAAACTTGAAGCACAATTTTTTATTACTTTAATACAATAAAAATAAACTACTATAATAAATTATAGAGCACAGGTACTGCGGAAATTTTACATAAAAATGTGATATTTTGTCATTGGTCCTGGACCAAATTAAATGGAAATTAAAAAGTTACATAAAAGATTTAGAAACTGTATTTCTTTGTTTACATTTTGTCTCATGCTAAAATGAATAGGTATACCCTATAGCGTACAGTTTTAAGAAACGCATACATAATAAACGCAATAAAATAAAAGTAACAATATTTGAACCTGCACCTTGTCGAAACCGAACAAGAAGCGCCACGCCGGTTCATATTTCATAACTATTATATGTGTATAAGTTTATACTATATACGTGTTTTAAATAAGTATCTTTCTACTCTAATTGTAGAATATCACTTTAAAATGTTAAAAATCATACAATGTGCGGGAAGATGGATGTAGACCAAGAGCGGGGTACGGTGTGTCTTAACAATCTACCTATCCTGCTATGGATTGGTAGAGGAAAAGAAAGAAAGTATTTAATAAATGAATAGGAGCCCTGTGCCGCAACGGATATCGCGTATGACTATCATCATCAGAAAATTCAAGGTTCGAATCCTGGCACCCTGCCATGATTCGAACCTTGAATTTGCTTACGACGTGCGACGTGGTTATATAGAAATAAATTTTGTCTTCCCTTTTCTGTGTATGTGTTTATAATTACTAAACTATAGCTTATGACCAACCCACCTTACAGGCAGGTAACGCACCTGCAGCTCCTCTGGTGTTGCACGGGGTCGTGGGCGGCGGTAATCACTTACCATCAGGTGACCCGAACGCTCGTTTGCCTTGTCTTTTCCATAAAAAAAAATAGCTTATGAAGTATACGAAGAGAACCAAAAATATTTTCCTTATTTCAAAGAATTATTTAAGAATACATAATAAAGAACAAACTCAATGATTTTTTTAAAACACAGTATAAAATTATTTTCACATAAAATTTTGCAAATTAACATATATTTTTTAAATAACAGCTTATTTTCACAAATTTATGATCCATCATGTTGTATTGTCAGTATTGCTCTCATATCGATTACAGTTGTTACCTAGGGATGCGACCCAGATATCAAGATACTTGTATAACCAGTACTATGAAGTCCGAATGTCTCTTACTGGGATTAAATAGGGATGTGAAAGGTACGTCACTATTCAGATATTTTCTTCTACTTCAATATAACTATTTCTTTTTTTTATATCCCGCTCCATCTTCTCGTTTTACAGGTAAAAGAACCTAGTGATGTGACACTCCATATTCTACTTGATTGTAATTGTAATTAACGATTGTGATTTCGATTCCTCGTCCGTGAATGATTATTATTTTCATTTCCCGGCTCTGGTAGCGTGAAAACTTGGCATAAAGTAGGCAACAGAACGTCTCATTCTTCATATGTTGCGACACGCGACAACGCGTTTCCAGACAGAGACTGACTGCGTTACGGCTACGACGGCCTCACTTAATCATTCCCAAAAGTTAAAAACTCAGTTTAAAAATTCAAATTCAAATAAGCATCAGAAATATAATTAAACATCCACATTAAATATTCATATGTGTTCAGCCCTGAATAGTTACATCCCATGAGAAATTATCTAGTTGCTACTATAGCGTAGTATGGTACAGTGGGATACGTGCGATACGGTGCGAACAATATGCATGCATTTCGTTAGCCTTTTAGCGTATGTTGGTATATTATAAGTTATAATTCACTGCGAAGTATGAAATATTTCAAAATATATTTATATGGAAACTAACTATTACCTGCAGCTCCGCCCGCGTAGTCAAATGAAAACAATATTATTAATTAAGTCCTTACAGTCAGTCCTTAGAGGCCAGTCGTGGCGCGGAGGCACAAAGTGTGACTGTAAAACCGACTGGTTGTGCGTTTGATCCCCACTCGAGGAGATCAAATATTCACTTAAATTTATATTTCCATTTCTTCGCTCTGGTGTCGAGGCAAAGCGCGGCGTCGAGTTCTGCTACTCAACACCCAATGGCTCCAGAATCCGGCAGAACGTGGGGAACGAAGTGTCTTAACACTAGGTTCCCCCTGCCTACCCTGCTGTGTGCGGGATACAGCGTGGAGCTGAAAAAAAAAGTCCTTACATATGAAATTGGCGTTTTGTCGTACTGGCTTGACTTTAATCACAAATTTCTCCTCTTTAGTTAAGAATCCTAATTCCATTTTATAAATCTATTTTCATATTTAATTGTATATCATATTTATTTGTATATTTGTCACTCAGTTTAAAAAATGGAAAAGTTGAAATGTCGTGTTATTTACGAGCACCGTGCCACCAATGCTACGGATACGGCTCGAAGGTTTAATCATGTGTATGGCGGTCGTTCTAACGTTCTCGTTCTGGAGATTTCAACCTCCAGAACAAGCCCCGTGGACAGCCAGTTGGTTACATTACGGCCAGCACATTACGGCACAATAATGAAAGGTTTTTAAATAAAATCATTACTTATGATGAAAATTGGATTCTTTACGATAATTGGAAGTGATCATCACAATGGCTGGAATCTGGCAAGCCAGTCAAATCCAAGCGAAAATGGACCCAAAAAAGGTACTTGTAGCGTTTGGTGGACCATTGCCGGTGTCGTTCATTACAGTTTTCTGGCCAGATGATTACGGCAGATGTCTATTGTCAGTAGTTGCAAACCATGATAGAAAAGCTAGCTGGATGATTGAACAACTGAGGCTAGTCAATCGCTCTACGCCACTGCTGCTTTACGACAACGCTAGATCACACACTGCACAACAGACGGCTACCAAATTATAAGACCTTCAATTGGAATGTGTATAAAATCCACCGTACGACCTTGGCACAACAGATCACCATTTTTTTTTCCAAATTTGGATAACAAGCAAGGAAAAAAAATCAACTCCGATGGAACAATCCAAACTGCCTCCAAAGATTTTATTGATTCCCGTCCAAATAGTTTTTTTAGTAAACGGTCCAATGAACTGTCTATGAGATTGCAAAAGTGCATAAATAACAATAGTTTGTTCTCTTCAAATTGATTAAATAAATATATTATACTAGAGGGCGCGCGCGGCTTCGCCCGCTTATTAGGAGTGAATTCTATAAAAAACACGTGTTCAATAAAATATTTTTAACAGTCTGAATTTAATTTTTTATAAAAATCGGTAGCAATTTAAAGATTTTTCCATATAAACTTTCAACCCCTTATTTGAACCCTTAGGGAGTGAATTTTTAAAAACCATGAAACATGTGTTCAATGAAATATTTTTAAGAGTCTGAATTTCAAATTTTATAAAAATCGGTACAGATTAAAAAATTTTTCCATACAAACTTTCAACCCCTATTTCATCCCTTTAGGGTTAAAATTTTTCAAATTCCCTTCTTAGTGGATGTTCAGAATATGAAAATAAACATCTGCCCAAATTTCACGTTTCTACCATCAGCAGTTACGGCTCTGCGTGCGTCTTACCTCAGTCAGTCAGCACAAGTCCTTTTATATATATTGATTAAATAAATATATTATATTAAAAAATATTCGATTCGTTCCTCCCATACCAAATGCCTATTTTCATATGTAAGGCCCTAATAGTTGTTTATGACACATAACGATGAGGCTGGATTGTAGAGAAATTGTTAACCTGATTATTTTTAGCTTTACGTTGTATCCCGCACGTAGTAGAGTAGGCTCAAAGAACCTGAAAACCAGCTGCTAAGTCACTCCGTTCTCCATTAAGACATTTCCGTTTCCCACTTTCCGCCGACTTTAAGAAGCATTGCAGGTTGAGTGGCGGAAGTCATCATCATACTTGGTTTAATTACCAAAGCGAGGAAATAATAACAATTCATTGCCGCAAGAAGAAATCGAATTCACAGCCCTCGCGTTTATAGTCAGACGCTGTGCTGCTGTCCCACGAAGGCATCATTATTTATTTTGGCAATATTTTAACCTATAAATAAAAAATAATTATATATATATATATATTTAAGAAATCCTTTTAACAGGAAACTAAGCAAAACTGCCAATATTACACAACTCTTTCAGAATTCAGAATAAAAATCTAAAGCGTATTCCATTCTATACAATATTCAATCTATCATGTGACACAACGAAATGTAAAATAAATCTATATAGGGTCGTCAGTTCGAGTCCCGGTCTACGTGACTGGAATTTGACATTCGGGATTTTCTCTATAAAAATCGCGACAAAGTTTGTGAAGTACGGAATGAAATTGGGCGTGTCATTGAATATGTGTTGATGCCATTGTGGCTTAGTAGGAATAGACTTACTTTTAACTGTGGCTTCGCCCGCATGGGTAAATGAAATAACAAAAATTTGTAGGTATATAATAAATAAACCATTCTTGATGGGGAGGTAACTTGACCACACGTATCTATACATATCTATACCCTTGAGCCTTCTTCGATAAATAGGCTACTAAAGGCAAAAACACAATAACACCGCTGTGAAATGGCCTACCTGCGGCAGTTCTAGGTCGATACGACGTGGGTACTATCGGAAGTGTCTTGATGGGAACGGAGTGTCTTAACACTTAATTCCTAGGTGCCCAGCCCAGCTGCGTGTTAAATACAGAAAGAAGGTGAAAAAAAATATACAAAATTTTTACATAAATTGTAGCGTAGTAAGCTACATTACACGTAAACTTTTATCCAAATCCGTTCAGTAGTTAAAGTGGAACAAACATCAATCCTCACAAACTTACACAATTATTATAATTGAGGGATACCTAGTTAACTACTTTGAAACAAAATATTTATCTTATTACAGTAAATCAAAGCACCTAGTACCTGACTGTGAAACATGATTTTATGTAAACGGCCGCTAGCATTTTGGTTTAGTCTTGTAATAATACACGTTAAAATAACTTTACTATATCAAGTAATAACGAACGCGTTAATTATAAAGAAATAATGATTTTAATTAAGTGTTTTAATTAATATAACAATAAATGATTCGGAAATGATGCCGACGTGGCATCATATGTTCAGGCTGTACTCTCGGTTCGATGTCCATTAGATGGAATTATTTCTTTTCATTTCTTTCTTTTGGTAAATCAAAATCAAAGAGCGGGGTTGAATTCCGCCACTCAGAATCACTCAGTTAGAGTGTCTTAATACTAGATTCGCTTTACCTATTCTGATATGCAGGATACAGCGTGAAAATAGATCGGTAATAGATAATTGACTGTTTTTTGCGGGATATAGCGTGAAACTTAAAAAAATATGAATATTGACGTCGGTACAGTGTAGTAATTATACAAATATTTTTTTCTATCTGTGTGTTGAAATTGAACTTTTGATATTTTTCATACTTAAAACATTTTACAAGGCCGTCGTGGTGCAGCGGTACAGCGTTTATAAACGCGATGGTTGTGGGTATGATTCTCACTCAGGGCACCGAGTTATTTTCAATTCTTCGCTGTAATTCCACCACGCCGTAAAAAGCCTGTATTTTAGATTCTTAAGCTACATATATATTTAGGTGTTAAAAGTTATTAAAACTAATAATCTACGAAATGAACAGCAAAAATTTACACATAATAAACTAAATTACAATACAAAACAATTCATGAAATAACAGAACAGGAAGCGGTCGTGAAAACAATGAATTATTCCGCAATAATAGCCCGCCTCATTAAACTCTAACGAAATAGTTCGAAATTGTCTTCCTGGCACTAAAGTACCTACGCTGTGATACGGTGCTACCATACGTTTTGTTTTAATTAGAAGAAGCCTTTGGACCAATTACGTTGGAACAAAGGGTTGAAATATATTGAAAATTAAATGGTGTGTTCATTATTAAATAAAAATAATTAATAATCAGCTTCACGCTGTATCCCGCACACAGCAGGGTAGGCAGAGGGAACCTAGTGTTAAGACACTCTGTTCCCCACTTTCCGCCAAGTTCTGGAGGCATTGCGTGTTGAGTGGTGAAACTCAACGCCGCGCTTTGCCTCGACACCAGAGCGAAGAAATATAAATATAAATGTAAATAAATATTTCATCTCCTCGAGTGGGGATCGAACCCACAACCAATTGATTTTGCAGTCACACTTTGTGCCCCTGCGCCACGGCCGGCCTCAAAATAAAATAATTAATAAGATTGAATATATTATATTTACTAATTATTTATTTTCTTTCTATGTGCACTTAATGGACTATTCAACTCAACGGATTTCGGATTTTTTTGTTTTAAAGGATATAAATGTCTTGAAAATTGAGAATATATCTCACATTCAGTGAGAACAAAATAAAAATTGATTTGATTTTTTTGCATGATAGCCATACAATGATAGCCATCCGGCTATCATCGTTTCCTACTAATATTATAAATGTAAAAGCTTGTGAAGGGGGATGTTTGTTCCACTTTCACGCAAAAACTACTGAACAGATTTAAATAAAATTTTACAATAACATAGCTTATATGTCAGAACAAGACATAGGCTATAATTTATTTAAGCATTTTGTATATTTTTTCTTATTATATTATATAACTATAAGCATATGCGGGCGAAGCCGCGCGTGGGCCGCTAGTTAATCAATAAAAATGTAACTTCTCTTTTAAAAAGAGCAACTGTTCACCTTGCCGGCTCTTCTCACCCAGAAGTGTTTCGATACTAGGATAGCTTTACAATATCAAAATATTTGTTCTCTACAAATATTATTTGACTATAGTTGACTNATATAAAAGTATATATATATTGATATATTGATATATTGTTCTATTTTCAGTTGATAAATAACAACTTCATTAAGATCAAATTGAGATTTTTTAAGTTATTCATCGTTTATGCTACATTTTGTATGAAATTCGCCGCGTAACTGAAATCTATAAGCCACGTAATGTAATAATTTGCCTCTATTTGAGAACTTACATTACAAATAAAAGAAAAATCGGAAAAATGAAAATTTTTAGTTATTCTATAGAAAAAAAATACTAATTATATTTGTAGTTCATTTCATATAAATCGAGTGTATACGCTCGCAAGCTTATGTTTGTCAACTTGTAACAAAGTTGTACTTCCGGTTGATCTAGAATCCTGAAATTGGTGGAAATCCTCGGTGGGCGAGTTCAACTCGCTCTTTAGAGAAAACCTACTGAAGCACTCCGTACTCCCAATTTCCACTAATTTTAGTGACTGTCACTTACCTCTGGTGAATGAGTTATTTAAGTGGGGCCGGGTAAGAACGTGTTCATCCCAGAAAATTTTAATTGAAATGTTACTAACAAAAAATCCTATACCTAGACCGAAGGCATGATACAATTACTTTATTTAATCATTTTCATGTGAAATTTCCAAAAAAAACATCCAAGCGGGCGAAGCCGCGGGTGATGCGAGTGACATTAAAAATTATTCAACAATAAATCATCTAATAATAAAATTCGAATAATTTCAATCCCGTGAATAACGCACAAATAATTATGTCATAACATGTCGACGGTTAATTAACCGCAAAATGGCTGCGTACCTAACCACTGCCCAGACTAGTATAATTTGTAAATGTCCTATATTATACGAGCTCCGGGGCTTTGTATACCTAAAGGCATGTATATATATGTAGATACTGTAGAAAATTAGAAGGTGATAAGTGAGTGACGATTGAGGACTTAATTCCCTTATTATTGTATTTTGTCTAGATAAATGTAGCAGCGTTAAGTTCTGTTACTCAATTTAACACGTGGTTTGCGGATTTACGGCGGAAAAAGGAGTACGGAGTGTCTCGCCACTAGGTTTTAATCTCATCATTTTCATATCTATATATAATACAGCGTTACTATATTAGAGACCAGTCGTAGCGCACTTTGTGCCCACAAAGTGTAAAATCGACTGGTTGTGGGTTATTTACATTTATATTTTCATTTCTTCGCCCTGATGCCGAGGCAAAGCGCGGCGTTGAGTTCCGCCACTCAACCACACAAGAACTAAATTTTACGTATATTTTTATAGCCAACAAACGGCTTAACCGTAAACATTACATGTAGTAAACGGTTTACTTTTCTTTTTTCCTTCATTCATAAAAAAGCTATTCTTCAGTTTCATTTCATCGCGTATTTGACACTTTACCACTGAACCGCATCTCTAAAGGCAAATTCAACCCCTTAATTTTTTTTCGTTGCTAGTATAAAATGTTAATATTTAGTTTTCTCAAACAAAAAACCTCATTAAATGAGAAAACCGTCGCCGCAATTTGTCTAACCAAAAATCAGGGGCGGCTTAACCTATTGTGCAGAGTGTGCAATGCACACGGGCGCCGCCGTCTCAGGGGGCGCCGCGGCGCTTAGTTTTGTAATAGAGATCTGGTACAAACATAAAAACAATGAGTGTTATTCTGCTATCATAAGAAGAAAGGCCGTAACTAATACCATACTGTAAGCTATACCTACTTATAAAATAGCTTGTTGGACTTATAAAATATGAAAAAACTTTCTTGTTACGACAGCAAAGTTAATAGTTATAGCCGCGGGGGGGTCAGGCCAAGGAGCGCCAGGGTTTCATTGCATGCAGGCGCTACACGAGCTAGAGCCGCCCCTGCCAAGCATATTCTAAATATAATTAATAAATTTAAATTCAAATTTGAACCTAAAATCATTACATACAGCCAAACAAACATTTATATACTGGAGAGGCACCATGAGAGGGCCATTTTTTTTTGTTTTTTTGCTCCATGCTGTATACTACTTATAGCAGGCTAGGCGGAAGAAAGCTATTATTAAATATTTTTCGAGACATCCCGTGTTGCGTAGAGGACTTAACGGCGAGTTTTTTCTTGTTATGAGAGCGACTAAATGAAAAGAAATTATTTCCCCGGAAGGGAATCGAACCCACAACCGTAACGTTTACAGTCAAAACAATGGAATATTTTTCCTCTATTATAATTTTATTTTTATTTTTCTTAATAAACATCATCTATCGCAGTTTATAGGCATCACGTATATAAGAACGTCATAATGTAGTATTGGAAGACACCGATAGATGTCTTTGATTTAAACGAAGTCTAAAGAATAAGTCTAATAACCTACCTAATAGCTATTATTATTATATAATAATATATTTTATTTATATATAATACAAGATGCTTTAGCATAAGTTGAAATCATCAATAATCTCTAGTAGTAATAATGAGTTTTACTATAGTTCTAGATTCAAATACTTTGACAAACAAAAAAGTATGGAGCTATGACAATATTATGAAATGAAACTTTATACCTAATCACGAAACCTTAATTATTCTTTTTTATTGAGGAATGATATATTTTCTAATACAATAATGCAGGTGCGATTTTAGTCAAGAAGCGAGAACCTAGTGTCTTTTTTAGCTTCACTTCACTTAGTATCTCACACAGCAGGGTTGGCAAAAGGAACCTATTATTAAAAGTTAAGAGACTCCATTCCTACTTACCGCACAATCTCCAAGACATTGCGTAGTGAGTGGTGGAACTCAACGCCGCGTTTTGTTTTGTTACCAGGACGAGGAAATAAATATAATATATAATATGATATAATATAATTTGTTCCTACGAATAGGAATTGAGTACTAATCTGACGCTCAGCCACGGCGGCCTAGTAATTGTATAATTGGGTTTAGAAGGTGTGTACACTATAGCCCAATATTAATAACCTATCTCCAACGTCAATCTTAGATTGTTTCATACATCTATCCAATCTAGAGATTGGATAGATGTATGAAACATCTATCCAATCTAGAGATTGGATAGATGTATGAAATAATCTAAGATTGACGTTGGAGATAGGTTATTAATATTGGGCGTATGTCAGGTGTTACAAAATTAATAAAAGAAATTGTGGCAAGCGAAATATAACGAGACATCATTATATAAACCACCTTCTGTGTTGAGTGGTGAAACACAACGCCACGCCTCTTGCACCGGAGAGGAAACGAACATAAATTCCCCCAAAAGAGATTCATACCCACAAACATTGCCATAAGCATCTAGTATACAGCCAGACCCACTGGACCACGACGGCGTCAATACGTATAACTAAAGTGAAAGAGTCTTCTTTAAATATATTTTTTTCTAATATGATAGAATTTGTATCGACTATTATCGCGTACATAAAGTTAAGCGAAATTCCTACAAAACAAAGTACCCTATTCAAATTCTTCTTATATGTATCCCGCATAAAGCAAGGTAGACAGAAGGAACCTAATGTTAATATAATCTATTATATTTCCAACGCACCGCCCAATTATCGCGACACTGCATCTGACGAAACTAAACGACGCACTTTATCTTCATACCAGAGCGAGGAAATCGAACCTGTAACTCTCATATTAACAATCTCAATAGGTATAATAAAAACCTATGATTTATATTGTTATTTTAACCTTCACAGCCGGCCAGTGAACTGATCAATTTAACTAGCAACAGTTAGTTACGTAAAGATAACGTAACTATTTAGGCCCGCATACACAAATCTTCCATGCAAATTGAAATACCTATCGTGCTTATGTAAATAAATTAAAATATGTATTAGAAAATTGTAGAAAAAAACCCAGTCAATAACTCGCTTATATACTTTCATTTTTTTTTCAGCATCACGCTGTATCCACCGGTGTTCAATTGGCTGTCCTATTTGAATGTAAATGTGAAACCTGTGGGTTCGACGCCCGGCTGGGTAATGATTTTTGCTTATTGCCGCGCGGCGTTGAGTTCCGCTTCTCAAACACACAATGACCGAAACTCCACTTTTCATGTTATATCATATTAATCTATACTGATGTTGTAGGTACAGTAGTACAGTACTTAGTATATTGATATTGTCAGCTTCACGCTGTATCTCGCACACGGCGGGGTAGCCAGAGGGAAGCTAGTGTTAAGACACTCCGTTCCCCACTTTCTGCCGAATTCTGGAGGCATTGCGTGTTGAGTGGCAGAACTCAACGCCGCGCTTAACCTCGACACCAGAGCGAAGAAATGGAAATATAAATTTAAGTAAATATTTCATCTCCTCGAGTGGGGATCGAACCCACAACCAGTCGGTTTTACAGTCACACCTCGTGCCGCTGCGCCACGACTGGCCTCATTATGGCATGCCTGGATATTGATATTGTATTACTGATATTATATGTATATTAATAAAATAAGCGGAAAAGTTTGTTTATTTATTATATTTAAATGTTAAAATCTCTGTAACTACTGGTCGGATTTTTTTGCTATGCTATATTAAATTACGATATAACTAAGAATTAGTTATACGAAACGAAAAACTAAGTTTTTCTATTTGCTCCAGCTAATCTCCAGAACAGCTGAACTATAGTAATAGTTAAATTAGAATAACACATAAATTAAAAACGCTACAAACATTTGTAGCTGACGTACTTTATCGAAACAAATTGCGAATTATCACAAGAATCTTCGTACATAGAATATGTTTTAATAACAAAAATTTTAAAAACCATAACTAATTTAACCGTGACCAGATAGATGTATAACTTAATTGATATGAGAATTTTGATACTTTATATTATCTAAGAGGCTCGTTTCCAAATATTATTAAGTTTTTTTGACGCTGTATCCCGCACAATCCGCACACCCGCAGGGTAGGCAGAGGGAACCTGGGAACCCAGTACTAATACACTCTGTTCCTATTAAAACACTTCCGTTCCCCAAGTTCTGTCGGATTCTGGAGACAATGCAACTTGGTACTCACTACTGAACTATCCACGGCTTCACTGTCCGTCGATTTCACTGTCGGTACTTCACCTAATCTAACTAGATTCGTATAATTTCAAGAAAGGTAGAAAACTGTTTAATCTTCACATATCTTTTTCTACAATGTAGGCAGAGAAAATCTTACGTACACTGCTTGATGGGTCACGAAATTTCAAAGGCATACTTTATTTTGCCATATATGAAAATATTTAAAATATGTAAAAACCATTTTTTAATAAAAAATGAACTAACAATCCACTGTACCATAATGGCAAAAAAATACCTAAATTATAAGTAATAAGATTACCTAAGAATTTAAAGAAGATATACAATAAAAAATTTGAAGCGAAGTCAAGTACTAAAAAGGTCGAAGTATCCGTACATAGAATAGAAACATTTCAAAGGGCGGAAAGCCAAATTATAACGTCGGCCTCGTCGCGAGACAATGGACAACCGAAACACATCTCTTGCGAAATATCATACTATGTTATATATAAGGAAGACTTGCTAAGAGTGTTTGAAAACTAGAAATAATAAGAAATTTTAAACATTTTTAAAGTATTATTATTTTAAAGTATATTAAGGTATTCCACCGCGATCACCGAGAAGGGGTTCTGGATCACGCAGGTTTTGGAGCACCCCCACCCACTAGTCCAGAACCCATGAATCCTATCTACTCCTCTGTGCCACGACTGACCTCAATTACTTTTAAAGATATTTAAATTAAATAAATTCTCGTCAATGAAAAATTATAAAAAAGTATGTACATGTTATATTCTAGAGTTGTTTGCAACCTTAGCAGAAAGTTTCCATACATACACGGGTATATTATCTATTTCCAGGATGTATACATTTTCCTTGAACCAGTAGTTCGCTAGCTAATTAAATTAACTTTGTAAACAACCAATAACGCTTAATTAATAATCTTTTGGTCGGTTTGTACCTATTTGTATTTGTCAGTTTTTTATGCAGCACATTATTTAATTTCATAAAATTTATAAATATAATTACAAAAATCATTTCATTATCGATGAAATCGATAAATTTACATCATAATATTTTTAACATCTTAAAGTGTTATTCCACACTTATATTATTAAGTATTTAAATCATAATTATTATTAACTAATAAGTTCTATGGACTTCATTCAATAATATTATTTACATCTATAAATTCACAGATTTATAAGGCCGGTCGTGGCGCAGCGGCACGAGGTGTGACTGCAAAATCGACTGGTTGTGGGTTCGATCCCCACTCGAGGAGATGAAATATTTACTTAAATTTATATTTCCATTTCTTCGCTCTGGTGTCGAGGTTAAGCGCGGCGTTGAGTTCTGCCACTCAACACGCAATGCCTCCAGAATTCGGCAGAAAGTGGGGAACGGAGTGTCTTAACACTAGGTTCCCTCTGCCTACCCTGCTGTGTGCGGGATACAGCGTGAAGCTAATTTAATTTTTTTAATTTATAAGTCCATAGATCAAAAGTCCGGCGTTGAGTTCCGCCACTCAACGCGCAATGCCTCGAAAAATTCGGTGAAAAGTCCCCACTTTTCACGTATCACGGAATGTCTTATCATTATGTTCCTTCTGCCTACCCTGCTGTGTGCGGGATACAGCGTGAAGCTTTTTTTAATAAATTCATAGATTTTTTTACTTAGTAATACATTATATTAAGCTCCATCAATAGTTACCTATTAAATAAACTTTGTTGATTTGATATCATGCCTTCGTGAATAGGGTATAGTTTCTCTTTGCCTACGTCAAGCTAAGAAAAATTATAATAATCCCAAGTAACCCATAACCATGGATCGTGTACAGTCAGAAACTTCCCAACCGCCCAACAGTGACGTCGAATTCGTACTATCTTCGTAATTCGTACCACAATTATTTTTACTTTACACCAAATCCTGAATTATTTAATAATTAATGATTACTCACATTGTATTACAGCATGAGTCAATTAGTCATAAGCTAAATAAGTATTATTGAATTTCCCGCATAAAGCCGGGTAGGCAATGGGAACCTAGTGTTGAGACACTCCTTCCTCCACTATTCATACGGTCCATTAGTGACTGTCACCTGTTTATCGTATGGTGAAACCTAACGCCTTGGTTTGTCTTACTAAATCTGGGAAACGAAGACAATTGTATTATATTAATTCCCCGCGGTGGAATCAAACTCACATCCAACCACTGAGCCTCTATGTCGATAGGTTCATTAAGAAACGTGGAAACTTATGTAGAAATTACATAAGTTTCCACGTTGAGAACGTACTGTCTACTTAGTAGGCATTGTTGTGTATAATCTAAATCTTTGAATTCATTCAAAGTAGGCTCTGTTAGCTTAACTTATATCACATACGAGTATGATGTTACTTAATGAGAACAGAGCTAAATGTAACTAAATTAAATGTATTTTTCATTCATTTTCCATTTATATTGTATTGGGAACACACAGCGATCGTGAGTTCAATTCCCACTCGAAGGAATGACTGTCGCTCTGGTCATAAGACAAAGCGCGTTGTGAGTTGCGGTACTCGACAGTTGGACGGAAAGTGCACCGAAATGTCTTAACAGTTAACACTAGGTTCTCTCTCTCCGCTCTAGTTGCGAGAAAATATCTTTATTTAATGACAACTAAACAAATATTTGAAAAGTAGCCAATTGAAACAAAATAAATCACGCTTTATCAAATGCAATAAGATAGACAGAGGGAACCTATTGTTAAGACACTCAGCGCTCCGCGGAACTTGGCGTAGCTCAACGCCACACTTTGTCTTACCAGCATGAAAAAATAAAAATAACTATTTCGTCAGAGTTATAAATCATATAGATACGTATGTATTTTCTCGTAATGAGTACATTTATTTATTATTCAAATAGCTATCTTTTAGTGTTCTTTTAAATTTGCGCATAGGTGTAATGTTCAATGCGGCTTTTTGGTGTTAAGACTCTCCCTTTCCCACGCACTGCGCAATTATCGAGAACTTGCTTGTAGAGTAGCGTAACTTAACGCCATATTTTGCCTTTTTGTGAGATCGAGAAAATTTATAACAATTTAATTCCCCGGGTGCGTATCAAACCCACAACCATCTCGTTAACAGACAGACGTCACGACATACTAAGACAGCGTCAAATCAAAAAAAGTATTTTTCAAAATTACAAACAAACTATGGAAAATTTTCATAATCTCTGGTGATTATATCAAAAGTATTGTATCAACAATAACAATTATAAATGTTAAGCTAAGAAGCTATATCTTTTAATTTTGAACGCTTCGTTACCTTTTACAATACTAAATCAGTTATATTTTTGTATCCATCGTTGATTAATGTTCGTGACGAATGAAACAACCTAAGACTTAATTTAGACGTGTTAAGGTTAATTAGAGCTTTGAACACTTTTAATTTAACTTAGAGATGTCAATTAGTCTCAAAAATAAAATCGTTGGAAAAAAGTCATTTAACGTGATTTAATATTCGTTAAAGATTAAATTAATCTTTAACTAATATTAAATTTTTAAATGTAGTAATGTGAATTGTTAAACATGAATTATATTTTGTCGATTTTTGGCTCAATTTGACTGGTTATTGTTTTTGTTTTCTTTTTATAACCTCGAACAGTATTATTTTTGGAAGTTTAAGATAATTAGGAGTAATATATATGTATATATACAGAATTCCAATAAAAAAACTAAATATTAAAAAAATATAAATAAAAAAAAACGTAACATCGATATGAACATTAATCGAGTAAATCGATTTCATATATATTGAACACATTAAAATCCCATATATACGAGTATCGGACATACAACACGCATATTCGAACGATAAACGTTACTTAACAACACTTAATGGTATTCAATGCAAACGTGAGAAATCCCATTGAAATTAATAGTATCGCCTTATAGTACATCAGTGTTGCGGCAAACTTTGAACTAACCAGTCGTTTATAATGTGGAAGGTTATAGCATTCGTCGGTTTAGTTACGGCCGCTCCGAACAATTTAGTTAACGTAAACTTTAATCCAATCAACGAGTTTTCCTTAAAGTTACTCCAAAATGCGTATACGTTTCAAGAAAATTTCGGTGATAAGAACTTGGCTCTATCACCGTTATCAGTTTGGAGTATATTCTCGTTGTTAGCTGAAGGCTCGGCGGGAGACACTTTTACGGAATTAGTGAGGGAACTTCGACTGGCGGACAATTTGAAGGAAACACAATTATTACATTCGGCAGTTAGTTCCTTGTTGAGGATAAAGGACGAAGATGTCATGATCAACAGCAAATCAGCCATGTTTTCCGACAATACACTGAAAATTTATCAGGAATTCTGCGAATCTGCTCTATATTACGACACTGACGTGTTCTCTGTTGACACAAACAATACAACAAAACTTGCAAGTGATATTAATTATTATGTATGTGTAGCGACTGAGGGGAAAATCCGTTCAGCGGTTCGACCGGAATTACTTGATAATTTAAGACTAATATTGGTCGATGCACTTTATTTCAAGGCCATCTGGACCAATCCTTTCGACCCAACTCAAACTAAAGAGGAAGCTTTCTACAATTCACAGGGTAAAACGATAGGTACTGTTAATATGATGTACCACAAGGCCCCTCATAATTTCGGAGATTCGAATCTAATTGGGGCTCAAATTTTGGAAATGACTTACGGAAAAAGTGAACAGTACTCCATGTTAATTCTTTTACCATTCGACGGTATGCCATTGACAACATTATTAAGCAATTTGGCTACTCAACCATTGGACTGGATGTCAGATTATAAGATATCGGGTGACTTACCAGATATTGACTGTTATATACCTCGTTTTAAGATTTCATCTCAGGTTGATTTAATTCGACCACTGCAATATAGTGGAATACAGCAGATATTTGACAAAGACAAAGCTCAGCTACCCGGCGTGTCTGACAGTCCGTTGTATGTATCAAAAACAGTGCAAAATGTGGAATTGGAAGTGACAGAAGAAGGTACAGTGGCTGCCGCGTCAACGATCGTAGGTTTGGAAGATAGGATCTTAGGACAGCGTTTTGAAGCTAACAAAGAATTCGTGTTTCTTATTCAGGAAAGATCAACTGGACTGATAATATTATCTGGTGTGTACGCGGAACCATCGGTTGTGTAAATGTGTTCAATAAAATAAATTATATTGTTAATTTGTTTATTAGTTTTTTTATTTCGTTTAAACTCTAGCAAAATTTGCTTAGCTTTTGTAGAAAATCACCATAGAATTTACAAACTCATTCTTTATATAGATAAGATAAAATTAATGTTTAACAATATTTTAGAAAGTTACGAAAAATTTTAATGTGTCAAAACAGACCGGCGGTGCTATAGGTTAAGTAAAACAATATTTCAACAAAACTGATGACTTGTCATGTAATGTGCTCAAATAATTAATTATAATAAATAACCGGCCGGTATGAGAATCTGACGTAAATAATAACATAGCAATTATCAAGTAAAAACCCACAAATGGTAACACAAAATAATATAATATATACTCATAATATTATTCAATATATCAATTTCATATATCAATTTCACGCTCTATCCCGCATATGGCAGGATAGGCAGAAGGAGCCTCGTGTGAAGGCACTCTGTTCTACATTTTCCGCCTTATTTTTGACAGGTTGTGTGTTAAGTGGCGTAACGTCACAGCTTATGTTGTTACCAGAGGAAAGAAAGGGAAAAGGAGATAATTGAAGCGGCGTGAGTTCCGCTACTCAACACGTAACTGTCTCTGTCTACTGTGCCATATGCGGGACACATCATGAAGCCGAAAAAAAAACTTTATTAATGTCTGAGTAATAAGGCGTGAGATAATAAAAGAAAATTGGCTTTCACGGCCAACGGCCACGACAATATAGAATAATATAGACATCGATTTCTGATATAGTTATTAAAATACTGTTGTAAAAGTGTATAAGTGTTGCCGGGATTTTTAAGCAATTGGACTTAAAATGGACAAAACGATTGGAACATCAGCCTACTTTGCCATACGTATGCTTTGAGGCCAGTCGTGGCGCAGGGGCACAAAGTGTGACTGTAAAATCGACTATTTGTGGGTTCGATCCTCACTCGAGGCAATGAAATATTTATTTATATTTTCATTTCTTCGCTCTGGTGTCGAGGCAAAGCTCGGCGCTGAGTTCCATCATTCAACACGCAATGCCTCCTCCTTCCGACTCGGCGGTTACTACTAGGTTCCCTCTGCCACAACGTGAAGCTGATTTATTTGCTATACGTGGAAAAGTGTGAAGCTAAGCAATCACTCTTTATTTTAAAGGCCATTATGACGCAGTGGCGTGGTATCTGACACTAATACGATATGGATTCGATTCCCGATCTGGGGAATAAAATATTTTCATTTCCTTGCTCTGGTAAAAAGATAAAGTGCTGAGTTAACACCGCCTAGCCAACCCGCGATGTCTCAAAAATTGAGAGGTGCGCGGGGAACGTCTTTATAAGCGCACTATCTTCTTATCATTTCGTTCTTATCTTACCGTTATCTTTGGGATATAGGGTGAAACTCCTTTTTTAAAATTTGAATGGTGGGTAATAGTTCTTAAAACTACAATTTAAACTTTTGCCGAGAACTATAAATAGATAATAATAAACTTAACAATACATCATCATGCAACGACATTAGTGGACATGCGACTCCATTAAGTGTTCAACAAAAAATATCTATTCATTAAATACTAATAATAATTGGTACCAAGTAGAAAAATGTATACCTATATAGTAGATTCAATATGTCAATGCCATTTAGTTTTTTTTTTACTTTAAGCATCTTTATTTATCTTTTTATTACGATACGTTAGAAACGCAATAATTAAAGAACTAAATCGAATTAAAAAAAATAAAATCAAATTAAATCTGCTTCACGCTATATCCCGCATACAGCAGGATAGGCAGAGGGAACCTAGTTTTAAGACACTCCGTTCCCCGTTTCCGGCCGAGTTCTGGAGGCATTGCGTATTCAGTGGCGGAACTCGAACCCACAAACAGTCGATATTACACTGACACATTTTGTGTCCCTGCGCCACGACTGGCCCCACTAAGCCAACTAAATTGACATGAGTTTTATTTTATCCTGGATGAATGAAATCTTACACCATCTTTGTTTAATGAGGCTGGGAACAAATGACTGCAGTGGAGTACATCTAAAAGATATACGCTATAACTTTTGTCGATAGATGGACTAAGTATCCAGCGCAAGGAAAAGTTTTCGATTCGAACCAGTAGTTCCTGAGATTAGTGCATTGGACCTTTTCAATTTAACATTCATTCTTTTATTCTTATAATAAAATTATGTATCATTTACGTCGAATTGATAGTATATGTTTATCAAATTTTGTTTTTTTTAAATGATATTTATATAAAAACTCAATCATTATGAGATTGTCGTTGCGCAGTGGGACCGGCTGCCTGTAAACACGATGGTTGTAGGTGCGACTCCCTCAAGGTTTAACGTATTATTGTCATTTCTTTGACAAGACAAAATATTTTGTTAGCGTTGAGTTCTACAATTCAACATTTCGTATACAAACAGAAAGTATAGAACGGAGAGTCTTGACACAAGTTTCTCCTCGCCATCTTTGCTGTTGCGGGGTAAACAAGGATTCTTCTTTTATCACATGCCTTAATTTAAGTTTAATTGAAACTATTGCCGCGCGGCGTTAAGCGCCGTCATATAAAACTCAATCCTTCCAAAAAAAGAGGCCAGAACGAAATGACTTATAATATAATTAGGTTTTCTGTGCGTAAGCAACAAAGCAACAGTAATTTTAGAACTTAGTATTTAAAGGAAAAATCTTATAAATACCACAAAACAAAGTCATTCATTGCAGCCATTGTCCTACACACGCTCATATATACTTGTACATATTGTATATTATGTTACTTCCTCTTAACTGGTAAACAGATTTTTATACGATTCATTGTCATCTGTAGATGTTGTAACGGGAAACAGTTAAGCATAATTATATAAATTGTAATTAAAAAACATATTATTTGTGCAATAAAGACATTTTAAATGTTTATAATTAATATTTATAAACAAAATATGTTTATGTAAGTAAATTTTTAATAAAGAAATATACCATTTTTTTATATACATATGTATGTAGACATTTAATGGTGGGAGTGTCAGATCCATTTTAAATGAGACCATAGTTTTAACTACTTTATAAAAACCTAATACAATTAAAACATTTTTTTTCCAAATGAAAAAGTGTTTTTTTTAAACAAAATAAATAATAAAATTATTGTTGTAATATAAAACGTCATTTGTCAAGTACGACGCACGCACACATAAACCTATCAAAGGGAAACCGACGCATACGCCTCATTCCGAAATCGAGTCGTAGGTATTGGCGGCAAAGTTCCAAGTTGTTTATCCTCTAGTAATATGTTTGTAGTAGTATGTGTTTACATTATTGGTATCTATGCGTAACCGCGTCACACGAAATACAGGAGGTTTGGATAAACATCGTGAAATGAAAAAAAAATCCTACATCTAAACTGTTGAGGGAGGTATCTTGATTAATTTCTTTGGAATGGGTTTAAAATATTTTACCCTATATGCTGTTCCCGTAAAAGGAACGCTGACACTTCCATCCTGTATATTAAAGGTCGTGGCGAAATAATTGACATCCCCGAGAATCTCACCCGTAAAAGGTTTACAGTCAGACGCTGTATCATTGGGTCAAGTTTAAGTTATAGAGTAGATAGTACTTAATTAATAATTACACAATTAATAGATTTAAAATTTTATTGACACTCTCCTCTCGACAAGATTACTTTCATTAGTTTCGCTCTGACAAGACAAAAGGAAGTGCTGAGTTCCGCTACTCAACTGCAATGTCTCGAGGTGTGGCGAAAAACAGAGTATATTGTGTATTGTGACATTATAATTTCAATGTCTCAAAAATGATTGTTAAGAACTCTGTAAGTAACTACTTATCATAAATATAATAGAATCTTTACATATAATAAAATTGTTAGTGATCGCTGTCTGCACATGGAAGATGAATATAATTTAGATTAGTAAATAAATAATTTTGTTGACCAAGCGGGCGAAGCTGCGAGCGGGACGCTAGTTTTTAAAGTTAAATAAAAATATAATCCATACATGTAGGGTACGAAGTTAATTATATTTTTTGCCTTTGTCGATTATATGTATATCTTGAAAGCTATGAGATCATTCTAATACTGGGGTCACACTTGCGTTTTGAATGTATATATATATATATATATATATATATATATATATATGTATATATATATTATATATATAAAAAAATTATATATAAAAAAATTGATTTTTTTGTATTTTAATAAGAGTTTTTATGATATGCGGTATGTAGCATATTGTATAGTATTATGAATTCTTCTAATGAATGTATTATGTTCTTCCTTTTATACTCTATACGGGATTTCAACGCAATAAACAAACAGAAGGCAAATTTTCGAAATATTGTTTATATTAACAGTATATTATTGTAGATGCAAAAGAAAAAATATTAATTATGTAAAGTAAATGCTTATTTTTTTAAAAATTAAAGCAGTTAATGACATGAACAAAAAAAATATAAGAACTTAATATTTTGAGGTAGATAATTAAAAAAAACATAAAAGTAAATAATTGAAATATAATTTTGCTCTGTAATAATGTTCCCTAATCAATAAATTTCTTTTCAGCTCTATGTTTAAAATATTTTTGGTTACTTGTCATTGTAAAATATTTGTTCTATAATGTAAATAGAATACAATTACGCTAATTTATTTAATTATAATATAAAATTATTTTAAATTATTTAAAAATGCCCATCGCAACTGGCGAACTCGTTTATTATGAATCTTGTAAAGACTTAGAAAGTAACTTTAATATATTATACAATTTTATTTAAAGTTTATTGCCTAATTTTAAAATATTTATAGATTATTGTTCTTTTTCTGAGTATGATTTAACGGTATACGTTTATTTCTAACATCATAACGCAAGTAGATAAAATCGATATAAGATTTTTGTTATATTTTCGTATAATCCAACAAAGTACTTGAAAAGTATCTAGATACTCACAAGAGTGTTGAGTTTATTATACAAACTAAGAAACATAATTAGGCGAAACAATACATACTATCAGATCCATTTAGATTGAACTCCCTACAAACCGTGGCTAACAGTTTTACAAGCATTACAACAATATTTCCTGAAGGGTGGTACCACGCAGTTCCTCTCCAGCTGGTCTTTGGTGAACAGTTCGCAATACTGAGCGCCGTCAGTGTCGGGACAGTCGTAGGACGGCCGCGGGGGACAGCGACGGAGGCGACACCTGCGGCGGCGCTCGCGGGGTTTAGGCCCGCAAAGGTTATCGTCTGGCGCAGGACACATCAATGGACGATGTGAAACTCCACGGCCGCATGTTGTTGAACACTGAAATTTAAATATTTTTAAATTATCTTTTTCATCTCTGAACATTATATATTGAGGCCAGTCGTGGCGCAGAGGCACAAAGTGTGACTGTAAAATCGATTGATTGTGGGTTCGATTCCCCCCCAGTCCCCACTTGAGGAAATGAAATATTTATTTATATTTAGATTTTCATTTCTTCGCCCTGGTGTCGAGGCAAATTGCGGAGTTGAATCCCGCCACCTAACACGCAATGCCTCCTGAACTCGGCGGAAAGTGGCAAACGGAGTGTCTTAACACTAGGTTCCGTTTGCCTAGCCTGCTGTGTGCGGAATTCAACGTGAAGCTGATTTAATCTCTAAATATAATAAATATAAAACATGAGTAGGTATTAACTAAAAGGTAATATAATTAGACAAAGCAAAACATTAAATAACTTTTTATAGAATAAGTTCTTTAAATACTTAAATATAAATTCCAATACGACAAGAACCTCTTAATACCATTCCAATAGAACGTTCAAATTAACAATAAAACAAGATTGACAATGTAATTAAATAAAATGAAAATATTGATTGTCTAATTGATAGCCTCTTGACGCCATAACTAAATCAATTATCAGTTAACCACCAATCGAGCTTCTAGGACTTACGTACACAGTTTGAGTGCTTCTGTGGCAAGAGTTTATTTTAGTTACTAAATTTGTTTTGATAGCCACTTGTAGGAGATATGTATATAACTAACTACTAATTCATATAGTTATAGCATTAGTTCAATTCAGTGAGGCCAGTCGTGGCGCAGGGGCACAGTGTGACTATAAAATTTCCATTTTTTCGCTCTGGTGTTGAGACAAAAGCGCGGCGTTGAGTTCCGCCACTCAACACGCAATGCCTCCAAAGTTCGGCGGAAAGTAAGGACCGGAATGTCTTAACACTAGGGGCTCCCTCTGCCTACCCTGCTGTGTGTGGGATACAACGGGTGAAGCTGAAAAAAAATATTAGTTCAATATTACTTTTGCTTTTCACCTTCACGCTACATTCCGCATGTAGCAGAGTGGGCAGAGGGAGTCTCAAGGTAAGACACTCTGATCCCCACATTCCTAGAGGCATTACGTTTTAAGTGACGACTTATATATTTCATTTCTCGACTGGAAATCGAACTCACAACCTGTCGCGTTTACAGTCACACGATGGCCTCAACATTAGTTNTATATATATACTTGCCAAACGCGAGAACTGCAAAAAGATAACAAAAAAAAACTAAGAAAACAAAATATGCATATCTGTGAACTTTTCCGTATTTGAACTGACAACCTGTTAAGATAAGTAAAATATCAATTGAATAACGCTATAAAATGCGCCATCTCTTGGAAAACTATGAAACTACTACTAAATAAGACATTTTGTATATATACTATTTAACTTTACAAGCTAATTTGCCAAAGTCACGTTAGATGGCAGTAGCGATTATAACAAAAAGAAATATAAAAACTAGCTTGCCGCATGTAGCTTTACCGTGGGCGTAGGTGTACGGTGGCCAGGTGGTCCATGTCCACTACAGAACAGTCTTGTGCCCACCCCAGATATTTTACTATCCAAAAATTAGGCCCAAAAAAAACACCTTTACGTAATGAAATCCGTTCAAGACTAAAATCCATTCAGTCATATTAATTTAATATTAATGTAATAAAAAAATATACGAAAAACATAAAAAAGCAAAACACATTTTAGTTATTTCTTCAGTTTCAACCTAGTTTAAAACAATAAGACACTTTCGTTTGCCACATCCCGCCGATTTCTTTAGGCATTGCGTCTTGAGTGATACTACTACATTGGTATCTATGCGTAACTGCGTCACACGAAATATATTATAGATATGATTAAACATCGTGAAATAAAAAACGACACAACACTACAACTGAACGCCTCGCTTTGCCTCCTTACCAGAGCGAACAAATGAAAATATTAAATATCTTATTCTCCCGAGTGGAAATCGAACACACAAGCGTCATCACACACAGCCGCACGCTTGTGCCCCTGCGTCACGACGGCCGCTGTTATTTTCTCCAAGTATTATGCGTGAATAATTTATTTATATCATTATCATTAACTAATGACCTATTTAGACCGTTGTAGCGCATCGGTACAGTGTAACTGTAAGTGCGACGGTTGTGGGTTCTCTTATGCAGAGACCGACTAATCCTCAGTGTATATAATATTTTTACATTTCACAATTATTTTTTTACTCAACACACACTGCCTCCAGAATTCGGCAGAAAGTGGGGAACGGAGTATCTTAACACTTGGTTCCCTCTGCCTACCCAGCAGTTTGCGGGATACAGTGTCAAGCTGATTTATTTATTTATTTTAATATTTTTTTTTCATATAAAAATTAGTGTGTACGGTTATTTAGTTGACATCTTGTAATTAACTTTTCAATAACACTTGCATAAATATAGGAAAATAAAATACGAAATATCACATATCTGTACGTGTAGTAGAATTTCTTCTTCTACTTCCGTTCCTTTTCCCCTTTTTGGGGTAGTCCCTCCTCGTATCCCGGCGCCAAGTCAGACGATCTTGGGTTGTCCTTATATTTAATTTTGCCCGTGCCAGATCTTTGGCGACGGTCCTCCACCACGTGGCCTGTGGTCTCCCTCTATCCTTTTTTGTGTCCTGGATAGCCGGGCCAATCCAATATGTTCCAACTAAGGGTCACATTGATTTGATTGATTGACACAAGATTACATTTTATCCACCGCACTTTTTTACATATATGGATAATATATTAGGGGAAACCATTGAAAACTGGGGAAAGGATTTCCTATTAGTAGAAGGAAAATATAAAATCTTGGTATGCTGATGACACCGTTCTTCTAGAAGACATGCATGACCTGTAGCAAAGACTCGAAGAAGAAAGTAGAAACATTAGACTCAATGCATCGATGGTAACGCAGCTCCAAATAAAAACTCGCTTGTCCACTTAATACTAACAAAGGGTCCTGTCATGTCGCGGCCATACAGTGAGCAAAAGTCTTGAAAATCTAATTGTGGTTCGAAAAACTCAAGGAAAAATGTTGCGCGATTGTTCACCATCATGACGGATCAATCAAGTTATGGAATAGTCACCTTCTAAGTTCTATACGGTTATGAGAGAAGCACTAAATAGATACCGATGGAGGCAAATCATCTGCTCCTGATGCAACTCTGATGCTTACCACGATCCTCGGACATGAGAGACTAGACAGACAGAGATAGATCTAACACTTTTATTATATATTATGTTTTCTTGTCTTCATTTTACTAAACTCTTCAATAACTCCATCGACATCAATTTCTTTTGAAACATTTCTTTCAATTGTATAGACAAACAGATTAACGAGTCGCTCTTGATTCATTGTAGACCGGGGGTAATTTTTGTTTAGTTTCATTTTAGAAAAACATCTCTAGCATGATGCAACCGAAATGCAAATGGTTAATAAGTATATGTGATGTACAAGATAAGGATTCGGTAAAGTCCCATTTTCGATAGCACAGATGTGCCTTCCTTTTTATTTCTTGTAAAACCTGATCCTTCTCAAACTGATTGTAAATTTCTACCAGATCCAGATCAGACAGAGATCCACTGCTACAGCCAGAGCGTCTTCTGAAGCTTCCATCATAAACTTTGCGCATGCATTCGAACTTTAACCAACGTATTTGCGTCATAAGCTAATACACCCCCCATAGTAATATTAGTTCCGCATATAAAATATAAATGGCTGTACTATTTTAAACTTCGATTTTTACTTTCATCGAGAAAATTAAAAACTACGAAACTGGAATTATATGCAAACTAAATAGACCTTAGCAAAATAAAGCAATAAAATAATTTTATTTAAAATAATGTAAACTACCGGTTCAGTTCAACACAGGCTGTTCTTATTCTTTTACTTATTTATTTATGCGGGCTCCAACCGTTCCGTTTTTTCAAAGACTTTTATAGAATTTGATCAAGGGAGCTTGCGGCATATGGAGACCCCCCAGGACCGGAGGCCGGGGGCGTACCGCCCCCCGTTAGTCCGCCACTGCTCTTACCACCCGTGGCAATGAATTATAATATGATAATTTCTGTTTCCGTGACAAAAAGGAGATCTTAATATTAGGTTCCCGAGGTAAATTGTGAGAAAACAAAAAAAAATGTATAATCTTTCTCCGATGCAGAAATGAGTTATAGTCACTAAACCTACAGTCAGAAACTAAGTAAATCTGCTATGATTAATCTCTGCTTTCGAATAGAAATAACTAAGAATGGTGTACGACATACTATTCGCAGGTACAGTTGCTCGACAAATAGACTAGTTTCTGAGATTAGCGCTTACAACCAAACAAACTCTTAGGCTTATAATAATTATTTTTATAATGTATAAATATATTATGAAATCATGTTTATTAGGTAATTACTATGTTTAAAGCACGTATTATTTAAATAAACAACAAACTATTTATTGTTTTTAGTATTATAATGACATTCTCATTAAAATGAAATTTTTATATCAAACCACAAGTATTATATTTAAGGAAAATAACAAGCAAAATTATAATATTAGTTCTTGTTGTTATTGTTTATGAATTTGCTCGAGAATAATTAGTATATCTTAACCTTTACCTCGATTAGATTCTTTATCGCACTTACAATAGAAGAGGCAGATAAAATTTAATGGTGAGTGGCGGAACTCAACGCCGCGATTTGTCTTGTCAGAATGAAAATAAATTCCCTTGAGTTTAGATTGAACTAGCGATCATCGCGATTATAGTCATAGGCACGCCATAACCACCTAATTTTGATTAAATTCCGAATAAATAATCTAATCAAAAAATAGCTAAAAAAATGTGGTTGTCTGTGAATTCGGTTTACGTGATAACGTCATAAGAAAAAATTGAAAAAAAATGTTTTTACATGAATTGAATTTAATTATTATCTATGACCGAGTTATCATTATTTTGTATAATATACAGGAGGAAGTTAATTGATTTTTTTTCCGATAAATTAACATTTATTTACAGTCGTTAATTCAAATACTTTTCTATTTAAAATAAAAAAAAAAATAAATCAGCTTCACGCTGTATCCCGCATACAGCAGGATAGGCAGAGGGAACCTCGTGTTAAGACACTCTGTTTCCCACTTTCCGCCGAATTTTGGCGGCTTTGCTTGCTGAGTGGCGGAACTCAATGCCGCGCTTTGCCTACACCAGAGCGAAGAAATGAAAATATAAATGTAAATAAATATTTCACTTCCTCGAATGGGGATCGAACCCACAACCAGTCGATTTTACAGTCACAATTTGTGCCTCTGCGCCACGACCTATTTAAATTATACAGATTATATAATTACAACTTAATATTCATGATTCTACGTTATTCTGTTAACGATAGGACGATTGTGTCGATGGTGCCTCTATCGCTTGTTCGGCGTTCTCGCTTGCACGCTCGGTTAAGGTGGAACGTAAAAATGATTTTTAGTACAGCCGGATCGATTTGTAACACGTTATCACGTTAAAAAACCTACTCCCCTCTGATAAGCGTACGCAGGGCATTCCCCTGCAATCGCCAACTTTTTACGAGCGTCCATCAAAGCCCGTACTTTTTCTTTAGAATCGAGCTACTGTCGAACCTCCCCGCCCGGTGACGCTGTAAAAACCAGTCAACAGCAATAAAGTCTATTCGAAAAAAAAGAAGAAAATTTACACAAAAAGTTTTACCATTGAACAGGCAACATTTCAAAAATGGGCAGTGCGTGGGGAACGGAGTGACTTAACACTAGGTTCCCGCTGCTGGTCTGTTTGCACATTGCATTACTTATTGTACTCTTCACGTATCTAAAGGCCTGTCCGTGACTTGAAAATAACTTTGTTTTTTTTTTTCAAATGAATAAAGCTAGGTATTTTTATAAAACTAATACACAAACAAACAATTTTATTTTTTCAATTCAAACCAGTACGTATGTACGATAGCGAGAGGAAAAGAAGGTGAAGGCTGAATGTTCTTAATTATATAATACCATCAAAATGTAACACGCTTTTATTATTTATTAAGTGTTATATTTCTTATCAGAGTTATATTATTAACAAATAATAAAAGCTTGTTCTTAAAAAAGGTTATTTTCTTCAATTTTATTTTTAAATTTTTAGTATTTTTAATTCAAAGATTTTCGATCTAATCAAACGAGTTCAAATTCGGAGTTACGGAGTTCCTATGTACCACCTTCTGGCCACCTTTCAGCTCCATCATCAGACCCTGGTTAACATATAATATCAAAGTACTCGTCAAGACGAATCAAACAAGCTCAAACTCGATAGGGTTGCGACGTTAATTACGGAGTTACTATGACCACCTTCCAGATCCATCATCAGATCAGCTCTATGACATAATAATATCGAATTGTCATCCGATTTATAAACGCATGTAAAATTTCAGCTCAATAGGAAACCGGGAAGTGGATCAAATTTAACTTGCAAGACAGACTACGGGACATAGTTGATTACAGACAGACTACGGGACAGGTGAGAGTAAATAAAAGCTTGTAATAACAATTACTTCTTTTATATCCATTTTAACAGTTTATTTCATTATTCTCCATGTTGACCTAATAATTTAAAAGAATGTGAATAAAATACAAAAAAATATATGTTTGTCGAATAGAAACTGATTTTGATTTTTATTAAAAAACACTTAAATTACGATTTATTTAATGCATAACAGGATAGATAACCAAACTGAAATAATCCATTATTAGGGATTACTCATCTCAAATGAAAAAAAACGGAACTCTTGTAGGATCACTGTGATGTCCGTCTGTCAGTCTGTCAAGATATTAACGTTTACAGTTCCTTGGAGCACAGAATGGAGTTCGATCCCCACTCGATGAAATGAAATATTTTATTTATATTATCAGTTTATGTCATACAAAATAAGTGGATATGCCCGCAAAGTTAAGTTTGTTAACTCTATTCGCCTCATCATCAAAACCTATAAGGTATTACCCAATCACAATCCTAAAATTGATACAGGACCCTCGGTGGGCGAGTCCAAGATGCGCTTGGGCGGTTTTTTCTTAAATATACTTGAATAAACATTCGTATATTTCAAGCAGGCGTAGCCGCACGGAGCCACTAGTAATACAATATAACTACAGTTTATTTCATACAACATGAGAGCATACAACCTCAAATTGAAGTGTGCCAAATTTAATAAGTCACGTTCGCGTTAACCAATAATCATAGAATTGATACGGAATCCTCGGTAGGCGAAGCCATTTCACACTTAAACAGGTTTTTTTTAAATATTTCTCAGTTCTAACAACCACTACGTCAACAAAATACTAGTAATACGTCACATAATTCACCGTTTTCCTTCTATTTTACACTATTTTATAAATAGAAGAACCCAACGTCATACATTATCTTATCAAACTTGGGAAACGCCTTTATTATAAACGTAAATATCCCCCTCGCAGGGTTTTTATTTAGTAGAATGCACATAGGATTCTTAACATAACTGAAAGTTTTTATGAAGTTTTAGGTGATTTTTAAAAAAATTATAATTGAATAAAAAACCAACCGACTTGGAATATTTTAAAGAAATGAATCCATATCTCAAAAACAACTGAATGATTTTGATGAAACTTCAACTGTTCTACTGTTCTAACTTCAACTCTCTAAGTTAAAAAAAAACATATTTAAATGAAAAATGATCATCTCTAAATGACAGTTACCGAGAAATTAATGGACCACTTACGTAATTAAGAGCATGTGCTTTTAAGATTAAATATATCACCATACCCAAATCAAATATGGATAATATTTTTCACACCTACATACATACATGTCAAACTGTAATCTCCTTTTTTTCAAGTCGGTTATTTAAAGAACATTCAATGAGTGACAATGGTGAAAAAATGCAAACAATTGTTATTTTATGTAAGGTATATTATAATTAATTTGACACCCCCGTGGCGCAACGGCACAGAGTTAAATTAAAAAAGCGACGGTTGTATGTTCTATTCTCAATCGGTGGAATTAATTGTTTGTCATTTCCTCGCTCTGGTAATAAAACACACGATGTTGTGTTACGTTATTTAACACGAAATGTCTCGAAAATTTGGCGAAGCACGGGAAACGAAGTATCTTAACTCTGAAAATTAGGTTCCCTCTGCCTATCCTGCTTGTGAATTTATAATTGTATAATACTTAAATAGGACCACCCACGTCTGGGTTTTGAACAGCAAGTACCATGTACGTTGCATCAGAGTGTTTTACCGTATTTTCTTTTACTGGTATGTGTATTCCGCAATCGGAGGGTGATGAAAGAATACAAAGTAATACATCACTCCGTTCTTTTTTTACCTCTTATATTGAAATGTCACTTAGTAATTAATGTTGTTGTGATGAGGCCATTGTGGTGCAGCGGCTCAAGCGTGTGACTGTAAACGTGACGGTTGTGGATTCTACTTAGTAGAATGATATATTTAATATTTTCATTGTCTTTGCTCTAGTGATAACAAAACAAAACGCGGTGTCGAGTTCCGCCACTCAACACGCAATGCCTCAAGAATTCGCTAGGAAGTGGGGGACGGAAGTGCCTTAATCCTGGGTAACCTCTGCCTACCCTGCTATATGCGGGATACAGCGTTAAGCGAAAAAAATATAGCAAATATCTCAATGGAAGAACCCAATTACTCTTTATCTAATCGTTCAGGGGAAACACACATATTATATGATAAATATAAATAATAAATTTCCCCCCAAAATGACTTTGAATCTATAAAAATGCCCCGATTAACGTCGGCATCTGATGTTCAACTAATTAATACTATCTTTTAAAAACTAAAATTAGATTGTCTTTACCTTTACGCTGTGCCCCGAACATTGCAGGGTAGGCTCTGCCAGTCTCTCTACCTGGAAATCAAGTGTTAAGACATTTCCGTTCCTTCTATCAAATTTTTGAGGCATTGAATGTTGAGTGGCGGGACTGAACGCCGCGCTTTGCCTCGTTTCCATAGTGACAAAATGATATATTAAATATTTCATTTACCCGAGTAGGAGTCGAACACACAACCAACAACCACAACAACACTTGTATATTTTTCCAAGATCATAACTTTAATATGTATATTTTATAAAAAATATATATTGTTGTAGTTTTACCTATCATTTTTGTTTGAAGTCGAGATATGGCGTGGTGAAATACATACATACATATATGCGTGTCGAGTGGCGGAACGCAACGCCAACAATTCATTCCCAGGAGTGGGCATCGAACCCACAATCATAGTTTTTACCGTCAAACATTGTCCAATATCTACATATATTAAGTCATTTTAATAGGGTCCCTATTCTAGTCTTTATATAGTATTAGTCTTTATATAGTATTAGTTCTATAGCTACATAATATTATATATTATGCCTACGTGATTCTGTACGCGTAACTTTAACAGTAAAACGAAATAATGCTTCCGGAATATGTGATTTAAGAAAAATTCGAATTTTAGCTTAAACCAAATATTTATCAATATATTTTCCTTATTAAAGACGAATGTCAACAAAAATATATAGATATTTTTTGATCAATTCATATATTTTTTAAACTTCACTCAGGCGCACAAGGATGGTTGTGGGTTCGATTCCGACTCGAGAGAATGAATTATTATTTATTAATATTTTCATTACTTCTGTCTGACACCAAGGCAAAAATCCCGGCGCTTAAAATGGGGAACAAAGTGTTGTAACACTAAGCAGCGGGAAGCTGATTTTTTATTAATTTAAACGTACCGCGATTCTTCGTGATTTCAACCCGCACCTCTTGGATAACGTTCAAGAGCTCTAACCACGAGGCAATACGTCGAAATTTTTATATGCTTGTTACAACTTATCTTGTTAACTTCTCTGTACGGAGATTTTCACAAATTTCCGCTAACCATATATAATTGCTTAGAAATATCATTTGTCAAGAGATAATGTTATCAACTAAATAATTTATAAAAGTATTTTGTGTCCTTAGTATGAAATAATACTTTTAAAATGTAAACAAATTCCGTTCTTTGCTTTTCGCCCGAATTAATTCAAGGCATGTTGTTTTTAGCGGAACTTAACGCCACCCTTAATGAAAGACGGCAAATATAAATATTTCGTCGCGGCGGCCTTCTAAATATGTAAATACAAAACAGGACTTTCTCCTTTTCTCTTTAGATGCATTAAACCCCAGTTCTTTTAGTTTTAATGATTAAAAAAGAAAGTAACATGTTAAGGAAAGTTCATATTGTCTGTCAACTTGATACTTTCTAGTGGGAAAACCATATCTTATTAGTGAGGTCAGGTTAATGTACCTCTCGAGTCGCGCTCCAAATCGATTAAGTACGTAACTAAATCGATATTCTGTATATTTTAAACTGAATTCTTATAGCCTTTTATATTTATTGTTTATAATAATAATAAATATTTAGTTTATATATCAATAAATATAATGTTATTACTTCTTTATTAGGTATTTGTAACAGTATAATATGTATATAATGGTTGGAAGAGCAAACTTGTTTCGGATTTTGATATTTAAAATATGGTAGTTACTTAAGTTTGGTACCTATAGGTCCAATGATTTTGTTTCAGGAAATTCATAGTATTAGTTTAATATATGAAAAAAGGAAAGTGCAAAATACTATAATACCTATCTTATTTGCAAATTAAAAAAAATATTTTGTATTGAGTGTCTTCTAAGGCAATGATAAAGTTTTAACTTTTCATCGTTTCTGTTATAAATCACTTTGATTTTTATAATGGCGAAATTTCACTTTTCAATTGGACCAGAAAAAACTTTAAAAAAATACTTTGAATATAAAAAAATCCCTTTGCAGAATTTAAACACATGACCAACTTATATTCTAACTTCCCAATTGGGCCACTAAATTTAAAATAAAAATTAAATTAGCTTCACGCTGTATCCCTCACACAGCAGGGTAGGCAGAGGGAACCCAGTGTTAAGACACTCCGTTCCCCACTTTCTGCCGAATTCTGGAGGCATTGCGTGTTGAGTGGCAGAACTCAACGCCGCGCTTAACCTCGACACCAGAGCGAAGAAATGGAAATATAAATTTAAGTAAATATTTCATCTCCTCGAGTGGGGATCGAACCCACAACCAGTCGGTTTTGCAGTCACACCTCGTGCCGCTGCGCCACGACCGGCCTCATTGGGCCACTACTTACTTTTAATTGCCAAAATGTAATTTGTTCAGTCAATTGAACAATAAAAATTAAATTGTAAAATCTCGATACAATCTTGGGTTATTATTTATTAAAATTTATTATTGTTGTATACAGTAAAATTTCGTCATAAACATAACTCTTGCAATAAAATAATAATGATGCATCATTGTCAGTCAGCCTTGTTCTGATAAAGGCTGAGTAAAATATTATTCATAATAATAATATTAGTGGTCAATAAAATTAAAATTATATTAAATTAGAAAACTATTATATTATTTAAAAAAAATTAGCTTCACGCTGTATCCCGCAAACAGCGGGAACGGAGTGTGTTAACACTATGTTATTTCTGCCTACTCTGCTGTGTGCGGGATACAGTATAAAAGTGTATTGCCCGATTTTTCTCCCCTAATTCATATAAATTACATTGTTTCGTTTATTAATGTATAGCACTAATAAAACTTATCGAAGCTTGTGGCGACACTGGCCGATGTGGAATGGCACCGCATTCTGACTTCAGTGTAACTAAAATAAAAAAATGCCTAATAAGCCGGCATTTTTATTAGTACGATTTTGTCCTATAGCCGACCTTACCTCAACGTACAATAAATGTGGCACAGAGGAACAGTGCGCAAATCATAATATTTTATTCGATTTTCCCCACTCTATAATAAAACCCGGTATTGAGAGAGACACGCAAAGTGATGAAAGAAGTGTTCATCTGTCTACCTTATCCAAGATAAATCGTCATTCTAAATGATCATTTTGTATATTAAAATATATGATTACCTTTTTATTACTATTTAAAAGCTTAAAACAACAATTCAACGCTTTGTATGACTTCGAACACAGCACTTCCCATTGTTTAAATCTACTTTGAATACCACTATCAAATATATGTAACGATTACTGTAAAGTTAAATATTTATGATTATATTATTGTTTGTATTATGAACAATCACAATATTCTTCAATTTTAACTATAAAGGTGAAACTATGCATACATTTTAAAAAGCATTGCCCTTATTATAATTCGAACCCATAACCATCGCGGTAATAGAAATTCAGACTGCAAAACGATGAAGAAAAAATAAATTACGTAAGATATAAGAATAACATTAAAATGTCGCGAGGATAAATAAAATCCTATATCAAACTCAAGTTAATCTTTTAACATTTCACGATCTCTCGATTTCTGATCCTTTTGTCTCTAATCCTTTGTTCTGAAATCTGGTTTATTTTTTAGGGTTTCTCCAATACCTCAAAAGGAAAAAATGGGACCCTTATAAGAACGTTCTGTTGTCCGTCTGTCAAGACAATTTTTATCGAAATCGAATGGAGTTATCTGAAATTAATATCAAATATTCCGGTCTACGGTCCCTTGGAGCCAAGAAAACATTAGATATTATAAGTTTCCAAGACAACAACAAAAACGTTTTTTGCTGTATTATTTATAAATTATGCTAGAAAAAAGAGCAAATTGCAAAAAAAGAAAATTATAAATAAACTTAAGGACTTGGCCACAATTTTAAATTAGCCAATTTTTGTAAATTGTATGTACTTGCTGTTTACTCTTGAAATAGGTACAGAACTCTAGGTGGGCGTTTTTGGCCTTTGTGAGTATTCACTTTTAATAAATTCATAGAAATTAATATACATACAAGTTCTGATCGTCACCCGTGGTAAGTGTTTATGTTACAGCTAGTAATAAAATTTTTACATTAAAAATTTTGTCATCCTATAAACAACGATTTGCAATATTGAGGGGATGTTACGTGATTAAATCAAGTACATCACAGAATCCAAAAATACCAATAGTCGGTTTAAAAACACGCAGAATATTTTTTTTTTGCCCATTTTATGGTGCACCTTTAAATTTTTTTTTGGATGTCCAATATCTCAAAAACGGGAAAATTCGAACCATGCTGTCTAGGTTAAAAACAGTTGGAAATAACCTATCTATCACCTGTATCAGTTTGTGTATCGATCTACTCTCTCTGTATATTTATTTACATTTTTTAATGTGTTAGTTTTTTTATATCAACAGTAAAGATTATGACAAATTTAAATTTCTAAATTTATTTTGTTTGCAAAGAATTGATTAAAATTCAATTTGTTTTTTTCATTTCAGTAAAAAAGCATAACAATTTGCTTTAGAAAGAAAACAACAAAGTAATTTTTCCTGTAACATACACGAGTATATGAAGTAAATTTAATGAAATAGGTAGTTGGAATTTCCTACACTATATAAAAAAATCACTTCATGCTTATTCCCGCAAAGCAGAGTAGGTAGAGGAAACTTAGTGTTTAATACACTGCTCCCCGCTTTCACCGAATTTTATAGATATTGAGTGTTAAATGACGGATGCATCGTTTACTAGAACTAAATTAAATATATAATTATTCCTCATTAGGGGGACCTAGTTAAGAGAGACCTAGTTAGAACTGAGACCGAACTTACAATCATCGACTTTATCAGTCGCTATCCCACTGCGCCACTATAATATCAATCTCAGGAAAACTGTTTTAATAGGTTTCTTTCTTCGGGCGGCCATTGGTGCTCTCAAATTTTCAGTAGCGAGCTCTATGGTACACTAAAGACTGAGTCTTTTGAAACGAGGAGAGAGAAGCATCTGTCGGAAATATGGGTTATACAAAAATGAGGGTTAGAACCCACAGTGGTATTTCGAACAGATGCTTCTCTGTCCTCTACGAGTGATAGAGGTGGAGCCAGCCTGCCGCTGCCGTATGCATGAGAGATAGGGAAGCCAGACAGACTAGTAACGTCGCGTTACCTAACTAGGCGGTTTACCCTCTCATAAACAGCTATAACTTCAATAGCAGAAAGGTTATGTTAGGTTACAATTTTTTAATGAAATAAATAACAATAAGTTTTTTTCGAATGACATAATATAACGCCGTATCCTGTCTTATGACGGTAAAAAATATCGCTTTTTACGACGATTAGATATTTAACAAATATGCAAGGACTCTATCAAACTTTTACATTCATCTTTTTTAGCTTACCAACATGTAAGTTTTACTTTATTTAATGTTTTGTCAACACCAATTTTAGTTGTTATTATCCTTCAGCAGTGTGTCAAACTTAGAAAAAAAAGTTGTTGAAGCTAAATAAAAATTTGAACTTCAACAACAATTTACCGCCCTAGACCTGTTCATGTAATAATATCTATAAACTTGCTTGATATAACAGAGATTTTTTTAATTTGAACTATTATAGTAGTTGCTTAAAGAGGCGCGTTTAATCAAACATTTTTTTAGCTTTATAACATAAGAAACGATGAAACTGAAATATTCATTAAGTAACTAACTAAATTAATAATTCAGATTCATTTTACTAAAGATTTTATTAGAAATGAACTACAATTATAAGTTTGTAACGTTCTTTTTTCTATCCAATTTTCAAAAATTTTCACTATTCAAGTCTAATTTCGTGTCAAATTTCATAACTATACGTCCACTTATTTTGTAGTTTTTGATTACGAGGCATACAAACATGCAAAATACAGCAAAAATCATGCATATTTATGCTCGTCTCTCTTGATTGCGTTGATTTAGAACCTTGATTTTTTTGTGCTCTCAGGGACTGAATAATATTTGATATTAATTTTGGCTTGATAACTCCACGTGATCTCGAAATAAATGGGTCATTAATCAATAAGGGTTCATTGAGAAATTTCGCATGTACGCAGGTTAGGGAGAATACGAGAACACTAAGGAAATCCTCTATTCCTCGAAATTCTAACGGGAACAGGAAAAAAATGGATTTTACGTTCTACAATCTACGCAAACGGACTTGCGGGGTAGAGTTCGTTATTAATAATAACGCAAATACGCGAGATAATTGTTTTGATTGCAAGTGCACGACCTATCTTCGTAATGTGGTAAGAAACAACCGTATTAAAAAAAACCCATTTTATAAGAAATATTTAAAATAAAACTGCGTAGTTAGTACGTGTACGATGATTGCGGATTCAAATGCCATTCGAGGGAATATTTTATTTAAAATGAAACTGGTTTTTAGCCATTAGATTGTACTGTTTTCTTAGAAATGTCAGATTAAAAATCAAAGATATAATATTTAATTCTAATGAAATAACGATTGGATTGGTTTGGTAATTTATGACAGATTATTGTCTGTTGTTTCTTGTTGGATGACAGATTGAATACAATATTCAATTAAAAAGAAAATGGAAATGTAATTAGTTTATAATCTATGAAAAGCTAAATTACACCCTAGCTTTGGGTAGAGAAATCTCCTAGCTGTGTGTTCTCTACCGCATTTATCATAGGGAATTTTCTTACGAACTCTTTGACCTGGTACCTACCACCGAATTTTCTAATCGCACAGTACGTCAAAAGGTACCACATATATCATCCTTACCATCTGGATCAGAGCCCTCCAATACTGTGCTGTTTTGAAATGAAGTACACACAAAACACTGTCAACTTCTTTTCACGCGCTACACAGCCTGCGGCAATGTTAATTCGGCGCCATTCTTAATTCTTAAAACAAAAACAAATAGTATAGATAGTTTTGTTAATTCATCCGATAAATTACATTTTATACTCCTTTTAAATTTTCACTTTTCAGTTCGTTTCAATACAAATTTAAAATACCTTTCATGACAAAGTGCATTTATACGTCGCTCATTTAGTGAAACAATAATGTAGTTACAATTTAAAAAATTGCCATTAAAATTTGTAAATATTTTCGGAAAGACTATTCATAAACTTTAATTTTGTCTCTTGTAATATTATTACAAAAAAATACAAATGTGTCGGTAACGTTCGTTCCTCGTTTCATCGTTTCTAATTCAGTAACTTAGAGAAATACCAAGCATAGCTCTCTCCATAGCAGACTTGGAGTCTGTGAATAAGGCTAACGTTGAAGGACCACGTCTCAACGAAATAGGTTAGGGACTGGCACTCACACTGGTCGAAAACTTTCGACTTCAGGCACTGAGGTATACTGAAAGAAGAATATTTTGCAGTTTTCGGAACGCTGCCCAGCCGAGTTGGATATAGATCACTTGCCCCAGATAGGTGTACTAAGTTCCAGAGTAACGCTTTCAACATCGACCGGTATGGATGTGACACGGACTTTAAACATGATCTTTGTCTTGTCCATGTTCTTCGACGTTGTGAGGCGCTATGGAGGTCCCCTAGTATAGTACTAAGTTCCACTTTATCAGCTTAAACAAGTCCCTCAGTGCAGCGTTAAACAGTTTCGGGGATATTACATACCCTTATCACAATCGGCGCTGCAATGGAATAAGTGATGTGCTTCAGTCATGGACACGAATTGCCATAGTAATGGTTTTGTAAACACACTTCAATATCTTGATGTATTGACAGTCAATCTGGCATCGCTGGAGAGACTAACACCGCCCAGGTTTCGATAGAATAGAAGGATTTCTCATAGTCCACATACGCAACACATAGCGGCAGATTAATTCCTCCATCTTCTGTATAACCTCTCGTAGCGTATGTATGTGGGCAATGGTACTGTAGCCTTCTCGGAAACCGCTTGATTGGGAATCTGGAGGTCGTTTAACCTGCACATAAAAAGATTAGTAATAACCGCCGAAAAAACCTTTTAGACGCGACTTAGGAGCTCTATAATGTTTCATTATAGCGCTGTCGCCATTTTTGAAAACAAGACCACCACGATTCCGCTCCACGCCTACAGAAGAGTTCCGCTACTGATGACGGTACGACGTTATTTGTTTGGTTGAATATCACGTTACTTATATCGATGTAACCTACTGTAGGCTTTACTTGTCATATTTACTTTGGGACTTACACTATGTAATGACTCGTAAACAACTCCTAGTTTTTCCATTTGACTACGCCTCAGACAAGAGACAGCTTACATATAAAAAAAACTTTTTTAAATTATAAAACTTTCATCGAAGCTTATTCGTGAAGTAAAAAATGTTTCTTTTATAAAATATATTTAATTAATTATATGAATTCATAAATAAATAAACGTAAAGAAACGTTGCGTAACATCATACATAATAACAATTAAAACATAAATTGCATGCTAATTGTTCATCCGATAGTATCAGCTGATTGTCTTTGTATCATCAAAGTTGTAAACCATTCGTTGCATAATTAACTTCAACAGCAAGGAACATATACTAGTGTTCAACAACTTCAAAGACGTCAATGTTAGATTTGAAATCTACGAAAATTTATGATGAAGAAAAGAAAGAATTTCAAACGAGAGAGTGCACTCACTCACTTTTGCACTTTCTAATTTCTTTAGAAACATGGTGTAGCGGAACTCAGGGTTTCGCTTCGCTTATTTTTACAGGTAGAAAAATAAATATATTTTTCCCTTTAGTGGAAATTTAACCCATAACTATCGTGCTGCAACCAGATACCTCAGTTCTCTCAACTGTACCGTTATGGTGTCAATTTTGAAGAATACTAGTTACAGTAATGACATTGGTAACGCCAAAAATGGTGGGTGAGTCATGTTTCAAAACACACAAAGAAGTGTCTAAAAAAAAAGAGTTCTATTGTATATTTTTTTCGGTCTGATCAGGCAAAGACCAACCATACAACTTACAATGGTAAAGTGGAGAAAGAAATTATAATATAATATAAGTATTTTTTTACATTTTTTAAAGGTGTTAATTCACATTTAGCAAAAAATACTTATTTAGAAATCGTAGCAAATTAAAACAGGCGCGGGTTCAAATCCGCTACATTCAAATGATTATAATAATTCTAAATAGATATATTATATTATAAGTATTTACTCATAGTATGTACTATCTGCCTACCTACCTAAATATGAAATAACATAAACTCACGACCCCTTGAATAGATTTAAATAAACCACTAAGCTACAGGATACATCGCAGGCGCAACGTAAGATATAAGCTCCTATGTAATATCCCACGTCCAAACTTTACCTCCCTACGTAATACGAAAATCCTATATTTTATATAACCAATATTCGTTTTATGTATATATAAAAAACCAATTCATTACATATACTGACTATAATTGAGATACAAAGTATTTTCAATCCTAATTTTCTGTACATAAAGTAGTAATTCGTATTTTCCAACAGCTTCGCTTATGATGTTTCAATAGTAAACAACGCGTAAAAGAGACAGACGTGCCGATGTGTGTGTCAAAACTTGTTTTAGTATTCATAGCATTACTCACATATTTAAACTTAGTATTTCGTACTGAAGCACACAAGTCGCACGGCAACATGAAGATCGCTATATTGTTATTGTTTTTTGTGACGTGTTACGCCGAGATCGATTTTAGCGGAAGAGCGAGGAATTTTAGCATAGAACTACTATATCATACACAATTGGAAACAGATGGACACGTTGTTATATCACCTTTTGGTATATGGACCCTGATGACTGGCGTCACGCTGGGAGCTAGCGGTAACAGCAGGAAACAGCTGTCTCGGGCACTACTTCTACCAAGCAATGACAATTCAATCATAAATGGATACACAAATTTGACGAAGACCGTCCTCGATCCGCGGACCGAGGGCGTCAAGTTGAAAAGTAAAAATTTTGTATTCCTCGACAAAGGTTTCAATATAAATTCCGATTTCAAAAAACTGTTGACGAATGATTTTGATTCAAAAGTGATGTCTTTAGATTTTAAAGATCCTACAGCAGCTAGCGTAGCAAACGCTTTAATAGAGAACTCCGGCGCCACCGTCTCCAATGTACTAAGGTCAGACGATTTTGCCGTGTCAAGAATGATTTTGACAAATGTTATATCGTTCAAGGGTCTCTGGGCGTTACCCTTCAACGCATCTGACACACAAGTTGAGCCATTTTACAATGAAAATAAAATGGAAATAGGTTCAGTGAAAATGATGTATCAAAGGGCTCCATTTCCCTTTTCAAATGTGCAAAGCCTTCAAGCTCACGTGCTCGAACTGCCCTACGGAAACGACAACAAGTATTCTATGTTAATCATATTACCATATCCGAGAGTGAAGGTCAACGACGTCTACAGACGATTATCAAAAGTATCGCTGTCAGATATATTCAAAAGACTCGAAAAGGATATAGAAGATTTCGGCTTAGAAGAGGTGGATGTGAAACTGCCACGATTTAAAATAAGCACGAACGTAGTCCTAAACTCGCCTTTGATCAAAATGGGTGTTCAAGATATATTTAGTTCGCGAGACGCTAAATTCGAGAAAATAACCAGAGAAGAAATATTCATATCGGCTATAGTTCACAAAGCTGACATAGAAGTGACTGAGGCTGGTACAGTGGCGTCGGCGGAAACATCAGCATATTTTGCAGACCGTATAACCACACCTCAATTTAATGCAAACCGACCTTTTATATACTTTGTATTGGAAAAATCCACAACGACTGTGATATTTAGTGGAATATATTCGAAACCGAGTGTTTTTTAATCAAATAAACGAGCATTAATTGGTAAAACACTTTGTTTAGCACTTAAAAAGTGTGACCTCGATGACTAAGTCAACAGTATGAAATACTCAACTGTAGTATTTTTTTTATCTTTTTCCGTATATTTTTTATCAGTTTTCTTTGGAATTGTGTGAAAGTGACACAGAAGTGCAGTGATAGATATTTTTTACGTCACACAATATTGTAATGTGACACATCCTAGTATGTATGCCCTGACTTTCATTTTGTAACATCAGTATTTTAGTTTTATTTGTAGATTTAAAGAGAATTTTAATTTAAAATGAAACGTTTTTTATTCAAATTTGTCACACTTGTTACCATTTTGATATGTATAACATTATTTAATATTTGTATTTTTTATTTTATGGAAAATCGATTCCTATTGCCATGTTATATATTTTATATAATATGTTTAGATTATTTAATCATTTATTTAGTACGTCGTGGCGCAGCGGCACAGCGTCTGGCTTGAAACGCGAAATTTGTAGATTCAATGCCCACTCGACGAATAAATTATGTTCATTTCAACGTTCTGGTAAGAAGACAAGGCGCGACGTTGAGTTTCGCAATGTAACACGCGATATCTCGTGAATTCATCGAAGCGAGGGGAACGGAGTGTCTTATATACAGTATGTATATAGAAAATATCCCTCTATAACCTGTACTTTTACGAGTTCCGAAAATATGTTTAAAAATAAATCAAGTATCATTTTTGTAATATTTCTATTTTTAATATTTTTAAAATATTTATATCGGCTCTAGTTCATTCACATTGTTAATGTATTGAGTAAAAAAACTTTTTTAGTTCAGTTTTAGTTTTTCTTCTGTTCTGCTCTTTGATTATTATGTTTATTTTTCTTAATAATTTAACAAATTTATTAGCATATCTAATATATTTTAAATGTAGCTTAGTATATTAGATGTATATTGGATATATGCGAACTTGTATACAGAGGAAAACAAAACCAACTTGGTATTTTTTGATAAAATTGCAACTCTTTTGTAACCAATAAGACTATAACTAATATATTAAATGTAACTTAATTATCTTTTAGTAAAACCAGTTTGATTTTACACGGACATAACTAAATACAAAACTAATAAATAAATCAAAATTGCAAATCAGAGGAGTTTCAAATAAGCCGTCGTGGCGCAGGGGCATGTAGCGAGATGTGTGACGTGTGGGTTTGATTCTCTCCAAGGGAAATGAATTATTTAATATTTTCTTTTCTTTTCTTTTGTCTTAACACTAGGTTCCCTCTGCCTACCCTGCTGTGAGCGGGATACAGCGTGAAGCTGATAAAAAAAAATATTTTCTTTTCCTGAAATAAGACAACGTGGCGCGTTGAGGACCACTATTCAACACGCAATGTTTCAAAGTGTGATGTTCATTATACAGTGTGGAGCAGTGGTACTGCGTCTTGCTGTAAACGGACGTTTATGGATTCAATTTCCACCCGGGCGAAAGAATTATTCACAATTTTTCACTCTAGTAACAAGATAAGACAAGAAGCCAAGTTCCCCCATCCAACACGCGATGTTTCGAAAACTCGGCGGATAGTGGGGAGCTAAGTGGTTTCCTCTGCTTACCCTGCTGTATAACGCGTGAAACTATTAAAACACAAGCTAATAAACTTATTATGTGCGTGGCATTCTAATCCACAGCCATTGCATTGATAATGTTTTAGTCACTTACCTATAACTAATTGAGATCGTTGAAGTGATAAGTGCCCAGACTATTGTTAGGTAGTGGTAAACCCCAATAAAGCATATTGCGCGTGGCAAATACAATGCCTCGCTTTGTTCTGCCTAGATGACGCCATAGTGGCACGTTTAGGTGTATGACTCTTGTTAGACTGTTACGTGCGATGTTTATGAGTTCGATTCCCACTCGGAGGGAGGAATGTATGTATATAAACCTTTTTAGTAACATATCATATAGAAATATGGAAAACTGACGAAGTATTAGCTAAATGCTTTAAGTTTGGTTGAGGCCGTCTTCGCGCAGGGACATAAGGGCGTAAATGCGAAGGCTGCTGGTTCGATTTCCATTTGGGGGAATGATATGTATACTTTATTAAAATGTGAGCTTGCGAAGTACAGCGCAGAGCTAAAAACTCTCGCCCGTCGTACCAATTTCAGAATTATAGGTCAATGGGAAGTACTACTTAATATTGACAAAATTAAGTTTGCGAGCATTTTGTATGAAATAAATTATAAATATAAATTTGTAATAATTTTTTTCTATGAAATACCTATAATTCTTCACTTTTTGGATATTTTCCTTTATTTGCATTGTAATTTCTCATTTTGTGCCAAATTTCATAACTACCACCCATAGGTACCAACCACCATGTATTTGGTTTTGATTGTGCAGCGAATTGTATACAAAATGCAGAAAAATTGATTGCGTTGACTTAGAAGCTTGGTTTTTTTCATATTTCAAAAGACCATAGACTTAAATATTTGATACTAATTTCAGCTTAATACCTCCACGCGGCATAAATAATCTTGACAAACTGACAAACGGACAACAAAGTTGTCCCATAAGGGTGCCATTTTTACGTTTTGAGACACAGAACCCTAAAATAAATAATAAGATATGGAAATAGAATAATAAGGAATACATATGAAAATAAAAAGTGGTGGAAATAGAATTGTATCTCATTATTAAGATAAATATTTATTAATATTATAAATTATGATGAAAGCAGTGAAGTGTCTTGAGACTAGATTATCTCCCGCAAATAGCAGTATAAGTAATTCTATTATTTGCGGGCGTGCAGCTATGAGAATAATGTATTTTATTCATTTAAAGAGCTAATTATAGCCTTTTCAGCGTCTCGTCTCTCTCGTACTCGTTGGAAGGCCCGTAGACAAAGGAAACCTGCCTACCCTGTCATGTGCAGGATCCTGGAGGCATTGCGTGTTGAGTGACGAAAACACTGCACTTTACCTCATTACTAGAGCGAGAAAATGAAAATATTAAATACTAACAACTTGATCGCAGCTTCGCCCGCTTGTACCACGTAATTAATTATTACTTTCATTTTCTAATAATAATCATCAGCAACGTCGTCGTCCACTCATGGATATATGTCTCTTCAAAGGCAGGCCTTTGAACTCGATCTTTGGCTCTTCGCATCCAGCCATTGCCAATCTCTTTGCAAATACTGTCACTCCATCTAATTGGAGAACGTCCTACATTACAGAACGCGTGCTCTCTGTATACACGGCTGTGTCCTATAACAGTCATCGGTTCTGCGACAAATGTGACCAGCTCATTGCCACTTCAGCAGGCTAATCCCTTGAGCTATGTCAATAACTATATTTCTCTGGCAGATTGCTTTATTTCGAAGCATAGCCCTCTCCATAGCATGCTATGTGATTTTAAAGTGATTAACCAGTCGCAATGTCAGTGTCCACGTCTTGGCTCCGTCATAACTGGTAGGACGTACTCATTAAAAACCTTCGTCTTAAGGAGATTGCGGTAAATACTGCCCAACCAAGCTGTATTGTTCTGCCAGCCCCTATCTATAGTTGTTTCTATCTAAAAGTTTGGCCAAGATAGACATGTTCCTGAACAACTTCGAGACTTTAAATACAGTCGGTTTCGGTATTATATGTTTGTTGAAGATTACCTTAGCCTCATTCAAGTTCATCCGAAAACCGATGCCAACAAAAGATTCAGCCAAGTTCCTCAACATATATTGCAGACCTGCACGAGTATCAAGTGTGACAAGTACTTGCCATCTATGTGGATACAAAACGAAATTAGTTATAGGTTGGAGAAATGAAAATATAAATTTTGCAGCAGCCTTTATTAACTCCTCGTTATCCCGTCCTCTTCGGATGCTTTTCCATTCTCAAACTATCTCAAGATCGTCAAATTTCATTTTGATTCACTTCTGGCGAGTTTTCTGACAAATGGCGGGATAAATTGGCTCTGGGATCTCTCGAATCGTGCTTGGGACGTGACGTATTTGAGGCATAAGTTTACCGTAGACATCCTCAAGTTCCACGAGAATATCCGACTTAGAGGGGACAATTTTCCATTAAAAGTGGTCAACTTCGTCAAATGGCATCGACTCAGTCGTCGTACCAAGACTTTTGACCCCGAATTTGGTTGATTGTTTCTTTTATAAAGCGTATATTGGAGCTTCGGATTGATTGCTCAAATCTGTTGAAGTGCCAGTAGGATTTTCAATTAAACAACATTTCTTAAACTGGTATGTATAACTTTTTAAATTATAAATCAATTGGAAAAAAACAAGTACAAAATTTTAAATTTTGGCAGGGGTTCTACTTAGGTAATACTATTGTATTTAGATACAATAGTGAAAACTGCAATTAAATCGGTTAAACCGTTTCTGAGATTAGCGTGAATAAACGTACGTTTGTGCCCCTGCTCCACGACTTTACTTAAGTTGAAAAAATTTAGTTATTATAAGAATCAGACTAACCAAGTTTATATTAAGTATCAACGATGCTATTTTTATCCACTTTTGAATGGATGACGTTAAATTACAATATATTTCATAGTTTTTAAATTGTAAATATCTGGTATTAACCTTCCTTAATTCAATGCTGTTTCCTGTACAATTGCTGATGGGGTTTTCTTCTGACCACAAAAAGCCCATATATACATCAAAATCATTAACATATTGCATGGTACACCACCATACGGTACACTATGTAATATTTAATATTAACTGTTGAATATTAATATTTTCTATTTAGTAAAAAAAATCAAACAAGTAGTATCTTTTAATAACAATTAGCTTCATTATGTATTTCGCATCTGTATCTTAGCAGCAGGGTAGGCAGAGGGAATCTAATGTTAATACACTCCGTTCACCACTTTCCGTCAGATTTTTCGATGCATTGCGTGTTGAGTGGCGGAGCTCAACGCCCGGCTTTTGCTTTGTTGCCAGAGAGAAGAAATAAAAATATTAATAAATAATAAATCATTCAATCAATATTAATAAAAATATAAATTTTTAAAAAATTTTAAATTGACTACCAAAAAAATTATATTTAACTAAGGTTAACTATATTTATACAGATACAAACATATTAAATTATACATCTTAAGGCTAATTTATATGTGTATAATCAATATTACATTTGAGAAAAATGCCATCTAAATAGATGACCATTTGGACTCAAAGAAAATAGTAGTAGTACTAGTGAAGTCCTTAATTTAGGAACAATGCATAAACAGGAAATGTCCCCAAAAACAGGACATGCTTCCAATTTAAATATGAATTCAAATCTACAACGACCATACATTACTTAATAGATCCAAAGAGCCTAATATAATATAATATTTACGACGAAAAGAAAAATTACATGGTTTCATAACTATTGACCAACTAACCTTGTTCTATTGTGGTCAATATTTAGGGCTTACAGTATTATAGAATAAAAAAAAATTATTAATATACCAAAACCTGACTATAATAAAATTTAAAAGAAAAAAAACAAGTCTAAAATTTTATTAGGATCAACGATCGGGACGCATTTAAAATTTACAAGGCTCCTGGGAAGACTTAATTAACTGAACAATGGGTCCCGACTGTTAATACTATTAAGCTATTGGGTTTGTTTTTTTTTAGTTTTATTGATACTCAAAAACATATTATCCTCCCGTGAAGGCGGGTAAAAAGGAAGCTTCTATTAAATTATTATAAATGTAATGTTAAAGCTTATCAAAAATAGTAGTTTCGATCTTCGCTTAGTTGTGTTAAGTATTGTATAATAGCAGCCCATCATAAATGTGAGTAATGTGAGTAATGTTTGTGTGTGTGTGTGTATAAACGGACAGAAAAAAAAATTGGGTGATTTATGACTTGTACTGATATGCCTAGGGCGTAATTAAAAAAAAACATTGGGAACGAAATCTTAATACTGGGTTCCCTCTGCCTACCCTGCTATATGTAGGATAGAGTGAAAAAAAAATGTGTATATTATAAAAAATATATATATTTCAAAAGAATAAAAAGTATTATCGACTAACACAAGGCGATTGACCCGTTGTCAAATGGTAAATGATGTTAGCATAAAAAGAGGAAACACTCAGTTCTTCATAAATTAAAAATACATGATTGCGTGTGAGTGTAAGCGCGACTGGTTGGATTGGGTGGGTGGGTTGGATTTCCACTCGAGGATATATTTAATATTTTATTAGTTCAGTTCCGCCCTTCAACACGCCATGTCTCCAGAATTCGGCGGAAAGTGGGTGAAGTGTTTAATGGGCATGGAGTGTCCTTAACTAGGTTCCCAGGTTCCCTCTGTCTACTTTGCTATGTACAGGATACCACGTGAAACTAAAATATATAGTAAAAATTAATTATTAAAAAAATCATGTTCTCACATTAAGCAGATTTAGATGAATTTAATTATATTTTAATTACAACTTCTAACTGTACGTGCCATTTCAAGCTGTTCTATATAGAATAAAAAGGATGCATATACATATATTGTTTTACCTTATACAATTCTGCCTATAATTTTAAATGTACCTGCTTATATAAAAACATTTAAAATGATTGTGACCTTTGAGATTTAAATAATAGATTTCATATAAACAAACCACGCCCATAAAAACAATGTATGAAAAAACGAAAACTTAAAAAAAAAAACTAAAACAATGTGCTAAGACAAGCATTCAATAAGACCATTAATATCACGTTAACCTACATTAAAAATATATTAAATAAACAAACTTATCAATTACTCTTTCACTACTACATATATCATAATTAATAAATAGATGAAACTACCACAAACTATGTGCATCGTGTATAAATATAACTAATATAATTAACTACAACTGGTAGTATCCCCGAGAGCACTGCGGTCGGCGCACGTAGATCATTATGAAGTACTTAGTTTTTTGTTCATTTATCGCGGCGTGTTACGCGAACGAGTTGAGCGGAGCAGTGGCTAATTTCAGTTTAGAACTCTTGCATAATAAAAACACAGAAACAGCTAAAAACATTGTGTTCTCGCCGTTCAGTGTGTGGACTTTGTTGACAAGTGTCGCCCTCGGTGCAAGTGGTAATAGTAAAACAGAGCTCGAAAGGACTTTGCGATTGCCTTTGGATCTAAACGAGTTGAAAACAGAATATGAGAATCTAACTAGCATTGTACTGGATACACAAACTCAAGATGTTACAATTAAAAGCAATAATTACATTTTTGTAGATAATGGCTTCGATATACTGCCTGATTATCAAAATACTGTAACGTCAGATTTTGGGACACAAATAGTAAGGCTCGATTTCAAAGACTCAAAAGTAGCAGCAAATAAAGCGAATGCTATTATGAAAGATTCTGGCGGCACGACATCCGATGTGATGGAGGCAGACGACTTTACAACGTCCAGAATGATTTTGACCAACATTATAACCTTCAAAGGATTTTGGACTACGCCTTTCAACAAGACTGATACCGAGGCCGACGCGTTTTACGATGAAAGTGGAAAACATATAGGAACAGTGAAAATGATGTACCAAAGGGCCCAAGTGCCATACTCGAACATTGAGGCAATACAAGCTCACGTAGTGGAACTGTCTTACGGTGACGATGATAAGTTCTCTATGCTCATTTTATTGCCATATCCAAAATTAAAAGTCGTGGATATCTATAAAAGACTCACAGTCGAAGTACTGCAGTTTATGTTTGAAAAACTTGAAAGTGACATATACGAGTTCGATCTAGGCATAGTTGACTTAAAATTGCCAAGATTCCAAATAAACAGCAATATGCTATTGAATAGTGCATTAAATAAAATGGGTGTGTGTGACATATTTAATCAGAGCGCCGCAAATTTCGACAATATATCTAAAGAGAATATACATATATCAAAAATAATACAGAAAGCAAACATAGAAGTGACTGAAGCTGGCACAGACGCGTCCGCAGACACCTCAGCATACATCATCAATCGCATATTCCCATCCAGTTTCGTAGCTAATCGCCCATTCATATATCTTATATTAGAAAAATCGACAAAAACAATACTATTTAGTGGAATTTATTCAGAGCCAAGTTTGTTTTAAGTGTTTATCTGAGAGACAATTTGTATTGTTTTAGTTAAATAGTAAATCTCTAGTGACTGTAAATGCAATAATACTCGTATATCGACTGTTGACAGTATTTATTATTTCTGTAACTTACCAAATACACAATATGTGACTTATTATATGATTATTATGTTCTATATAATTCCATAATCCTTTCCGCAACCTTGAAATTCCTAGCGTAATATATAAACGAAATAATAAATTATTTATATTATAAATTTCCAGTAACAAAACATGTTTATTCCTTTGTTACTAATAATTGTGTGTAACTTTTTTTTTATAAATTCTGTATTATAATAAATAAAATTATCTTTAACTATGCTCTTAACGTATTTTGTAAGTTTTTTTTTTACTACGTATTTAGCGCAAAAAAAAAGAAAGACGGTGTATTCCGCAGAAGGGTAGGCAGAGGGGACCTGGGAACCTAGTGTTATGACACTCCGTTTCCTATTAAAACATTTCCGTTCTCCACTTTCCACCGAATTCTGCAGGCATTGCGTATTGAGCTCTACGCACTTTGTCTCGTTACCATAGGAAGAAAATGAAAATATTAAAGATTTCATTCTCCAAGTGGGAATCCAACCCACAATCGTCGCTTTACAGTCGCAGGCTTTTGCCCCTGCGCCACGACATTTATTAATATGGCTTTAACAAACTTTTTTAAAGAATTTAGCTCAGCTATTTTTGAAACAATTATGGATATTTTGCTTTTTTGTCTCTTATCTTAACCTTCTTTACAAAGATATATGTATTTCTGTGTTTAACGATAACATAATTTATACCTTTAATATCTGATACCAATTTATATATTTTCGTTGTTATTCCCCTAACATATAGCTTATAAATAGATAGAAAGTGAAGAATGGAAAATGTTATTGCTAGATTTTCTTGATAATATGAGATATTGAAATTAAGTGAAATTTAAATAAACTATTAAAGTATTTTTTTGCGCGTGAGATCTTTTACAGAAGATAAATTATACGCAAACAAATAATTAATAATATATTACGATAAACGACATATATTTATAAAACTGTAAAAACCCAGTCAGTACATGCCAACAATATATAGGATTTTGACTTCGAGATAAGACGGATCATAAAAGGTCAAACAAATTTAACCTCAAAACCGATTTTATAAGCGTTTTAATACGTGCAATATATGTTTGATGCATTTTATTAGGCATAATATTTTTTGTACTTAAGCTAGAAATATATTTTTTTTAATTTTCCTATACATAAGTTAGGTTAGGATGCAGCATTGAATATACAAGAGAGAGACGCAAACAGCGACAGATGATAAACTGGTTCTCGCATAAACATTAAACAACACCAATATAACAAGATCAGTGAGTGTAAGGTCGCACACAAACGCAAACACGGAAAATGTTTAAGATATTGGTGGCATTACTACCTATTGTAGCCGGCCAAGTGGAATTTAGTACGAGACCAAATAATGTTAGTATACTTCTTTTATATTTCACACATGATGCTACTCAAAAAGCAACGGTACTCGCGCCCTTTGGCGTGTGGAGTTTGCTGGCTGGAGTGTCCTTCGGAGCATCTGGGGACACCCGCCGTGAGATATTCAGGTCCTGTCTTTTACTTACAGACATGAAGAAATTTTACGACCAATACAATATATTAAAAGACACTGTATTTAACAATCATACTGATGAAATAAATGTTTCCAGTAACAACTTTTATTTCATAGATAGGTTTTTTAATGAAGTAAGTAATAGAGACTACCGTGACGACTTAGTTCAAACTGGTAATGCTATTGTCACTTACTTAGACTTTGAAACCCCTAGCCACGCTGCTGACAGAGCAAATAAGCGTGTTAGTCTTCAGTCACCACCTATCTCAAACGTGTATGTTCCTGAAGATTTTACTGGAGCATCAATGTTAATGGGCAACGTATTATTCTTTAAAGGACTCTGGACCTTGCCTTTTAATGTCGGAAATACGAGGATCGAACGTGTGGATGGTTTATCTGTAGCCATGATGAGCCAGCGAGCTAAAGTACCTTACAGCCATTTGGATTCCATGAAAGCTTCTGTAATGGAATTATCTTATGGAAGCGATGGAAAATATTGCATGTTGCTGATATATCCAGATTCAAATGTTAATGTTAAAACTGTATACAAGTATTTCGAAAAGATCACATTTAAAGACATATTGAATACACTCCAGGAAGATGTGAGTAAAAACGGACTGAAGGAGATTGATATTAAACTGCCAAGATTAAAAAAATCCACTTATGTTTATTTAAACAAGCCGCTTAACGACATGGGTATTTACAATGCTTTTGACCCAACTTATGCTAGATTTCCACATATAGCAAGAGAGCCTATATATATTGAATCAATTGAGCATAATATGGTTCTAACTGTTACTGAATCAGGCATTGTGGCTTTTTCAGCTACTCCTGGACGAGGCAATGCTTTCAACCAGTTACAAGATGAAAATGTTCCAACAAACCTAATTTTGTTTGTTCTGGAAAAGACAACAGCTACAGTGATTTTAGGCGGAATATTTCCATAAATTATCTCATTTGCTGGATAAGCAGTGAGCGATTAGTAGATAGTACTCTCCGTTCTTCGCTGTCTACCCATTTATAGACTTTCTAAGTGGCGTTGTATAGGAAAAAAATAAGGATAATATAATAAGTCAACAAATATAAGTAAATCTTAAATTTAGCTTTGAATCTCCCGATAGCATTACGTTAATGCAGACATACTCGAACAGACTGATATAATAATTAATTAATTCCTTTGCATTTATAAAAAATATGTATAGTGTGTCTTATTTATATTATACTGCAGAACCCAAAAAAATAAAAATTAAGAACTATTATTGAATTTTAGTTATTCATCCCGTCTTACTAGTTAGTACCAGTTTAAGTAATGAAAACATGTTTTGAATAGTAGCTAGCGCCAGAAGAGTAGTTAAGATTACATGCTAATCTAGTGGCTATAAGCTAAATGTCGTGGATTAATTTGTACCACAGCTTATGTAAAAGAGGAGCATTTTTGGTAACATACTTTTTTAAATTTTATTTATTCAAGGTCCTAATATATAAAATATGCTAAGTGCATATTTTATATATAATAAACTAGCGGCCCGCCCGCGGCTTCACCCGCATAAACTACATGATTATTGACTAAATAAACAGAATTGATTGACAACTATAATGACTTCTAATATGAGTTTTTATTACTTTAATCTGTAATATTCTAATATGATTTTTGATACATTATCGTAATTTGTATAAGAATTTTTGATTGTTTTAAATAAAAAAATACGACCAATGTTCAATTTGATATTTATAAAATATATATAAAGCTAATTATTTATTATACGTATATATTTTTGTAACATTACGTTCTTTTTACTCATGTAATATACGTCTCATCATAATTTTAAAACTCTGTTAAATGTCAGTGAATAATTTAATTTACCGCTTCAGAACCAGGCTTAAATGTTAAATTATTGATTTGGGTAAGGATTCACAATATTCTTTGTAAAATAACTGTAATGATTGCATATTAACTCCTGTACAGTTTTTAAATTAGTTACATATATAATATTATTATAATAGCTAAATGTACAATTGGTACATATGTAGTTATTACAGTGTACACGTAGAAAGGATGTTTTTAGGCATTTTTATATAGATTTATTTCAAACAAATGAACGAACCAAAACATCTTTGTATTTACTTGATATTTCTTTAAAGATCAAATCGTTCTTTATCTATGTGTTGAATTAATTACGACTTAAACTTAACTGTTATGATTTACGAAGGTAATCTCCACTAACAATTCAATTTTGTTTACTTTATTGTATAAAATATTGTATAATAGTAATTCAAAAATATATTTTTTTATCAACAGTCATATAACAAAGACCTTTCGAATGTCATTCTTCAGCCAAGAATCTTACCAGTGCGATTGCTATATAACACTCGCAGGCAAACTAATGCCTTGAGTTCATTTAAATGACGATAACTTTTTTTAATGAACCAATTTTGATGAAACAAACTTTAAATGTTAAATTGAGTTAAAACAAAGCAATTAGTGAAACTTTTAAATTTTTAAGTAAATGGTTTAGTACTTTCAGAGAAAAATGTGACCATACAAATAGACAGACAGATAGACAGACAAGAAATTAAAAAAATATATTTTTGCTTTCTATTATTCTTTTTAAGTGTCCCTATATCCATTTGAGTCAAAATTACTAAATGTACAGACAAAATATTTTTACTGTTTTATTATATATAGAGATAAAAATGACTGTATAATCATAATATAGAAATTAGCTAACAAGTGTATTATATTACAGTTATTATTATAAATGATTATCACATGATTAAGGTACTAAACACTTAAAAGAAATGGAACGATTTTTAAATTACTATAATCGTAAGAAAGGGCAAAACATTAGTGTCAAAATAAACAATCGAGCTACTTTGACCTTATTCAATAAGTGAGATTCGAACCTACATCACATACGTATTTACATATCTATATAGACATAGTCATCTATCGGAAGGCAAGTTTTCTACATTTGTATTATAAAAACAATATGTTAACTTTTATGTACCTGACCACACAAGTTTAATAATTAAACCCTTTAAAAGAGTGAGATATATATATACTTCATATATTTAGAGTTACCAGAATTAAAAACTAAGACCAGCCGTGGCGCAAGGACACAAGCGTGTCACTGTAAACGCGACAGATTATGGATTTGATTCCCAGTCGAAGCGATTAAATTTATAATATTTTCATTTCTTTTCTTGGGTAGTTCTGTAGAGGCAAAGCGCGGCGTTGAACTCCGTTCGAACGAAATGTGATTACATTGAGTTCTCTCTATGTGCGTGAAGCTAAAGAATATATATCAATTTTATACTCTGCTTTAAATGTAGAAGAATAATTTAAAAATTCTTTTCATATATATGAGTAAATAAAGTTAAACAATTTTTAAATTTTAATTCCAGATCAAACAGATCTACTTTTTTTAAAAGTTTTCATATTTTTTAAGTTTTAAGCTTAAAGAAATATAAAAAAAAATAAATATATTATTTTGGTATGTATGAATGAGGCCGGTCGTGGCGCAGAGGCACATAGTGTGATTGTAAACGCGACTGGTTTATGGGTTCGATTCCCACTCGAGGAAATGAAATATTTATTTAAATTTATATTTCCATTTTTCGCTCCGGTCTCGAGGCAAAGCGCGGCGTTAAGTTCCGCCACTCAGCACGCAATGCCTCCAGAATTTGGCGTAAAGTGGGGAACGGAATGTCTTAACACTAGGTTCCCTCTGCCTATCCTGCTGTGTGCGAGATACAGCGTGAAGTTGATTTTATTTTATTTTTTTATTTTGGTATATTAAATATTAAAATAATTTTAGTTCAATTTAAATTTATACTTTTTTTTATCAATTTAGAAAAACAATTTAAATTAGAAAACAATGAAGGAATCATTTACTATTTTGATTTAATTATGTTTCGGTCAGTTCAAATCTTCATTTCTTCTTTCTTCGTTCAGTTCAATTCTTCATTTAAAACTTTTTACTAGTTGATTTTTATATCTTTTTGTAAATTATTTTAATTTGCCGTAGTTATTAATATTGTGAAATGGAAAAATTTATATGAAATGTCAATGTCAATATTGTTATTGAATCTTAATATTTATATAATTGAATCTTAATGTCAAACTCAAAAGTAAAAACTTTTCAGGAAAAGGAACCGGTCTGTGTTTACTAACGTTACTTGTTAAACTATTCCAATATACCGTTATACAGTACGCTTAAATTATTATCTCTTTTTTTTCCACCTCCTTCATGTGTTCTCCATATAACGTGACTTTAACGAAGTGATTAGTGCAGAATTGGCACGCTTGGAACACCATAACCTAAGTCCATAATAGAACAGCTAAAAACAGAACGCTTAAATTGGAAGTTTTTCGTCAAATATATTTAATAAATAAGAATTTCGAAGCTTCAACTCTGAAATCTTGCAACATTTGAATAAAATTATAATTTTTAGTTTATGCTATTTAAATAATTCATACCAAAGATGTTTATTAGAAATCAATTAATCGCTAAAGCTAATCTTGTCAAAAGGCTACATTTATTAGATTTTAGTAGCTGCAGATATAAAACACATGTAAGAACGTTTATTGGTATGTAATGTTTATTTATTATTATTAGGTTCACATTGTATCCTGCATATAACAGGGTAGGCAGAATGACCTAGTGTTAAGGCAATCAAATTTAAGAAAGAATTTTCGAGACAATGCGTTGAGTCGTGGATTGAGTCCACAACCCAACCTGCACTTTTTCTTGTTGCCAGAGTGAGAAAGTAAAAATATTACTCAATTCATTTCTTCCAGTAGGAACCACACCCACTATCGCATTTCCAGCTATCCTGCACTATTGCTTGTTGTTTTAATGCTTAAAATGAAACAAATTTAACATATTTATATTTCTTGTAAAATTGGAAATAATGTAATTTTTCTATTGTGTATGATTTGTAAAGATCTTATGAACCTGATTATTTCATTTATTGTTTAATATTTTTATATATTTTATTAATTCTCAATCTCAATTTTCCAGATATCAGTTTTAAAACATACAACACACCCTACGGTGATTTTAATATTTCAAAGAAAATCCCAAAACTTCAAAACAAACATTTATTAAGGAATTATGTGAAAGGAATAAAAATTGATGGTATTTTTGAAAAACAAAATAGTGAAAACGAAAAAGGTATCAAATTTTTTTTTAGCTTTACACTATAGCAATAGAAAACCCAGTGTTAAGATGCTCCATTCCAAATGCAATACCTTATTTTCGACAGTCTGTAATATCTATAGTACGGCATATAATGTTACCAGAATTAAAAATGAAAAATAATTCAATACCTCATACTATAATACTTCATAATACTCTTGGGTAAATTGGAAATTGAACCCACAACCATTGTTTACAATCAGACACTGCCGCTGAGCCATAATGGCTACTATACTATAAGTTTCTTTATAAATATTTCTAACACTTAATATAAAACATTATATATATAATAAATAATTACCTAAGATTGTTGAGAAAGTTAAAAATATAGAAAAAATATTTATTTTTTTATAGAAACAAGGCGACAAACTCTTTGTTTTTCAAAAATATGAGGGAAAATAAATTAAAATTATAAATTATCATCAACATTATTGCCAGGGTTTGATAACCAACCATGTTCAAAAGATGTAGATAGTGTTCTGATGCAAAGATAACTAGCTTCTGCTGTTTGATGAACCATTCCCTGTTCCACTTTCTCGTTTTCATTGCTTATTCTTTTGCCAATTAGTACATTGAAGTTACCCATTATGATTATTTTCAATTTTGTTATATAGTTATCTTCTGCTGATGATAACTGATAAATTGTGTTGATCTTCGTAACCGTTATGATGATCAGTTGGCTTAAGATTTTAATTGTTCTTTTTGTTATTGTTGGTTATGTTGTGATATTGATTAATATTTGGTGCTCTAGCCTTTCTTCTAATTTTTGATCCTTGGGTTGTGACAACTCAATTGTGGAAAATTATCGCATCCTGACAGAGAACTGGATCATTTAAAAAGATAAAACAATTGAGGATTTATGACAAATACAACATAGTAAAATCCTCACACTACAGAACTTCTTGGACAGTTGTCAAGTAAACAGTGCAGTGAATTGAGTATCAAAATTTTCGTAGATTAATACAGTTATATTAAAATTATATTAATAAAGTATATTAATTGAAATAGGTCAGGTTGTATCCAGTGATGTTTTCGTTCTGATTGAAACATGTTCTAGGAACATAATACTCTAAATGAATGTTTCAGAACAGTGCCGGTTATATAAACTTAACAACAATAATTTGTTCCAACTATTTATACTACTCAGATGCCTTCACTGTTCCTAAGCCATTCTTCTAATTTCACCATTTCAAATTCCGAGTTTTAAATGTACTACAATTATTTTTTTAAAAAAAGATATACATTTTTGATATACATATATTTAAATGTTGAATTCTTCATTTAAAATTACTTATCAATTCTTTATGTCATAGTAGACTATTTTTGGCTAATCTTTAAATAATTTAAAATATTAATATTTTTAATTTGGAAATTTTCTTATAAAAATTAATAATACCAATGAGCATGAAAAGGCAATAAGAAAAAGTAAATAAAATTTCGCACTGTACCTCTGGAACAGTAACTAAAATAAGAACAGATTCCAAAGTCTGAATTGAAAATGTTTCACATTTTTTCTAAACGTTACATTATTAGCCTAGTTTACTTTACTTTGGATGTGGGAGGTCCCTGTGCACAATCACGTGGTGGTGAGCCTTTAAACTTATCTCTGGCCTTTTCTTTAGGACCTAACTGGGATCTGATTGAATCCCACAAATAGTGGATGCTTAGGCGTCCATAGGTGGATGTTAGACCTTTGGTTGGTAGAAGTCATGCGCGCTTTAACCAAATTTTCCCCTTTTTGTGTTCGAGGGCAAACCTGTTAGGAGTCTAGTTATGAACAATAATTTTTATATTATATAAGTAGATCAATAATCTCATTTCTCCAACACTCTTCTTTTGCTATTTAAGTTTACTACACAGTAGTCAATGTGGCGAACATTCATTGACCATGAAAGAAAATAACATTTGTCTCAAAATGTTTCAGATATAACCAAAATAAATGAACTTTTCCCACAACCTCGTGTCACTTTGAATGAGTATGCATCGAAAGTACAAAATAAAGCTTTCGATATACATTATAAACAAACAACCGTAACTCCGAAAGGCGGTAAGAGAAAGACATTACAAAACGATTGGACATGCACTTATACTTTTATATGGCCGGAGAAAATTAAATTTGAAAGGTAATTTATAATTTATTTAGCTTGACGCTGTATCCCGTATATCAGGGTAGGGTGAGCTAATCTAGTGTTGAGACACTCCGTACTCCACGCACCGGAGTGTTTTTTGGGACATTGTGTATTGAGTGGTGTAACTCGGGTCCATAATTTGTATTGTTATTCCGAGTGATAATCGAACCCGTAACTGTCGCTTTTACAGTCTTATGCCATAGCCACAAAGCGTGGCAACTTCTTATAATTAGCTTCAAATAATTATAAAAGATATTAAATAAAAACTATTTTTTTTATTAATAGGCAGTCTAACAGCGTCTGGCTATGAACACAATGTAGGAATCGAACCCACTCCTCCTCGAGTAGTAGTGTATGATTTTTTGATCGGATAAGGAAACAAACCGCGGCGTTCAGTTTCGCCACTCAGCACGCAAGATAACGAAAATTTAGTTGATAGTGGAGAAATTATAACTAAATACTCGCTATTTACCCTGCTCTACACCTGGAATGCAGCGCAAAAATAGTAAAAAATGGCCTTAAATATATTCATAAACGACATTGCTTGTTACAGTACAGCAATATCAAAACGTCAAGCTGCCGAAAAAGCCGCACTACAAGCCATTCAATGGCTATATATAACTAAAAGAATCGATAAAAAAGGTCTTCCTATATATGACAAAACAGTTTTGAGTGAACTACAAAATTCGTTAAATAATAATAATATTTATATAACTATCGGAGATAATTCGATAGAGCGGATAAACAGAATTTGGAATGATTATGACAGTGACATTAGTAAGTGCTCTTGATGTTTTTTAATCTATGTTTATGTTTGTTTTTTTTTTAATAAATATAATAAAAAATATACATTGCAGTTTTGAGATAAACAAAAATATTTAAAAAAAAAACAGCTTCATGCATATCAGGGTAGGTAGGGATAACCTTATATTAAGACTGACTGTTTTTCACGTGCCGCTCGATTTTTTGAGACATTGTGTTGTAAATAGCGGAATTCAACGCGGCGGTTGGTCCATCAGAGAGGGGAAATTTAAATATAACCGATATTCCTTCGAGCGTAGATAGAACTCCCAACTATTGTGGTTATAAATAAAACTTATAATAAAACGCTGTCATAGTGGGCCACAACGCCCTCAAGAAGTGCTACAAAAACATATTTCGTAAAGCGTATTTTTATTTTGGTTAGGGGTATATTTGTTATTTTTATTGTAACAGTGTATTCAAAATCCTTTGGTAGCATCAGTAAGGAACGTAGACATAGGGAACCTGCGAACCTAGTGTTAAGGTACCCCGTTCCCATTAAGACGATTCCGTTACACACTTTTCGCCGAATTTTTGAAGCTTTGCGTGTTCACGGCGCACTTTGCCTCGCTACTAAAGCGAAGAAAAATGAAAATATTAAATATTTTATTTCCTCGAGTGGGAATCGTACCCAAAACCAACGCTTTTACAGTCGAACGCTTGTGCCCCATAGCCACGACTGGCCTCAATATATTTTTTTAATATAATTATTATTCCAGAAAACATTTACGAAAGTACATTCAAGGAAGCAAGTCAGAAGCTTTGCAATATGTCAACCATTTTGAAGAACGATTCAACTATAGATGATCAAGGTGTGTTTTAAAAATATTATTTTTATATATATCTATGCATCTAGTACCAGTGAGTTTTCCACTTTTTTCTTATTTAAGATTTATTTATAGTTTGTTGGGTTGCGGAACATAACGCTGCGTTTTGGTTTATATGACTGGGAAAATAAGATTCATTATAATTCTGGTATATTAGGAACCAAAACGTGGTTTCGCCCATTTACAGTTCTAATATACGACTTAGAGAATAGTTCTCGTATACTAAATGTTTACATAAATTGGAGCCTATGTTTCATTATGTTCTTTCGTATCTAAACTATATTACTGTAAAGTTTAATCTAAATCTGTTCAGTAGTTTTTGTGTAAAAGCGGAACAAGCATCCCTTATCACAAACTTCCATATTTTTAATATTATAGTAGGATTAGAAGGATAGTATAGAAAGAGTAGAGTATTACATGCAGATATTAAAACTGTGAAATAATTTAATTTATAGATTATAGATTAGAAAGCATTATATATTTGTGGCGAACGCAAGTCAGAAGGGCTTTTACAATGTTACCATGCTAAACTACTAAAAAAATAAATTATAATGTCTAACATAAAAAAAAACTATTTTCTATTTCACTATGAAACCTAGAGATGGAAGATACGAGATTAATGGATGCGGAAAAGTGTATTGCTGCCACTAACAGGGTTTTCGCGTCTAATGAATGAGTGATGAAAGAATGGCAAAAAGGATTCATGAAGTCGGCGGTAAGAGAGTTAGGGGGAGACCTGGGTTGACCTTCTAAAACTAAACATCAAAGATACTGGAGGAAGGTCATGTTAAAAGCATGAAGACTTCCCGGAGGGCATGTACGAAGAGATTGATGGCAGTGTACAAGGCGAAATAAGTTTGTAGAAGAGACCATAGCGTTTGGCGCTCCGTTCTTTCTGTTTATCCGTCTAGGGACAAAGCGTGAAGCTGTTAAGTTAAGATATAAGACCTTAAAGTGTTATTTTGTTTCAGATTTCTCAAACGAAGAATTATCACAAGGCGAGTTTGTTAAAAATGACGATATAAATGGTAAAAATGTATTTTTTTTTATTATTTTAGTTTGTTTTTGCTTCACGTGAAAGATAGTGTTTTTAAAAAAATAAATGCGAGAAAAGATTCTATTTCTTGGGAATCTGGGAACCTAGTATTAAGACAGTCCGTTCCCCATTAAGTCACTTCTGCCCCCTCTTGCCGCCGAATTCTTAAGTGATTGTGTATTGAGCAGTGGGACTCATCGCCGCGCTTTGTCTCGTTTCCAGAGCGGGGAAATAAACATTAAATATTTCATTCACTTATTTTTTTACTGAAATATATCATTATTTCTAAGTATTTTCAGTTACTAATTATTGCAATTTTTTTAAAGATCTCAAAACGACAATGCATCCAGTTTTTGGAAAACCTGTGAAATTATTAAAATCAGCGTTAGCAAGACGAGAACAAACACTGAGACGGACATTCCAAAATTATGATGAAAATTTAACTCCTTTGCCTATTGATGAATATGCGTAAGTAATTATATATATACTAATATTACAAAGCTGAAGATTTTGTTTGGTTGAACACGCTAATTTCAGAAACTACAGAGTCGAATTGAAAACCTCTTTTTCACTGACTGGTTTTTTTTTTAAAAAGGAGGAGTTTATATTCGACAACTACATATTTTTTATATCTATCCTTCGATTTCTTCATCATTTGTGAAATTACCTTAAAAAAACTTTTTTTATCTGTAAGGACGAAGTAGGTAGGACGAAGGACGTAGGTCTCATTGTTACCAAGTCACAATTTGATGATGGAATCACAGGGAAATCGAGGGAAACCTTCAAATTATATAGGCACGTACTGGTGTGAGGTCTGAGCTGAGCTTTACATTTGTATGAGTGTTCATATATAATGCAGATGTGCATCCCTAGCTTGCACACGTCACATATTTAATTATTAATATTTTATTTTTGTGTTCGATTTATTAAAAATGAAAGATAAAAATGGTTCTATCAATGTACCTCCATGGAAAAATACGAGTATATGTCACCAAGCAATAAATTAGGAATAAAAACGTGGACAACACTGTTCTTGATGATGTACGATTTTTATAGTGATCACTCACACAAATGCTAAGCTCAGCTTAAGCCTTTCGAATTGTACATAGACTGATAAACACATTATTCTCTTTTGCGTTGCGCAGCGGGTAAGCATGTTGTCAAAAACGATGCATATGTATGTTTACTGAACGTCTCATAATTCAAGAACAAATGACGAATCCAACTTCATTGTTTTTTTCCAACTTCATTGTTTTTTGTGAACTCAGTATTAAAATGATTTGAACTTTAAAGGTTACAGCGTTTGATCTCAGTAATGTCATGTAATAAAAAGAGTTTTTGCCATATTTGAAGTAGTTTATTTTAGTCACGCCGTTTATCGCACATAGCAGGGTAGATAGGGGGAATATGGGAACCTAATGTTAATACGCTTCACACTTTTCGCAGAAACCTGACAAATAAAAAATATTAAATTAATTTCCTCGAGTAGGAATCGAATCCACAATCTGTCGCGGTTACAGTTGCACACTTGTGCCCCTAGGCCACGACTGAACTCAAAGGTGGATTTCTTATTTTTATTTATAATATTTTTGCGCGCATTATCAAATGGCAGCACTCTGTTATATGCGGAACAGAAGTATCCTAACAGTTTTACAGTCCGACCCTGTGCCGCTGCATCGCGACGGCCCATAGTAAAATAATATTATGGGATATATATTATTTTCCTTATTTTTAGTATGTTAATATGATTATTATAAAAGTGTTTGAAATAAATATGTTTATTTCAGTTAATTATTGTTTTGAATATTTTTTTTCTTATGTATTAATTAATATATGTTTCAATCGATAATAACAACTGACAATCAATAACATCTAAAAAAGCTTTATTTTTTCACAAATACATACTTCTACACCACATTCATATTAAACCACTGCATCTATTATAAAAAAATATAAAAGTAAATTTCCCCCCAATAAAATTAGAACTGACGACCATCTCCCTTTTGATAAATTCCCATTCAAACGCTACATAAAATCAATAAATAGTGGTATATCTGTACATTGTACATAGTAATCTTGTGACCTCTTTAACCAAAATGTCCTCATTCGCTGACCTTAAACGACCTTGAACGACATAACAACCCCGCCGTGACCTTTATATATTGAAACTAGGGTGGCAGGTCGTAGCTGTGACCCAATAACTCCAACAGGGCTAAGAATGTATTTATTCAATTGGGTTACTTAAGAAAGTAATCTAAAGTTTCTATAAATATTTTTTATTTAATGTATCCATGGTCTCTAGTTTATCCTAGCAAATGAAAACTTGGGGCCAGTCGTGGCGCAGGGGCACTAAGTGTGACTGTAAAATAACTGGTTGTGGGTTCGATCCCCACTCGAAGAAAATAAATATTTATTTACATTTATATTTTCATTGGAGTTTGGTGCCCTATATTTATTCCCTAAATAAGTCCAGCCTTCCATAGTAATTACAGTTCCTTTGTTGTTTATTTGTATAATTCAATATAACTCCGTTACTTATTGAATTCCGATACTGCGCCATTGCCTGTTGAGTGGCAGAACTCAACGCCGCCCTTTTTTACCAGAGCAAGGACTTGAGAATAATTTGATTATCATCCCCCCGATAGAAATCGAACCCTACGTTTACAGTCCAGACCCGGAACTAACATCAAAATATATTAATTTAACCACAAAGTCGGAATACTTATATTCAATCGGTATACCTATATACAAACTTTTTATAATAATGACTTTTGATTTATACGATTAAGTACACGTTTGTATGATTCTGGTTTTACTACAATATAATTAATTGAACTTGGTATTTCCGATATTGTAAATAAAGGACTGATATTGCTATAATAATATACATAAATCACACAAGGCGAGGCAATGGTATAGTGTATGCCTATAAATAGTTGTGAGTTCGATCCCTTTCGTGGGGTATGGTTTTTTTCATTTGTCAACTTTGATAAGTGACAGTGCATTGAGCTCCGCCATTGAACTTGCAACGTTTGAAACTCGATCGGAAAGTGAGTAACGAAGTGTCTTGATACGAGGCGTAGGCGGGATACAGCGTGAAAAATTCGCTCCGTTCTCCAGTTTCCGCTCAATTTGGTTTCCAATAAGCATGATTTCTGAAATATGCGGGTAATTGAGTGTGTCTTAATAATATATACCCACTACTTTTCCCGTAATTCGCAAAAGATGTATGAAAGTTTGTAATATCTCTCTTTATTTTTCTTTTCCCTAATTCAGTCGTCTGAAATCACATGTTATTGCATTTCAAATGGAAATGCAATAATGTGTGCATTTAATTCATAAACTGCATCCGTAAAATACTTATTAGTGTTTCTTGTATCATTGAGACCTCGTTACGTGACCTCTAACGTCCTTGTGCAGTCTGAACTGACCTGCGATCGACCTTCATACAAAATGAGGTGACTGGGCCGACCGTGTTGTTGTATTTTTGTTACAGATTACAGTCATGTTATATGACGTTGTGGCACAGTTGTAAATATTTCGTTACTTTCTTCATTCATCGGTAGGTAGTCGATACAAATATTATCGTAATATAGATTTTTTTGGTTTTTACTTATTTTGCGCGTTAGTCAACGCGCAATGGCTCTGTTGGGATATGGGGAGAACTCAGAGAACCTAGTGAAAATTTATTATATGTCAATTATTTTTTTCATTAAAATAGTTTTTTTCATATAAAACGATATAATGTCTGGTTAGACATTATTATTCATTCTATTGATTGATTATTATTCATTCTATTGAAATAGCCGTTTCAGAGATACTTATTAGCTCTAATTGGCATTAAATAAGAATTAAAAAAAAAAAATAAAATAATATTTATATTTTATGTGAAAATTTCAATTACACCTTTTAGTCATTTATCATACAAAACCAAACCTTGATTTTTAAAATAATGTCACGTTTACCTTTATTATTGTATCTCAATTATTAGATAAGTATATAACTAAACCTATAAAACAAACGAATTGTATCGAAAGTGTTACAAAAGGCCTCGTGAAAACGGTCGAAAGTTGATTTTAGTATGAGAGAGCGGCATCGCGGCCTCAATCCTACATTCTGAGGCACAGTAACCTAGATAAATAGATATCTACTGTGTTTTTTATATTATCAATTGCATACGATAACTTTAACTAACTACAGTATTATGTATCTGTAGTAGTTAGTTGCAGGTTCTAGTTCAAATGAAAGTTGTCGGTTTCTTTTTTTATAAAAAATATTGTGATGGTTTTCGTCTCTTATATATTTTTAAACAATGTTATTGAATTATTTTTATATGATAACGAGTGATTTAATACATTTTTAGGTTTCCATACCTCAAAAGGAAATAAAATGAATTAAAACACTAAACCGACTTCAAATTGCTAAAAAAAACAAAACAGCCAGTGAACTCAATAGGAAAAGTGCAGGTTCTACTTCCTGCCTATGTTTTCTTAATTTCTCCATATCTCTATACTGTTCCCTAAGCTGAAGTACCTACACATGACTTAAATTAAAAAGAATCGTGTCGATTAGACTCTTAGTTTTAGAGAAATTCGTGGACAAACATTCACTTACCAAATTAAGCACACTTGCTTGGAAAGCTATGCTTTGTATCATCATACTCAAATATTCAATTCCAATAATATTACACATATACATATCAAACTGATAACCTCCTTTTTTGAAGTCGGCTAAAAACGAAAATCTTATAGAATAATTTTGTTGTCTGTCAAGACCATTATCTCAAGATAACGTGGAGATATCAAGCTGCAATTAATATCAAATATTCAGGGCTGTGGTGTTTTGAGCACAGAAAAAATTGAGCTTCTAAGTCACACTATCAAAAATTACAAACATTTATATTTCGGCTGTATAATTTTGCTGCATTATATATGAAATTCAAAAGATGTAGGGTACTTCCCGTTGTGAAATTTGGCAAGAAGTGAGAACTTACAATATAAATAACGGAAAACCCCCGAAAAGTAAAAAATAATATTTGGCAAGAAATCAGATCTTGCATTTTCGAACTTCCATCGAAATATTATAGATAAAAATTATTACAGACTAAAATAGACTAGAATTTATTTAAATTGAATTCATACGTTGTTGTGCGGTTGTTCTTATTATTTTAAATACGCAACACGTCGGTAAGAGCGAAAGTAAAACCAAAAGTGTTTCACTTTCGTTGCGTGACGTATCGACAAGTCAAATCGTCATTCTGTTCGTTCAAATGGGATGACGTCAGAATAATTTCTACTTTTACTAATTTTATGAGATTTTATTTATAAGTTTTTTTTTATTATTTATGCACAGATAAGAATAATATATATTTTCTTTTATAAATTATATGATACAACTATGAAATTGTAAATTGCGCATTTTGCCGAAAGATGATAGAACATTTTTAATTACTATACTATTAGTCATACAGCTATTAACTTATATTTTTATTAACGATAAACTAATTATGAATAATCAATAAGTTTTAATATATTTTTAATAGTATCTACATGTCCGTTTTAAGCCGGCATGACGCAGCTTTGACGTATCTAGTAAAACCCACTCGGCCATACAAACGAAACGAAAGACGTCATTCGCATCAACGATTTCACTTTCGCTGTTGAATAGAAAGCCCTGACGTCAATGCCACTTCACTGTCAGATGCTAGCACCTGTCATTGTCATTTTATCTACAGATAAGATATATAGTAGTTGTAATATAAAAATTGTTCATAATATTATTTTTTTTATATTCTAAATATTAAAATTTATCTTGCTTTTTCCTATTTCAAGTATTAAAAATCTTTATAAGTTTAGTTAAGGTCGAATAATTTATGATTAGTTTAAACGAAATATAAAAAAGACAAGTTATTTACATGTCTTTCTTTTTGCAGAACTAGGCTAGGAAGAACGCAGTGACTTCATTTTTTTACTTTCGTTTTTTTTTCGAAATATATAATATCGGACGTAAGATCTTTAAGGCAATAACTTTTAAATAATAGCGTTTATTTTAATATTTTCTAATCCACTAAGGGCACGAGCGTTTCTTTCGTATATTGTGACAAAGTTGCATAAGTAGATTTTACAAGTTTACTTGTAAGAAATTAGTTATTAGCATGATGTAAGAATATTAAAAACCAAATCACCATATTTTCCCCATCATCTTTCATGCTTATTTTTTGCCGCAAGGTTATTCCCTATTTCAAAGGTTAATTTCGAAGAAATATTTTCAAAAGGCTTGCGCGAATTGAGCTAATGTATTCAACTATTTCAATACAAGTCGAGAGGCGGTTACCTTTAAAGCTTTTTTCCTGTTGTCAGCAGGAAAATGCTTGGTACGCTTATTTACAGTTACACACCTCGGTTTTAATAGTTATTTTGAGAATTTATGTATTTGCAAAACCATGTATTTGTATATATCAATTTCAAAATTTCCTTATGATGAATTATTTTATTCTGAGAAGGTGTATCCACGTGTTTTTTTATCGTCTTATTATCGGCTCGTTTGTTTATTGATTATAGGTTTAAAGCATAAACGAAAAAAAATTATAAATGATTTTCTAATTTGACATCTAATTAGGTAGATACTAATTGAGGCCGTCTGACGGGATACAACGTGAATCAAAAACGAATAGACGGTAGGGGTGTAAAGTTAGGTTGTTTCTAACACATAGTGTCAGAACACGAAGCATAACTTTGTCGTAGGTTCATAATATTATTTATAATATTAAAAAAAAAACAAAAATGATTCTATTAAATTGAAATAAAAATTATTACCTTAGATTTATTTCGTATTTTATAATTTTATGCTCGAATTAATAATAAATGAATCACTATTCAATTTTATTTTGTATAACTGAAACTAAGTAACATTATAAGCGAATTTAAATCAAAATACAACAAATGAACAAATACAAAAATAAACTTGTGTGTTTTTTTATTTTTCAAGTCTTTTTTTAAATTCAAGCTATACGAAATATTCGGAGAGTAATCATTTATTTATTATAAACCTCATACTTCTGCATCTTTTCCGACATAGAGTAGTGTGTAGAGAGTGTAAGTTCAAAAAATGGATCGGCTCATAACAATTCAATAACATTGTATAAAACATTCCGTTCCTTAGTCACGGCCCAATTTCAAGATATTTCGTGCTGAGTGCGGAACCCAACCACGCGCTGTGTCTTCTTATCAGAGCGAGAAAATAACCTTTATTTCCCCCAAGTGGGGATCGAAGCCAAAACTGCCGCACTTACAGTCAGAGCTGTGCCGCTCCGCCAAAACATACTCAAGGGTCTACTAAATATAGTAATATCTAACGAAACCAGAGAAAAGAAGATATTTTCACAAATGATAAATCGAACCCATAACTATCAAGTATACAAATACATTTACAATTATTGATATTGTCCCTAAATTTAAATATATTTTTATCAATTACAGAGATAAAATAACATCAACGTTAGAAGATTCTCGTGTATTAGTAATAGTTGGGGCGGCCGGATGTGGTAAATCTACTAGAGTACCCGCGGCAATATTAAGACACTCCGGAGTTAATACTGCAGCTATAGTGTCTGAGCCGAGGCGTGTGGCCGCCATAGGCCTGGCTCAAAGAGTTGCTGATGAATTGGGAGAACAGGTTGGTTTTTTTTTGAAGTAAAACGCATCACGGACTTCATTAGTTCTTGACCTTTTCTGGGCTTTTGGTTTTTATTTTTGATATGAGTTGACTTGTTTACATCGTTGATGCGCTATACTGTGCAAAAAGGTTGGAAGGCTGGAAGAACCTTAGATGTCAAGTCATCTTTTATTCGAAGGATTGTGTATGGTTTTTGTAGAAGTGGAAAAATCCTTTCAAAAGTCATTCCGGTCTGTCTTTATCTTATTTCAGCCTTCAGTTTGGTTGACGTTTATATTAAAATGTTGCTTTGGTAATCAAACAGAGCGCAGCGTTGTTTCGCTGTTTAACACGCAATGTCTCGAAAATTAGGCGTAAGGTGGGGTACGATGTATTTTCTGTTTGCTATAATAGATGTATGGAGGCATTCCGATGTAAATGTAACGGTTATGGTATCTAAACCAAAGCGAGTGGCCACTATAGGTTTGACTCAAAAAGTTATTTGTAAATTGGAAGAACAGGAGTCCAATTCATTGGACATGGGAGTGTCTGAACACTACTTCTTTCTGTTTATAATACATATGATATAGACATAAACGGTTGACATTACTATTAAACTCGCTTACCTTTTATTGTGATGTCTCTAATAAATAAATTAAAATGATCCTCAAGGAAGTTCCTAGTACCTTTTTACAAATGTTAACACATTTAGGTGTCGATACTACTGTTGTAGGTCTGTGGTCGCTATAGGCGTGGCTCTGACAGTTGCAGGAAAACAAAAAATAAGGGTAGATGTTATTGAAATTTTCGAACATGGAACAAGGAGTGGTATTTCGAAAGGTTCTTTCTTCCTGCTCCCCTAAGTGCGTCAGATAACCTTGCGAGATAACCTTTATTATAAGCTATAGCTACCTCGAAATTCCTATATATAGAATATTAACGATTGAAAGGAGCCAAATAAATAGAATTATTTATAGTCGAACTTTAGACTTCTATCTCTAGAAGAAATAGTTCTACTAAATAAAAAAATACTTTTAAGAAGCAAAAAAAATATTATTAAGTTATATTTGTAAATATTTTTATAAAAATTTCAAAATATTTCATTCCAGGTAGGCGAATCCATAGGTTATCAAGTACGTCTAGATTCTAAGTTACCTCGACCACCTGGTGGTGCTATATTGTATTGCACTTCGGGAGTGTTGTTACGGCGGTTACAATTGAATCCAGGTTAGTTATTAGTTTAATTGGTTTAAACCAGCGCTTTGAAGGATAAACAGATATAATCTATTATTAAAACACTCCATTCTTCACTTTAAGTCCAAATTAAAGATATTACCATAGCTGGAAAATAAAATTATTTTTTCAATAAATTCTAACTTTTGGAAATCGAACTAACAATCATCGCATGTACAATCAGATGCTGTCATACTATTATAACAATCCAGATCCAAATGGAATCAGGTTCAGGAGACAACCATTTTTACGAGAAAGCGAAAACTGATCATAAGTGACTTGATATCCCAACTAGCATTTGGCTGTGACCACAACCGTTTATGTGGACGGCTTATATATAAATTATGCTAGTAAAAGACAAGAAACCAAATTAAAAGTGGATATTACAATTGATATAATGAGTTACAGCAACGTTTTTTGTTATCAGCATAATATATTAGGACCTTGAATAAGTTGCTGCTGTTTTTTGAAAGATGGCGTTGCGGCACTCTGTGCATGGAATTTCGTACGGTAACGAATCACCAAAGTAGTACTATATATAACCTCAAATTATAGTAGAATAGTGTTTACTACAGTGTCAACTACACATTTATTTTCCCTTTGTGAAAATGTGTACTTTTGTGCCAAATAAAGTGTTTTTGCGGGGAATTTTATTGCACTGCTTTATTCAGAAAAAATCTGCAGCAGAAGCACACAGAATTCTCGTTGAGACAATGCTTTGTCGAATACAACGTGCAGAGACTGGTTTAGGCGCTTCAAAAGTAATGATTTTGACCTTGAAGACAAAGAGCGTTCTGGAGCACCGACAAAATTTGAAGACAGAATTGGAGGCATTGCTTGAAGAAGATCCATGTCAGACGTTAGTAGAGCTCGGGAAAACGTTACAAGTAGATGCGTCAACAGTTTCAAAACGTTTAAAAGCGTTAGGAATGATCCAAAAGCAAGGGCATTGGGTGCCGTATGAGTTGAAGCCGAGAGACGTAGAACGACGTTTTCTCATGTGTGAATTGTTGCTTCAACGGCAAAAGAGAAAAGGTTTTCTGCACCGTATCGTCACTGGGGATGAAAAGTGGATTCACTACGACAATCCAAAGCGAAAAAAATCGTGGGGCATGCCGGGTCACGCATCAACATCGTCGCCAAAACCAAATATCCATGGTTCTAAGCTTCTTCTCTGCATTTGGTGGGATCAGCAGGGCGTAATTTATTATGAGCTGCTTAAACCTAATGAAACTATCACGGGAGCTCGCTATCGACTTCAGTTGATGCGTTTGAGTCGCGCTCTGAAAGAAAAGCGGCCACTATACGAGCAGAGACACGACAAAGTGATTTTATTACATGATAATGCTCGGCCACATGTGGCAAAACCAGTCGAAACTTACCTGGAAACACACTTCAATTGGAAGTTCTACCTAACCCGCCGTATTCACTGGACATAGCCCCCTCCGATTACCACTTGTTTGGGTCGATGGCACACGGTTTAAGCGAGCAGCGCTTCCATTCTTTTGAAGAAGCCGAAAAATGGCTTGATTCCTGGATTGCCTCGAAAGATGACTCATTTTTTCGACAGGGGATTCAATTGCTACCAGAGAGATGGGAGAAAGTGGTCTCTAATAATGGACAATACTTTGAGTAATGTTATTGTAAGCATTATATTTTAAATTATTTTTTTTAAACAAAAAAAAAACAGCGATAACTTATTCAAATACCTAATATATGAAAAATAGGTAACTCAAACAAAAGAATCTGTTATTTATTTTTTCCTTTTTTCAAAAATTACTGAGATATTAATCATTAAAGTACGGCCTCCTTGGCAAAATCTGGCTAAGCGTGTGACGTCATCGTGCGTCTTGCTAGTACAAACTTGAGAACACCTTCATACACCTTTATTTGAATCGTTTAGCTCTCGCGGGTTCGCTATAAATAATAAAAAAAATAATTGTCAATAAATGAAATTATTAAGAAATATTGTGTAGTCCGGCCATAGTGCCTACCCAGCTACTCGCATAGCAAGGACCGAAACGGAGTATCGTAACACTAGGGTACCTTTGCCTACTCTGCTACACGCGGAATACAGCGTGAAGCTTAAAAATATATATTTCGTCACTATAACTTTCTCTTCCTAGTCTGTAATAAATTTAATTTTAATTATTTTGAGGTTGAAGATACGCAATACTTTAAACATATATACTTTACAGTAATACCAAACAAACTAAAAAACATTCAGTTTATTGTACTTATTAAAAAGAATGTATTTGCTGCTTGGTAAAGACAATTTATATTAAACATTATCAACTTGGAAAACGTTTGTTTCTGCTGTCGTTTAAGACTCTTTAGAATTAAATACATTAACTGTTTTAATAAAATTCATAGAAACAATAAATAAAGTTTTAATAAAATTCATAGAAACAGATCATTTAGAACTTATTAGTTTTTTTTTGGTATTCTTTTTTGTTTTTCTGTCTTTGGCAAAATAGATTACTATTTTAAAAATAAGTAAGACTATTCTAATAATTGTTTGATAATTAAAATGAATGTAAAAAAAAACAATCTTGAGTAAATTCCCTGACTTCTAATATTTACCACTTTTGATATCTAAAAATATTTATTTTCTTCTCGTAGGCTTAGAAGGATGTTCCCACGTGTTTATAGACGAGGCACACGAGAGAGATGTAAATACGGACGTCACTTTACTATTACTTAAGAAAGCATTAGATATAAATCCTGCATTGAAAATTATTGTAATGAGCGCTACATTAGATACGGCTGTGTTTACTAAGTAAGTACATATATATACATACATACATTTATGTACGTATATACGTAGACTGATAAACACATTACCTTTCTTTGCATCGCATAGTTGGGTAAAAAGCACTTTTTTACCATTTATCTTTTTTACTATAGTGACATGACTCTAGAATCTATACAATTCAATGGAAAACCAAAACAAAGAAAAAAATACATTCTTTATATAATATATTATTAATAATTTACCCTTTTCACTTCACTATGTATCCTTCATACAGCAGGGTAGGCTGAGGGAACCTAGTGTTACGACACTCTGTTCCCCACTTTTTAAACTTACTTAATAGCTTAAAATTATTTAGATATAAATACTTTAAAATAAAAAAATCAATTTCACGCTGTATCCCGCACACAACAGGGTAGGCAGAAGGAACCTTGTGTTAAGACACTCCATTCTTCACTTTCCGCCGAGTTCAATAGGCATTGGGAAAATACTTTAAATTTCTTAATTTTCTACTTATTTCATAAATTGACTAGTAATTTTATGAATTTCAAGGTATTTCAATAACTGTCCGGTAATTGAAGTACCGGGAAGGACGTTTCCAGTCGAAATATCTCATTTAGAGGATATTCAAAAAAAGTTTAACTTAAATTTAACCGCTACTGAAGAAAATTGTAAAACTGATGGCAAACCATATGTAAATAGTCAAGAGGTAAGAGATAACGAATTAGTTATTAAGAACTAATATATTAATCAATCCTCTGATTACCATGAATAATAATGAGGTTGTCGGGGCGCAACGTCTGACTGTCTGACTGACGCGACGGTGGTGAGTTCGGTTCTCTCACTTGGGGAAATAAATTAATTTGATTACCTCGCTCAAAGGAAATTAATTATTTTGTTACCAAGACAAAACAAAGCGTGGCGTTGAGTTTCGCCACTAAACACTGCATCCCATAGCAGGGTAGGCAAAGAGAACCTGATGTTAAGAACAGTCAAAATTACATGTAATAGTGATTTTAAAAATAGCTAATATATCCCTGTTGCTGAAAAAACTTTTATTTTTCTTATTAAAGGTGGTGGAAGTGATAAAAGCAGTTGACAAAACACAGCCTGAGGGTGCCATTTTAGTTTTTTTACCGGGTTGGGCGGAAATTAAACAAATTAAATTATTACTAGACAATTTGTACTCTAATTCCCCTTTGTATATGGTATTGCCAGTACATTCTCGGTAAGAAAAAATATAAATTGTGTTGCTTTTATTACTAGATTTCAAGATCACTACAACTTAACTAGCGTAATTAAACGCCGTGCTTCAGTGTAGTGCTGTTGAAGGGCAAATCTTATAATGCATAAATATACTTGATTTGACTACTCTCTCCTACCGATTTTTTTAAATTTAACCAGAAACGACACTGCGTCCTAATATCATCGTTAATCGTATATAAAATCAATTGACGTCCTCTTAAGTACAGTGACATCTATAAATGTAAAATGGATATTTATAAATGATGCTGTATATAAAGTAAATATATAAGTTAGTTATGTTAACACTGTTATATAATAAACACAACCCGTCGACCGCGCTGTATGTACATATATATGAATATATAAATAGGAAAAATCACCACAGACTATTATATATTCGTTTTAATTATTTTTAAGATTTACCGTACCTTTTAAGAAAAAAAGGAACCCTTATAAGATCACTTTGTTGTCCATCCGTCCGTCTGTCTGTCAAAAGCCTTTATCTCAAGAACGCTTGGAGATAACGAGTCGAAATTCAATCCATGTACGAAAAAAAATCACATTTCTACATTCACTTAAAAAAAGATATGGCCGTTTATATCGCAAGAAATGCATATTTCAACACTATAAAGAGAATCAAAATTAATATGGTACTTTCGGTTGCCCTAGAAATATGAAATTTAGCAGCTTGTATCTACAGATAGTACTAGTTCTGGAAACAATTTGAAAACCATACATTTGTGGTCAAATTCTAAAAAATAATAGCCCTAAACGGGAAGCAAAATTTGGTATTAAAACCGCTATACTCGATTCATTATGGCAAGACAAAAAATGTAAACAAAAAAATTTTGTTTCTCAAACTTTATTGTATTTTTTATTTATTTAATTTATTTAACTTGGAGTTTTCTATATATAGCATTATTGCTTGTTGTTCTTGAATGTTATATATAAAATTTCTTTGTATAAAATAAGAATAGCAAAAAATAAAATGAAAATGTACAAGTTTTACTAAAGTTACTTAACTATTAGGATAATAAATCTTAATATATCTATTATTCAATTATTTATCAGAATTCGGAGGATTCTGAGGAACTGTCACCAACATTAATGACGAAACGGTCAACCACATTATCTATTAAATTAATTTTATTTTTCATCTTTTGCTCTTCTTTTATCACATGGTGACTACAGCTTTACCAAGCTTCTACTGTTGTATTTTTTATTAGAACAATAATGTTCTAATATAAATATTAATTACGAGATATAATTTATTTTTATAGTACTAAAATGTGTCTGAAGTTTGAGAAGAAGTTGACTTTTAGGNGTAATGATCTATTCTCATAATTAGGTTCGCAATTTCACTATTATAAAATATTCAAAAATATTGTTTATAATCAGTTTACTTTCTCTTTTTTAGTACTATTTTTAATTCCATAGAATTTTACTTATGCATTTACTAATTTTAATTTTTAGCATCACTTTTTCTTTTCATGGAGTGCGTAATCAATCATATTTTAATGACGTTTTTGTTCTAAGAAAGGAAATGAAAATAATTTACAATGTAATTCCATACAAATTTGATCTATTGCTGTCTCTCTTTTCGTTCGAAATGTAGTAAGATAGAGCGAATATAAAAAAAGCGAAAATATAATAACTCCATCAAACCTGTAATGTAAAAGAACCTTTTTTTGACATGTTTACCTTTTATGTCATGCCTTCGTGAATCGAGTATAGTTCAAGTAAGGTATCTGATGAAAGGGCTCTGGCTAAGATTAGTTTGAGTTTCAGAAAAAGCTTTAGACCTCCTATTTAGATACGGAACCCTCGATGAGCGAGCCCGCCTCGCGCTTGTTTGTTTTGTATACTCAATTTTCGAACTTATCATATTTGACCATGATGCAGAATAATTTTAAATATAATTCAAATTCAAAGTCATGTTTTAATTTTTTCACAGATTATCAACAGATGATCAAACGAAAATGTTTTCCAAACCTTTGCCGGGTGTTAGAAAAATTGTGTTAGCCACTAATATAGCAGAGACTTCGATCACTATACCCGATGTAGTGCATGTTATAGACACTGGGTCGTTTAAAGAAAACCGCATTAAGGAAGGCACAGGTAGATTTACTTGTACAGTAGAAACTCGATTATCCGGCTATAAACTATGGGGGTTCATGATTAACCGACCAGTCCGTTCATCAGTAAGAGGCCAGTCGTGATGCAGGAGCACAAAGTGTGACTGTAAAATCGACTGGTTGTGGGTTCGATCTCCACTAGAGATAAAATATTTATTTGAATTTATATTTTCATTTCTTCGCTCTAGTGTCGAAGCAAAGCACGGCGTTGAGTTTCGCCACTCAACACGCAATACCTCCAGAACTCGCCGGAAAGTGGGGAACGTGTCTTAACACTAGGTTCTCTCTGCCTACCCTGCTGTGTGCGAGATACAGCGTGAAGTGATTAACCGGACTACCAACCGCGACCAAATATTATATTAAGTATATACGTAAATATACACTTGTATATGTATACGTAAGTTGGAAAATGTGTCTCTTAATATCGATTAAATATACAACTATGTACTAAATATGCATAAATCACGCTTTCCTTCATAGTTTCGATTATCCGGATTTTCGATTATCTAACGACAACTTTTAATCCGGTTAGTCGAGTTGTTACTGTATGTATGTATATTTATATTTTCAATATGATTAATAAACAAAATATAGTAGTATACCGGGAAAACGGAAATATTTTTCCAAATAAACGTAAAATTTCCTTAAAAATTTTTTGATATCTTATTTACATATATTTATTTTTCTATTATTTTCGGTATATAGGAACACTTTTCTCCCTATTTTCGAGACATTGACTGAATTCAATGTTTAATTGACGTGTTGACTGTCTGAATTCAATGTTTCTTCGTTTCTTCTTCACCGCTACAATAAGGAAATACCAAATAAAAACTTTGCAGCCTACAGCTAACTCCATGGCGGCCACGACGCGTCGACCGTACACTAATTAATATATTTGTAATATCGTTAAAGGTACGGCAACTTTACAAACGGTATGGGTGTCTCAGGCCGGCGCTAAACAGAGGGCGGGGAGGGCTGGCAGAGTTCAACCAGGTATTTATCTTTTATTTTATTTTGGTTTCAAATATTACTTACATAAAATAATATGCTAGTATTTTTTTTTCTAACTATACAACATTTTTAAATTTCCTTCTATTTCGCAAAACAATTACACAATCATAATACTAATTATACTATTTATCTGTACTTATTATTTTTTTTTACAAAACAGGTCACTGCTACAGATTATATACAAAGGAAAAAGAAGCAGAATTCAATCCGCATACTACACCTGAAATATTGAGGTATGTATTCATGTTAATATAAAAAACGGATATGTGAAAATGGTAGCCAAGTTCAATATAAAAAACCTATAATAAAATAATCGATATCAAAATGGGTACCAAGTCTCTGATTTTTATTATACATACATATACTTATGTGTATCTATAATATGCTTTATGTTGACTTGCTAGTGATTTTTTTTATTTAAAGTGCAAAATTGTCAAGAGTAGAATAATTGTAAAAAATATTACAATAACAAGCAAGCACAAGCATTTGACTATTAACGTGATGGTTGTGGGTCCGTTTCTATTTAATTAATTGTTTAATATTTTGATTTCTTCACTCTGATTGATTTCGCCACTCAACGGCTGCGGCGCTTTGCTGGCGATGAGTTTCGCCACTCAACACGCAGTATTTTGAAAATGAATCGGAAAGTACAGAAAAGGAGTGTCTTAACACGAGGTTCCTTCCCTCTGACTACTCTCCTATATGCGGGATACAGTGTGAAGCTAAAAAACTAATGATAAACAACAACAAGCACTACTCTTTTTGTCATCGAAGTCTTGATTATTATTCAATCGGTATTACTCGACAACTATCTACTACTTGTTCCACATCTGCATAATATGATATTTAAATTGATGCGAAATTTCCGTTATTACGAACACATTCTTGCATCAACATGTTCTACAAATGCAGTCTTTTTTACAATTGCTCTATAACGATTTATGTATTGATTTACTTTGTTCTATATTCCAGAATACCATTAGAACAAACAGTATTGGATATAAAATCGTACGCACAAAATGAAAGTGTAGAAGATTTCCTATTTCAACTGCCGGAACCTCCTACAAAAGAAGCGATAGACTTTGCTGTGAACGATTTAATTGATTTAGGTAAGTTTTATTTGTTTTTTTTTGTGCGTGTTTTTATGTAGTTAAATTGTGGAATGGAGAAGTCGTTAATGTCTAAGGCTGGACTAATTTGGACGAAACTTTGTGCAGTTTAATGGGTTCTTGCATTATTGAAAAATGCATTGGGGTTGTTGCGCCGTGTTGTCACCGTAAGATTATAAAAACCGTTAGTTCATAATTTTACTCGCAAATTTATAAAGTATAGAAAAATTGTAAACTCTTTAAGCGTTGGCCCTGATTGGTCGCTTTTACAGCAAAAACGACCGATACGCTTTGTGACCAGATCTAAGAATCTAAAAAGGTGTCAATAAATGAAACTTTGTTTATGATATATAGTATGTTGTATTAAGAATATTTTTGAGGTCTATGGTGATTTTTTCACAAATTACCGATAGATTACATTTAGGCGTTTAGCGAATGTGTAAAATTATGAAATGAAGGTTTTAAACCGTCAATTCATATTTAGGAGGACAGTAAACTAACTTTTAAACATTTTATTACTTTTTTTCTATTTTCAGGTGCGCTTAACACCTCCCAACAATTAACGCGCCTCGGTGTCATCTTATCCTCCCTAACACTCCACCCGCGTTTGGGAAGCTGCGTTTTAAACGCGGCGTTTATCGGCGGCGTGTCTTCCGCCGCGGTTGTTGCCACACATTGCGCTAATAATGTGGATTTGTTTAGAAATTCTGCGGAAAGAAGAGACGGTGTGTATATTTTTATTAGTTTTTTGTAGTGTAGTATCAAAATAACTTTTCACCTATAAAAGACATCGCGTATTAAATAGAGGAACCAAACGCCGCACCTTGTCTTAAAATTGCGGGGAAATGGAAATAATTAATTTCGATCGAAAATAAATATGGACATAACATTTAAAGTTACAATCAATAAATATACCTATGTATGTACATATCCATAATTTATATCTTAGATATAAATATTAAAAGTCGCCGGGGTGCAGCGGTACAGGGTGTGACTGTAATGAATTTGATTCTCACTCAGAGAAATTATTTTTTTTATTTTATTCTAGCGATAAGATAATGTGTGGCATTGATAACATAATAATTTTAACATTATATGCAAGATACATCGTGAAGTTAAAAAAGAGAAGCCAGTTGTGGCGCAGGGGCACAAAGTTTAACTGTAAACGCGACTGGTTATGGGTTCGAGCCCCACTCGAAGAAATGTTATTTTATTTTAATTTATATGTTTAATCTCTGTTTCACTCTGGTGTCGAAACAAAGCGCGGCGTTAAGTTCCGCCACTCATCACGCAATGCCATATATAAAATAAAATAAACTTAATTATTATATTAAATATAGTAAAACTAAATAAAATTTAATTGAATTCTTATTTTTACAGAAATACGTGAAATAAAACGTAAATTTAGCAAAACATCCGATCACTCAGCGCTCCACTGGATACAGGACACGTACGAAGAGAAAACGGAACAAAGTTACAAAGAAGCAGATAGTTGGTGCGAGAGATACGGAATTAGGAAGGATAGGCTCGTGTATGTTAGAGGTAATGAATTCGTTTTCGTTTTGATTGATGTATTTTTTTTTGGTTTTATATTCTGTTAGAGGGAATGTTGTGTTAAGTAAGATGTTTCGCTCTTTAATTTTCGTAGCAATTTGAATTGATTTGTTGTGTGTTGAGTGGCGGAACTTAACCTTTTGCTCTACTGGAGCGGGAAATTGGAAATAATTTATTTTCTTTAGAATAGGTAGGTGAAACCTAATGTTAAGACACTCCATTTCCCACGCACAGCCTATTTTTGAAGATATTGGCTAATATACATGTTGTATAGTGGCGGAAAATCAATGCTGCGTTTTGTCTAATTACCAGAGATGATTATGATGATTACATAATTAATTCGAATAGGAATCGAATTCGCTCTCTCTCTCTCTGCCACGTTTACAGTCACACATCGTGCCATTGTGCCACGACGGCCTCTATATACTTTATTGTATTAAATATACTTATTTCTTCATTCCAGCATTATCGAATCTACTATTAGAGCAATTGTTCAAAACGGGCATTATACATTCAAGTACTGAGCCTAAAGAACTAAATCGATTTTCAAATATCGATGTATTAACATCCGCCGTTTTATTATCGGGATGTAATAAATTATTGTTATCAAAAAAATCTGTAAAGACTAAAGGGAAATTAAAAACTGTTATTAATTTATGTACTAGGTAAGTTTTCTTTATTATATGGAAGCGACAGTTGTTAGTTCGATTCTCACTTGAGGGAATGGGCTTATTTCATTTTTGCGCTCTGGTAACAAAACGAAACGCGCCCGAGTTTTCCACCACTCAACAGGATACAACAATACTATGTTGGGGTAATGGGGCGATGCGTGGGGAACTGAGTCTTTTGGTTCCCTCTGCGTACATTATTATATGCGGGATACAGCGTGAAGCTAAAAAATAGATGAAGTTTTAATGTAATTTAAATTAAAATGTTGTTTCAAACTAAGCATAAAAATCAGCTTCACGCTGTATCCCGCACACAGCAGGGTAGGCAGAGGGAACCTAGTGTTAAGACACTCCGTTCCCCACTTTCTGCCGAATTCTGGAGGCATTGCGTGTTGAGTGGCAGAACTCAACGCCGCGTTAACCTCGACACCAGAGCGAAGAAATGGAAATATAAATTTAAGTAAATATTTCATCTCCTCGAGTGGGGATCGAACCCACAATCAGTCCGTTTTACAGTCATACTTCGTTGCCGCTGCGCCGCGGTCGGCCTCTCTAAGTAAGAATAGATTTAAAAAAAAACGTAATCGCACATTACAAAGCCGTGCAAATACCGTAGCGTTTGACTCCGTTCTCTCTGACTGCCCCGCTAGGGATAGAATGAATTTAGTAGTAGTAGAAGTAGTACACATTACACAAAAAAATTAACAGAATTTGTATTTGATGATTTTTAGTTTTTATAATTTATAAATTTTTTATATTGTGTAAAAAACTTAGAACTTGTAAAAAACTAAAAACGAGAGATAAAATAATATGAACCTAAAAAAATATATACTAATATTATTTAAAATTTAAAAACATATTAGTCAAATATCATATAATGTCCTCCTTTTTGAACAGCAAAGGCGAAAATGCCCACATAGGCAGCGAGAGTGTGAACTATGGGGTAACTAAACGCCGCAACAATCTTCCCACGCTCCTCGTGCACTCCGGCGGACACCACTCTACAGAGAGACGGGCACTGGTCACTCATAGCACGTCATTAGTGACTCCACACTCCGTTTTGTTGTTCTCTAAGGGGCATGTTGTGACAAGTTACGCAGATGATGTATGTACAATTGTCTATTAGTATAAGTAATTTAGATATTAGTGATATATATGTGATGGTTGTGGGTTTGATTTTTTATTTATATGCTCTGGTAGGATATGTAGTGTTATTAGGACCCTGAATAAGTTCTCGCTGTTTTTTGAAAGATGCTGTTGCGGCAATCTGCATGGAATTTGCGTACGGTAACAAATCACCCAAGTAGTACTATATATAACCTCAAATTATAGTAAAATAGTGTTTACTACAGTGTCAACTACATATGTATTTTCCCTTTGTGAAAATGTGTACTTTTGTGCCAAATAAAGTGTTTTTGGGGGGAATTTTATTGCACAGTGCAATTAATAATGATAATAATTTATTCAGAAAAAATCTGCAGCAGAAGCACACAAAATTCTCATTGAGACAATGCTTTGTCGAAAACAACGTGCAGAGACTGGTTTAGGTGCTTCAAAAATAATGATTTTGACCTTGAAGACAAAGAGCGTTCTGGAGCACCGACAAAATTTGAAGACAGAAAATTGGCGGCATTGCTTGAAGAAGATCCATGTCAGACGTTAGTAGAGCTCGGGAAAATGTTACAAGTAGATGCGTCAACAGTTTCAAAACGTTTAAAAGCGTTAGAAATGATCCAAAAGCAAGGGCATTGGGTGCCGTATGAGTTGAAGCCGAGAGACGTAGAACGACGTTTTCTCATGTGTGAATTGTTGCTTCAACGGCAAAAGAGAAAAGGTTTTCTGCACCGTATCGTCACTGGGGATGAAAAGTGGATTCACTACGACAATCCAAAGCGAAAAAAATCGTGGGGCATGCCGGGTCACGCATCAACATCGTCGCCAAAACCAAATATCCATGGTTCTAAGCTTCTTCTCTGCATTTGGTGGGATCAGCAGGGCGTAATTTATTATGAGCTGCTTAAACCTAATGAAACTATCACGGGAGCTCGCTATCGACTTCAGTTGATGCGTTTGAGTCGCGCTCTGAAAGAAAAGCGGCCACTATACGAGCAGAGACACGACAAAGTGATTTTATTACATGATAATGCTCGGCCACATGTGGCAAAACCAGTCAAAACTTACCTGGAAACACTTCAATGGGAAGTTCTACCCCACCCGCCGTATTCACCGGACATAGCCCCCTCCGATTACCACTTGTTTCGGTCGATGGCGCACGGTTTAAGCGAGCAGCGCTTCCATTCTTTTGAAGAAGCCGAAAAATGGCTTGATTCCTGGATTGCCTCGAAAGATGAGTCGTTTTTCCGACGGGGGATTCAATTGCTACCAGAGAGATGGGAGAAAGTGGTCTCTAATGATGGACAATACTTTGAGTAATGTCATCGTAAGCATTATATTTTAAATTAATTATATTTTAAACAAAAAAAGAGAGAGAACTTATTCAAGAGAGAACTTATTCAAGATCCTAATAAGTTCCGCTATTCAACTACAATTAGTCACACCAACACATAAAAATTTTACTATTACAATTACTGCATTTAATGCGCGTACTCATGCAAATTTTAGTAGTTTTTCTGTCATCAAATTCGGGTCAGGATCTCCAAAGTTACAGCGTTGTAAAGTTTCAATTTGTAAATGTCCAACTAGCGGCCCCCCTGACGGGTTCGCCCGCTTAAAATATACGAATGTTTATTTAAGTGTATTTAAGAAAAAACCGACCAAGCACGAGTCGGACTCGCCCACCGAGGGTTCTGTACCAATTTCAAGATTATGTTTAGGAAATACTTTACAGGTTTTAGTGGTGTGGTGAATAAAGTTAACAAACTTAAGTTTGCAGCTTTGTAGGTACGCATTTATTTTGTATGAAATGAACTACAAATATAAGTTTATAATTATTTATTATTACTATGAAATATCTATAAATTTTAATTTTTCAGATTTTTTCCTTTATTTGTATTGTAAGATCTTACTTCGTCCTAAATTTCATAACTACGTCCTGTAGTTATATATATGGGAAGTACACTATTTGGTTTGGTTTTGACTACGCGGCGAATTTCATACAAAACTAAGCAAATACGATACAGAAATAAACAACAGTCATTTTATTCCCAGCATTTCAGCGACTACATAATCACCGTTCTCAGACAAATAACATGGAAACATAAAAATATCAACTTTTGGTAGGTGATCCGACTGCCCGTTTACAAAACTCTCTTCATCACTATGTTAATTTAATAAGAATAATGTCTAAAGAAATTGCGAACACAAACACAACCACCAAAAGTTAAAATATTACAAACCACTTAACATATGAAGTTTACAGGTAAACACTCCGTACTACCCGTAATCGTCGCCTACATAACAGTCGCCGCGTGAAGTCATGCAGTATCGCGTGAAAGACGCGTTCCTTTTTAAATTTAAAACAGCTGTGAAACTTTACAACGCTTTAACTTTGGAAATCCCATATTTCATCACCATTTTATTTATTGACTATATAAAATTAAAATTAAATTAAATCAGCTTCACGCTGTATCCCGTACACAGCAGGGTAGGCAGAGGGAACTTAGTGTTAAGACACTCCGTTCCCCACTTTCTGCCGAATTCTGGAGGCATTGCGTGTTGAGTAGCAGAACTCAACGCCGCGCTTAACCTCGACACCAGAGCGAAGAAATGGAAATACAAATTTAAGTAAATATTTCATCTCCTCGAGTGGGGATCGAACCCACAACCAGTCTGTTTTTACAGTCACACCTCATGCCGCTGCGCCACGACTGGCCTCTATTTTATATTTACTATATAAAACAATTAAATTTATAGCGAGACTAAGATCTAAACGAGCCAAAGTATGAAGATGTTCGCAAGCGCCGAATGGTAAGGCGCAGCATGAACGTCATGAACGCTTCGCCAGATTTTACTTATTAGATATTGAGATATTTCTCAGTCATTTTTGAAGATAGGAAAAAAATTAAACAGATTCCATTTTCTCAAGTTACCTATTTTTTATATATGCTGATAACAAAAAACGTTGGTGTGACTCATTGTGCGGTGCGTGGGGAACGAAATGTATTAAGACTATGCCCTATTCATTTTGGCATGAGACATAATGTAAACAAAAAATCTGTATCTAAAACTTATGTAACTTTTTAATTTCTATTAAATTTGGTACAGGTTTACTCATGTTTTAAAATTTAAAAAAAATCAATATAACAAAAACAAAACAATCAGAAAACAACTTTACGCTTAACAAAACAAGAAACTTAATAAAAACAAAAAATTAAGTATTTAAATATTATATTGAAAATTAAGAAAATAATTTATGGTATTTATGATACCGGAAAGTGGGGTGAATAGAAACATTTTTAGATTTGAAATTTGATTTTTAAAGTGTTTCTGGCTTTAAATATGAAAACAATCTTTATATCTGATTATTATATTCATATCTTACCACTTCAAAACCTAAAATATAATTATAAATTAAATTTTAATTTTAAAAAAATATTAAAATTATAATTAAAAAATTCATTTCATGATTGATGAAATCGATTAATTTAAAACATCATTACTATTAACTAATAAGTTGTATATACATCGTTGAATAATATTATTTACATCCAAAAATACCCAGATATTTTTTTATTAGGCTCCATTTAATTTTATTGGTTACGATTAACCAATAAAATTAAATAATAAAATAAAAAAGGTATTATACCTTTTTTATTTGTTTACCGCTATGTGCGAGATTAAGCATGAAGTTGCATTTCAACTTGAATAAATAAAAAAAACTTATGAGGCCGTCGCGTCGTGTCGCAGGGGCATACCGTCCCACCCACTGCGCCTCAACGGTTATTAGAAATAGTATAATAATAATAAAAAATATTTCTATGTTTACAGGATAATAATAATGAATCAACAGAGTTATATATGCCAAGACACAGGTTGAAGATACAAATGCCCACTGTGTAAGTTACCTATACATCTTTGTGGCATTTATTTAGAGAAAACAAAACAATAATATTATACGTCTTGACCAACAATATTTTTACGGTTCCATACCTTAAAACGTAAACTTTATTTTGTTATCTCGAGTTCGTTAGTGTGTATCTTGAGATCGCGTAGAGGTGTCAAGCTGAAAATAATATCAAATATTAAGGTATATGGCCCCTTGAAACACAGATTAAAGTCAAGGTTCAAAGTCATCGCAATCAAAAGATACGAGCATTCTTGTTTAATTTTTTATGCATTTTCTATGGAATTTTTGTAAGCCAAACCCTTCCGAGGCTCCACAGTTATGAAACTTAGTACGAACTTACAATGCAAAGAAAGGGAAAAAATCTTCTTTTTTTTTTAATATTTTATATATATATTATTAATATAACTTGCTTATAGTTTTTAATTGGGTGACTGATATTTAAAAAAATATTGTTGTATTTATAAAACGGTTTTTAACCTATTACGTTTTTAAAAAAATGTCATATTATGTTACGTTGGCTGTCCTAATATATAAATTCATAAATATTTTTTTAAAATCATTTGAATTATAAATATTTTATATTTTTTATTTGTTTTCAGCCAAGCAGATGTAATTTTAAAAACGCGAGAAATGTTATGGAACACTCTACAATATTACACTGAAAGGAACTTAAAAACTATTAGTTTTGATGACTTTTCTAAAACATCACATTTCAAAGTGAGACTTGTTAAAGCTATAGGAAGGATACTCGTCGAAGCCGATGAACTAATACAAAACAATATTAATAATAACGATTGTTGATAAATAAAATGTATTTATTAAAATTGAACTTCTTTTTTTTATTTATACTTTCTTGAATTTATGAGATTTATACAAGATTATTTTTTATTGTTCTTTTAATAAAAAATATAGATAGGTTAATTAAAAGATTTGAAGTACAATGAAGTTTATTAACACTTAACCAAAGAAAATGCTGCGGCTTAGAAAAAATTACTTCGCTCAAAATAAAAACCACTTCTCTGTTTTTTCTAACTTAGCTTCACGCTTTATCCCTAGCGGGGTAGTTAGAGAGAACGGAGCGCCAAACGCGACAGTAGTTAACGGTGTTTTTCTAAATATAAAAAATTAAAACTACATACTAAATTTTTTAATACCTACAAGTGAAATTGAACACACACCCATAACATGTACACTTGTACTGTGGTGTAACGCGCTTTATCTCGTTACCAAAGTGAGGAAATGAAAATATTAAATGTTTCATTTCCTCGTATGGGATTCGAACCCGAAGATATGTAATAAATGTTAGAAATCGGAAGCAATTAACGTTTTTTAAAAACAATTTGTTTCAAAATTATTCTGAAAGAAATATTACGTAATTGCAATAAGTAATATGTATCACTCAATGAAAATACTTCACACGAGTTTACTTCCAATAAGGGCCTTCAAGCAAATGCCCCCGATTGACTTTTTTTTCGATAGGGCTATACTGCTGTTGACCTGGCATGGTCTTTACAGCTCACCGGGCGGGGAGGGGCTTGCCCCTGAAGAAAAAGTACGAGTTCTGTGGACGTTCGTGAAGAGGGCAGCGATCACAGGGGAATGCCTTGCGTATGCTAATGTGGAGGGAGTTTAACCGTTGGGCGTCGTCGCGCCAAGAGGTGACGTGCCGTGAAATATGACTCGCCTCGTCGCCTCTTACGGCAGCGTAGAGTTTGTCGTGTGAAACTAAGGAGTGAATCCTGCCTATTTACTAAGACGTTTGTGACTGTGATTGGATCGTTATCGCTGGATCTAGAAGGACGTCTCTGGAGTTCCTCCAGTAAAATCCTGAATGCAGCAAAATGTAAAACGACTGACAGTATGCTTTAAAGAGAATTATTTTAACTTAACTCATACATCTTGCAAATCTCCGGGCCAACATGTTGAAGCGGATAGATAACGACTCACACTCCCTCTCGATTTCAGAATCGTCCTTTAGATTTTCAGTGAACCAGTGACCCACTGACACTGTGCCACTGTGGTATTAAAATTTATTCACCCGGCACAGTGGTGTGCCACAGAGCGAGACCACCAGTATCTCCGAATAAGTTTTGGTACCTGATTTAAATAACATAAGTTCACTCTTTATGAGCCGCCGCATATTATTCACGTACTGCCAATAGTTTACGAAGAGCTCCAATGGATGGGTTCAGCAACACCATGTCATCTGCATAGCTGATATTGTTCATACAAACTCCATCAACATGACATCCGACAGTGGTGCTACTGAGCCTTTGACAGGTCCAAAAAAACATGCAAAAACTGGCGTTTTTCCAGCCGTATAGTAATATACAGTTTGCTTGAAACACAGTATGGCACTCTCAGTACAGTCCGAGCCTAAACCCAAACTGAGCGTCAAAGGGTTCAAAGTTTTCGGCCAGCTGTTCGTCAAGCAAACTGTCCAGGTACCTTAGCTACAACAGTAGCCAACGATATTGGCCTGTAATTAGACATTACAGGGTAATTACTTTTAATAACAACCATCACGCCCTGGATACTCCTCTCACCATACTTTTAATAACAAAGTATGTAGCCATATTTTTGACATACGGTATGTGCGGCCGGAAGGAGAGTTTCGAATCTTGTACCCCGCCCAGGTATTTGACCTGGGATTCCCAGGGGATCAGTTTACCTTGTAGGTAAACAGTTGAGACGACCTCATAACGCTTACGGGGACAGAGGACAGCTACGCTTTTTTCCAGATTAACTTCAAACCGCCACGTGCTGAATCAATCGCCTAGGGCGTCGGCAGTTCGTTGCAGTCTTTCGGTTAGGATCTAAGTGGAGCGATCCGTGGTGTAAAGAGTGGTCGGTCCGCCGGTCGGGGGCATCGAAACCCACTCTATGATCTCGGAGTCCAATTTCCACCGAATGACATAATTCCATTCCTTTTATAATCTTTTTCACCTGCATCTACCCTCTTTTAAACGAATTTGCTACCATAATATTAATAAAAATAAAAGCAACATTAAATCTGTTTCTTTAAATTTTGTTCTTTCTGTATAAATTTTAATCGTAATTTAGTTCATTATACGATTCAGATTATCATTTAATAACAACATTATTATCGTAACCTTACAAGTTCAATTATATCTTCCTATTCGATATAGGAGTGTAATTATCGTCAATAAAATTATATAATGTTGTATACATGTTTCATATTTACTACATATAAGCACTTAAATAAAAGTAGATGTAAAGTAAAAATTATTAATATATCAGCTTCACGCTGTATCCCACGCACGGTAGGATAGGCAGAGGGAACCTAGTGTTAAGACACAGACTCCCCACCTTCCGCCAAATTCTGGAGGCGTGTTGAGTGGCGGAATTCAACGCCGCGCTTTGCCTCGACACCAGAGCAAATAAATGAAAATGTAAATTTAAATAAATATTTCATTTCCTCGAGTCCGGATCGATCACACAACCAGTCGACTTTACAGTCCCAATTTGCTGCCCCTGCGCCACAACTAGCCTAAAAAATTAATAAAATGAATTAAAAAAAATCTAAAGGCTTAATCTTTTGTTCGTATCCATTAAGTTTTGGTTGCCTTAAACATAATATATACCTATAGAAAACAAAAAAGCACAAACAATTTATTTAAAAAAAAGGACATTTGGAATATTATTAATTTCACTTTATTTAAGCACTAATCCACAGACATAGACGTCTTACTAAACCTATTTACACAATATACACATGAGTTCATGGCCTTCATATTTATATTATAAAGTAATAATTACTATAAAGTTAAATTATTTTTAAACTGTATTAAAATTTTGACAATGACGTTTTACTTTTAAATCTTTAATCTCGCTCTAACACAGCATGTTGAAGTATATAAGAATTAAGAAGTACAGACAAACTTAAATAAACAATTACTTACGCTTTACAAACATTGAACTACGGAAACCGGTTAATATTATAAATAGGTTTTCCCCGTCTGACGCTATAGTCGCACTCAACCAGGAGCATTTCGCTCAGCTTCAGTCTGCCATTGTAAGTCTTTAAAATGTGCTGCGCGTTACATTTTAACTAAGTAAAAAGTTAATGAGTTGATAATTTAAACAGTGTAGTGTAAATAAAGCAAAATGCGTGTGATAATATTTGTTTTGTGCTCTTTATATCTAACTCTATGTAATAGTCAAGTTCCTATGCAATTATTAGATAAAAGCTTACATTCAGGATTAACAACTAAAATAGGTAATTTTTCCGTTGAGCTACTCTATCACACGACGCAGAGTCAGTCCAGGGGTGAAAACCTTATCATTTCCCCGGTGACAGTGTGGACAGTGCTCGCGGTGATCGCTGACGGCGCGACAGATGACACTCTTAAACAAATCAGTGCCGCGATACGTGTGCTACCCAAGACTAAGCACAGAGTAAAGAAAGAATATCAAGACCTCGCTAAATGGCTACAAGTGAACACAACAACTGTTGAATTGCAAAAGTTCAACGCGCTTTTTGTTGACGAAAAGAACGGCGCACTCAGAGATTTCCAAGAAGATGCAAAAGAATATGACACTAGAATGATTAGTGTTAACTTCACGGAATCAGAAAGAACATCAAGTTTAATGAATGCTCTCATAAGCTCCGTCACCCGTGGACGCATACCAACATTAGTGAGCAGTGAAGACTTGGATAATGCTAATTTAATACTTTTAAGTGCATTGTACTTCAAAGGTCAATGGACAGTTCCATTTAACAAAACATTCACTAAAGTAGAACCTTTTCATGATAGTAATGGAGTGAAATTAGGCAATGTAAACATGATGTACAACAGGTATACATATCCCTTTGCTAACATTGCCCAGCTGCAAGCTCGTGTCATAGAAATACCTTATGGAAGCAACAACCGTTTATCCATGCTTATAATGTTACCAGATACAGGGGTTTCACTAAATGAAATGTTTTACAATTTAGGTAATGTTACTTTGGACACAGTTTTTGATGAACTAAAGGTAGCTGCGGAGCAATACAATGAAGATGAAGTGGACTGCTATATACCAAGATTTAAAATTGAATCCACTCTGTCTTTAACAAAACCCTTAAACCGAATGGGTATTTTTGACTTATTTGATATGAGAAAAGCAAGATTACCATTAATGACTAAATTACCTGTGCATGTTACTAAGATAATTCACAAAGCAGAAATAGAAGTAACAGAGGAAGGAACTGCAGCATCTGCTGTAACTGCAGCAGAGTTTGGTAACCGCATAAGCGCACTCAAATTTGTAGCGAACAGACCTTTCTGTTATTTAATTATAGAAAAAGTCACTAATACTATAGCATTCGGTGGATTTTATCATACACCCTCATTGTTTTAAATTTTTTTATTAATTTGTTTATATAAAAGTCATATTGAAATGAAATTAAAATGTCTTTTTAAATTAAACATGAGGCATTACTTGAACGAACATAGAGAAATTACGGACAATCTGTAATATATTTCCTTTTTCTTAATATTTCCCTTCCCATTTTTTATAAGTATTCTTTTTTTTATTATTATTTTGGCATACAATAAAGAGATTTTATTATTATAATCTGTTTATATAACATAGATCTGATTTATAGAAGTGATGAAATTGTGATACATTTATATACAATATAGTTTCTCATATATTTAATATGAATAAGCTATTTAAGCATATTACATATTTATTAGTACAATTTAGCCAGAGTATAATTACTTTGTAATTTACGATATAGGTATGTATATTTTTTTTATGGAAATAAATATTATTTAAAAATTTAATTTGTTATAAAATATTTTTATAAATGCATTTTTTACAAAATATAATAACATATCAAGATCACCTTGGTCCAATTATATGAACATTTTATGTTGTTTTGATACCAAATAAACTGGATTTTCAATATTGTATTTTAATTGTCAATTTCTTGGAATGATTTAGTGATGTGTCCTCTATGATTCATTTTTAGTGTGTAATGTCTTAAGGTCAGAGAGTCGTATAACTAAATTATATACATATAAACTTTATTATGACATACTTAATTTTTAAGACCATAGTGAAACAATACTAGATTTGATTTCCACTATCTATAAAATATATTTAATTCCCTGGCTTAGTGAAGTTCTAGTTAAAATTTATATTTTGTTACAAATAGATAGGAAGTGGATAACATGGTGACATCATTAGGTTCAAGTTATTATAATTCATATCTTGTCCCTAGGACAGGGATCCTTCAAAGTCATACTCACGTCATATAGAAAAACATCCCAATGTGCTTGCTTGGAAATAAATAAACAACTAAAAAGGAGAACCCCTCAAAAGCTTCTCCCAGGGACCGTTAACGTTGAGTTAAATGTCTTTATGCTTATGGGCTTAATCAACTAATGACTATATATAAAACAATCAATGTCTAAGCTCTTGACCACTAGATTAATGCTCGCACATTTGCAGGTTTCTTTAATGTAAAAAAAAAAAAACATAATTAACAAACTGTTTTTACTAGTTGTAGTTACTTACACGATACTAAAACACAAATAAATAATTTTAAAATGTTTGGGATAATCACCGGTACAGCGGAATCGAATTTTATGAACCAGAAGATAGGGAAGATTGTAGAGTTACATATAGAATACTTTCTATCCCGGAATTCCCTGGCCGCGATACATATGAAATACCAACCTTTTTCTATTAAATATAATTATTTTAGGTAGAATAGTAATAGTTCATTGAGTACTTATTTTGTGTATAATATAATATAATTTATTTAAAAAATAATTGCATTTCTTAATTTCTTCTGTTTAAATGCCATACAGAATATTTTAAAAATGGCTTAATACTTGATGTTCCCTAACTACCGCGATAAATGCAGGAGACGCATGAAAATAAAATAAAAAACCGGACAAGCGCGAGTTGGGCTCGTCTACCAAGTGTTCCTTAAAAAAATTGCAGGTCTCGAGCTTTTTCTGAGATTCAAGTTTAGCGTAACCAGCGCCCTTTCTCTGATATCTCACTTGAACTAACGGCTTTAATATCAAATTTTGTCCCATTTTAAGGCAATTTTTTTTAATTTAACCACAAATGTAATCTTTTCAGATTTTTCCTGAACTAGTACTATCTGTGAAATGGAGACGTAGATCTGAATATATGGTTTGAATTTCAACTCGATATCTCCGAGTGTTCTTGAGGGAGACAGACAGACGGACAGACAACAAAGTAATCTTATGAGGGTTCATTTTTCCTTAAAATATACGGAACCCTAAATGAATTTACACACAAGTTTTGAATATGAAACACTTTAATTATCAAGAAAAAAAACACTATCATGGTACTCATGAGGTCAACAACTGCATATAAAAATATCGATACTACAGCAAACAGGAAAAAATATTACTTTGATCATAATGAAATGTATCTTTAGTTTAGATCTTATAAATCACTTTTAATGGAACTGTGCTAGAGTAACTCGGAGTGTAATAAGTTATAATATATGTATTAACTTACAAGTTGAATAGTTAATGAATGGCTGTGTAGCGTAGGATTCAGAATAGTATTGGTTTTTTTTTAGCTTTACGGTATATACCGCAAGTAGCAGGGTAGCTAGAGTGGACCTAATCTTAAAACAATCTGTTGCCTTTAAGACACTTCCGTTGCTCCATTTCAGGCGTATTCTAAACTTCGCATTACAATGACGTCTAACTTAAGGTTGGCCACGACTCATTGAACGTACTGTACCTTTATATAGTTGTAAGTATGAATGTGTATTAGACTTGACATTATTTATTTAAAACGTTGTCAAGGTCATTTGATTGCTTTGACGTTCATTGGACAAAAAATGTTGAAAATTTGTCAATTAATTCTTTTTAAATAAGTCTTGTATCTATAGCCTCGGTGTTCTGATTGATAACGGAGTGTTTTAACACTGGGTTCGCAGGTTCCCTCTGCCTACCCACCTATTGCGTGTTATGTAGTGTATCTCAACAACTACCGTGCGTGCTACGTGCTTTATCTACCAGAGCGTGGTAATTAATGATAGTTAAATTAACTTTTTCAAATTAGGTACGCTAAAAACGCTCTAGTATATTTATTGCTGATATATAAATATCTGTATATATATTTTAGGACTTCACGTTGTATCCCGTATACAACAGTGCAGGCAGATGAAACCTAGTGTTGAGACACTCTATTCCTCACTTTCCGGCGAATTCGGGGAATTGCGTGTCGAGTGGGGTAACTCAACGCCGCTCTTTTGCCTTGGTACCAGAGCGAAGAAATGAAAATATTAAGTAATAATTTTTATTACTCTCGTGTGGCAATCGAACCCCCAACCGTCACGTTACAGTTATACGCTTGTTCCCCTGCGCCACGACGGTCTCAATATCTGTATATTGTAACAGGTAACGATCTAGCGAATATTTCCATTAGCTTTCCCGAGTCGTAATCAAGCTTTTAAGTAGGTTTATTTGTTTTACGTTTATTATTATTTTATCTTGTCACATTTGTGACTAGAACAGGAGCACAGGTGTGTGTTGTGGGTTCGATCCCCACTCGAGGGGAGAATTGAAATATTTACTTATATTTTAACTTCTTCGCTCTGGCATAGAGGAATAGCGCGGTGTTAAGTTATACCACTCTACACGCAATGCCTTCAAAATTCAGCGGAAAATGGGGAGCGCAGTATCTTAACACTAGGTTCCGTCTGCATTGCGGGATACGTCAGGCTGATTTTTTTTCAATGTTAATGTCTCGCTCAACGCGATGTCTTTGAATGAAAGTAAAGTGGATAATCGACTCCATCTAAAAATAATTGACAGTACAGTAAGTATGGCCCTTGTGGTCCAGTAAACAGCGACTAAACGCAAAAGTACGGGTTCGATCTCCACTTGGGGGAATAATTATAATTTATTTTGCTTTCTCCTCTTTGATTGACGCAGCGTGGCGTTGAAATCCGCTATTGAAAACAATGTCTCGAAAATTCGGTGGAAATTGGTATACAGTGTCTTAGCACTACAGATGTGTCACTCCTTACGTGGATGTGGCATCACATGTATTAATATGGAGTCATATGAGCGGATGTGTCACCAAATTCTTTTTGTTGTACCTAATTATCTATACCTAAATACCTGTTCCGCACCAGTAGCAGCGTACCCTGTGTATTACTGGGTGACTGACTCCCTATCTTCCTCATCACACAATTTTAGCGTTCTGTGTTCGGAATGTAAGAGTAGGCCCAATGTGATTTCTGTAGAAATACAATATGGTTGGGGGTCCCGGGTGAAAGGATGGTAACAGTGGAAGGATTTAAGTCTGAATTATTGTCATTAACTGATCTATAGCTAAAGTTTTGTACTGGGACTGTAAAGATTAGATCAGAAAAATTTATCAATGCGAAGCACTATTTTAGAAATTTCTTGTAATATGAGAAATATGGAAGAAATATAAAAGATAAAAATACTGTATATTAACATTTATTCAATATATTCAGCTATTTCGCTTACATTTGGCAGTTCTGGAATAAGCTTAATATCCATACATAATACATACTTATGTGATTAAATATTTTAGTTTTCTAAGTGCATATGTTAATCAATTTTCTTATACTACTACTAAATTATTTGTCTATATATAATTATTTACAGAATATAATTTATGTTTTATATAGATAGTTCATAAAACTATCTAATATTTATATTAGAAGTGAATTTGAATCGAAATACTTATAGCAAATAATAATTAATCATAGCAGATAAAATAGTTTTAAATATTATATTCAGATCATCAAATCTATTTGTATATTGAATGTCTTTAAAAAAAATCAATTTGATGTATATTATTCATGAATACATTTTAAACTGTAATATCTTTTTTAATTTTTTTTGAAATTATAATAATGTTGCTTACGAACGTAATTTATTTACTATTTTAATATTTTTTATTTTAATCACATTTTTAAAGAACGAATATGTACTACATACAATCAAAAATAATAGGGAAGAAATATTATATACAAGTTTTAGCATTATAATTATGACTAGAATAAAATAGTATATCACACAGATAAGGATATTTACAATAATTGAATAGGTACTATTAAATAAACAATAATATTGCGTATGTTTAGTTGTAGTTAAAAGAAATAATGTAGAAAATGGATTTTTTGTGAGTCCTAACTCTTTTCCTTATAGTTTATTTCAAAAATATTGAGTTGAGTTGAGTTTCGAGTTGTTCTTAACAATGCACTTTATTTTATCAGACTAACCAAATAATAATATTTTAAACATTAATATCGTATTGCATTGCTTAAAATTTATATTTTAATCATACCTTTCAAAGAAATACTCTAAGCCTATGAAGAACAATTTCAAACACTTTTTATTAATTTGACACCAATTATAAACAAAATGAATGATTAAAGCTAAAAATAAAGTGTTTTAAACATTTTGTAGGCCGTTTTATCTTTATATTAAAAAAATCCTCGGTCTGATTAACAAAGCGCGGCGTTGAGTTTCGAGAGAATTCCGCCGCTCAACACGCAATAATTCTAAATTGAATGTCGAAAGAAAAAACTGTTTTATGTTATAATTTATAATTTAAAAAGTTAAGTTAAAATTATTCATTAATCGAAGATAGCCAGGGCAAACGCTAGTTAATAATCATTATATACCTATTTATAAAATAATATACTGTAGATACCATTTACAATAACTAAATACTTTTTAGATAAAACTTTACACTGTTTTTATATTTTTCATTATAATCGTAATATTAAAACAAGTTATACCTACATAATAGGCCATATTTTACATTTATAAATTAAATGTATATAAAATAATGTATAATTATAATACATTTTTTTTCTTTGGCAGAGTTTGTCTTGCCAGAGTGGGGAACTGATTATATTTTATTTCTCTACGTAAGGATCGAACCCACAACTGTCGCGTTTACAACCACAAGCTATCCTTCTACTACACTATATAATACAAAATTAGTATTTCATATGTAATTTTATTTAATGTAATTATTTTTTATGTTATCTAATTTATAGTAAAATAGAATAAAGCAAAAATCGTTTGCCTTTTAATTTAAATAAATCTACATTATTTTAATAATTATTAATAGATAAATAGTAGTTTGTATTATATTTACATAATATATTGCACTTTATTGAATTTTACTTTTTATTTTATTTTAAATTAAATAGTTTTTATTCAAAGATCATTACAATATACATACCTATAGATAGATTTTGTTCATGACCAAATAAAAAAAAATTCTCGCTATAGAACCCAGAAAAGATTTAGTTTCACTTCGTTACTATTAAAAAATATCAATGAGTTAGGTCGTTTAAAACATAAAACATAAACAGAAAAAAAATTGTCCTTCGAGCGAACCCATTATTAAAAATATCCAATTCTCATACACATCAACTAAAACATTCTACATCGGTGTTGCTTAAAGCAAATAAACTCCTTTTTCAACTGTTATAAAATAATAACGATACATTAAAACTGCTTATGATGGTCATTAGAATAATGTACTAATAATTGTCAGAGATTTTTTGATGGTAGAAACATGTACATATAATTTTTTTTCTGAAAGGAAAATTTAATTATATATTAGAAACATCTTTGATTAACATGTATAAAAATTGATGTGGCCTGGTTTTACTTGATTAGCCAAAATATATATATATATATATATTGGCNGCTAGAATGTTATCTTTTAAATCAAATAAAAGCTAATGACAATAAGAAAATAAAAAAATATATACTTACTCCTTCGAAATGGATCAAATTAATCTTTATTTTAAACATATTAGCTAATACCTTTTTCATTGGTGTTTGGCCTATGGTTTCAGCAAAGAACTCTTATACAAGTGAAGAAAAAGATTTTGAATTAAATGCATAATTGAATTCAATTGCTACATAACAAACTTGAAAAAGAAAAGAAAAAGAAATCCATATGAAAAAATGGTCCTTCCAGCCGGATAAATTTTTCTTAATACTTTTTTCAAATTTACTCAATTTTTATACATATCAGCTAAAACTTTCTCCATCGGTGTTTGACCTATAGTTTTAGCAAAAAATTCCCTTTCCAAATGTTGTGGATTAACTACACGTAACAATGGTAGTAACAACAATAGTCTACCGAACCTCGCCGGTGCTGAGCCGTGCGCTGCTCTAGCGTGAGTCATTAGCATCACTTGTGCTTGGTCTTGGAGGTTTTCTATTTGGAGTGGGTCTTTTAGACCTCGTGTTTCTGGAAAGAAATATTACATAAGATAAGGTATAATATAATAAGAACAATACATATAATGTGAGGTCGTTGTGGTGTAGGGGTATAAGCTTGCCACTGTAAACACCATGATTGTGGGTTTGATTGCCTATCGGGAGAATTAATTATTTAATATTTTCAATTCCTCGCTCTAGTAGAGAGGCAAAGCGCGGCGTCGTATTATTCGCCACTCAAAAGGCGATGTCTCGAGAATTCGGCGTAAATGGAGTGTCTTAGCAACAGGATCCGTCTACTTACCCTGCTATATGTACAGTGTAATGTGAATACTAACCCGGCTTGAAGAGCACGATGGCCTTCATGCACGCGAACTCGGCGGGGTCCACTAGCACGCTGCGGTAGCGGCCCACCACCTCGCGCAGGCGCCGCAGCACGCTCGAGCTGGCGCCTGTCTCTGGGGGCGACTTGTCTTTGATTCTCGCGATTATTACACCTTTTAATTAAAACTCTTCGATCGAATTAATAATATATATTTAGTATTATACATTTTTAAAAATTCATCGTTTTCAACAACTTGTAGCTCCCATTTGCCATTTAGGTACGGTCTTATAACCAAAACAAGTGGGAATCGAACCCACAACCACCGCGTTTCAGACTCATATATTTATATTCTAAGTAATATAGACAGACCTTGATCTCCTTGGTCGGTGCCAAACAGCGCTGCGCAAGCCGCGTCTAGAGGCGCGCACCACTGTATAGCGTTCAGAAGGAATAACTCCGACCACGCCTCCTCCAGGAGGATTACCTGTCGTTTTTGAAAAAAATATGTATTTTAAATTACATAAGTATGTAAATAATATAATATATAGGCATAGATGTACATTTAAAATTGCACGGACGAAGGAGTATATATAGTTTATACGTAGGAGAGGTGCAGAACGTTAGTATTTTACAATAATTACTGCTTATAAGGTACATTAAATTTTGACTATGTGGCCATGGCAATGCCAACGCGTATTTATTATACACGTCAATTGACTCTCTAGTATAATTAAATACTAAGAATTTTATGTTAGGGATTCATGTTAATCGTATTTCAATATACAGGAAGGTCGGTGGATATATAGACAAACTAATACAGATGATAGAGGAGGTCATTAACTATTTTTTAAACATTTTTAAAGTGTTATTCCACACTTAGGAAAGAAAAATACTTATTTAGAAAACGTATAAAAATTTGAACGTAGCGGGACTCGAACCCGCGCCTCCTGGAAACCGACCAGGCGCTCTGACCACTGAGCCATACGTTCTTGAACGTAGTCGTTCGAGTCCCGCTTCAAATTTTTATACCTTTTCTAAATAAGTAGGTCATTAACTGTTTTTACTCCATACAACGTGGTTTGAATTTAAAATTTTTAAAAGTAAATAATCAATAGAATAACACTTGTTTGGTATCAAAATGATATATTTACCCTTATAGTTATACATAAAATTTTGCTCAAATGGTATTTAGATATTTTTTTTTGAATGGCTAACGTCAAAACTCTACGCTATTTGGGGTAAAAATATTTAGTTGTGAATATTTATAATCTTTATCAGTTTATCTATCTATCCAGCGATACCTGTTTGTTTAAAAGGTTATATTTCACAATTCAAAAAAAATAGAATACAGGTAACATATAATATGTAAGTTTACTTTAATAGAATATAGGTGGTAAACATAATATATAATTATCTGTAATTACCTGATCTCTGAAAGCCAAACTGGCGAATGAAGGTAGATTTTTAGCCCATTTGACCGCCATGAAGAGCAACCGGGCCGCCGTTTCCGCTGAACTCTCCACGCCTAGCGGCCTGTTTTGTATTATATTTATATTTTATGTTATTATCTAATTATAATATATGTATTATTGGAGCATAGTGTCGCAGTGGGATAATATATGACTGTCAACGCGACGGTTGTGGATTCGATGTTCATTAGGGGGATGAGATAATTTCATTTCCTTGCTCAGGCAAGAAGAAGTGCGGCGGTGAGTTCCGCCACTCAGCATATAACTTATCGCTGTCTGTTCATGGAAGATATATGTGAAAATGTATTATGACATTTTTCAAAATAATAGGACCCGAAGCAATTATTTTAATTTTTTGTCTGTAGGCCCGTGCAGTTGCACAATAGTGCATATTATATGTTGATTAATTTTTCTTAATATTAAGTGTTTGTTTTATTTTAATAAAAAACAACTCACACAGACAAAGTCAGACAAATTAATATAAATGTAATATTTATATTGTAGTATATTCTTTTCTTTCACTTTTATAGCTTCATGCTCTATGTTGCATATGGTAGAGTACGCAGAGAGAACCTTTCGAGATTGTGCACATTGCAAATATTATATGTGGGAAAAAATAATAAAAAATAATAAAATCTGTAACTATTGCGTTTAGAGTCTCTTGTCCCACTGCGCCACAATTACCATTTTAATTTACAGTAGGTATAAGAATATCTATTATTGTTTATTTACATTTTTGAATTTATAATATTAAATACTAGGAAAGTAACGCTAAAGCATATTGTTCTACACATTTCAAGAATATTAGACCCATATTTTGATTTATTTGGTTCTGACATTAATAAATTACTTTACACTGTGTTTGTACTTTGTCTTTACAAATGCAGCTGGAAATAAACTAATTCAACTGAAACCATCTTTCAGAAAATATTAAGAAAAATCTTAATAAGTAATAAAATATGATAAATCAATATTTCACATACCCATAAGGCATACAATTTTGAGGGTAACTAGCTGGAGGAGAATATGACGTTGAATCTTCTTCGTTTGTTACATCAATACTATCATCTGTAATTAAGTAAAACAAATATATTATGTAAAAAAAATTGGACAAGTACGAGTCGAGCTCGCCCACCAAGGGTTCTGTACAAAAATTGGTGGCCTCAAGCTTTTCCTGAAATTCAAGTTTAGCTTAACTAGAACTAAATATTTTAGTAAAAAAAGTAAGTTTTATTTTTTAAAATTTAACCACACATGAATAGTTTCAGTTTTCATTTCAGTTCACTTCAGTTTAATTTTTTCCTGAACTAGTACTACTTGTAGATGTTGGCTGTCAAATTTTATAATTCTAGGTCAACCGGAAGTATCCTATTAATTTTAATTTGCTATGTAGTGTCGAAATACGTATCATTTGCGATATAAACGGCCGCATTTTTTTTTGAGAAAATGTAGAAACATAACTTTTTCAAGAAATCATTGGGCCGATATGGCCTACTACTCAGTAGTAGTATTACAACTCAATATTTCCTAGAATTCTTGAGATAAAGGCTCTTGACAGACAGACAGACGGACAGCAAAGTAATTTTATAAGAGTGCCTTGTTTCCTTAAAATGTAGGGAACCCTAAAAAGAAATGAGAATCAAAAGTATGTATTATTATAGAACACACAGTATGGTCTCACCGTCGCTGTCCGAGGGCGGGCGGGCCGCGTCGTGCGCCGGGTCGGGCGGCGCGGGCAGCGGCGCGTAGTGCGGGGACAGCAGCGGGTAGCGCGCGGGGGACAGCGCCATCGCCAGCGACACGGGGGGGCTGCGTGGACGGACAGACAGACTTAGAAAAGGAAAACAGTTGTCACGAGGATGTCGACTCCTACCACGCAAATCTAATGTAATTGTCTCGAAAATTACATTAGAATGAAGCAATAATAAAAAAAAATAAAAGGCAGAATGATATTCGTCATGTATTATATATCTCTGCATAAATCACACTTTGCAAAAAAGAGCAGCGTCAAAAAACATCAAGATATTGTGGCACAGCCAAACAGCGTCTAGCTATAAACGCTAAGGTTGTGGGTTCGATTCCCACACGGCTTAGTGAAATATTTAATATTTTCATTCTGGTATCCGCTCTGGTAACAAGACAAAACTTGGCGTTGAGTTGCATCACTCAACACGCAATGTCTCGAAATTTTTTCGGTGTGTGGGGAACGAAGTGTTTCAGCACTTGGTTCTCTCTACCTACCCTATTATTTGCCGGATAAAGAGGTGAAACAAAAATAATTAAAAAAAAATACTTAAGTGTCCCCATAAGTTCCACAATAGCCTATCAACGTTTTATCAACATATAATTATAATATGTGCCAGTATATTACGTAAAAGGTATTTCCCAGTATCAAGTTAATTATAGTTTCCTTGATGGGATTTTTTTTTTGTTTTATTTTAAATAGAATAAATGATACTTATTTAGTTCGTATAAATTAGATATCGACAGTGACGTCATTGTGACACAGTTGTCAACTCAGGGAATGTTATACTTCTAGGTTATAATTATAATATACTATAGTATATTTTCCGCTCGTTGCGTTGTCAACGAGGATTTTGGTTTTCCTCAGTAAAAAGAAACCTACAATCTTAAAAGTTACTAATTTATTTAAAGTATAAATTATAGGTTTTTTTTTGTTTAGAAACGACGACATTTCAGACAAACTTTTGACTCCTATTTTAAACTAGTGAGGTATATTTTCGAAATATTCCTTTCTTAATGCTCTTACTCACTTTAAAAGAACTTAGCTGCATTCAATATATTGAATAAAAAAATAATTAGAACGGGTTAAAAAGTTATGGAAGCTCCTCAACACGAAATGTCTCGAATTCAGAAGTAAAGTAGAGAACGTAGAGTCTTAACACTAGTCAAGACACTATGTTCTATTTTCAGTTTACTTGTACCTCCACCAATTTACAAGAAGGCGTAAAATGCGTGACAATAAAAAAAAGTAAATGTATTAAAAAAAAATTGAGCTGTCATACGAAGAACTAAACGCCTAGGTAAAGCACGTTTTAAAACGATTTCGTATAAAATGCTGCGCTTTCAAAGGATCGCTATTCTTTGACTTCTCTCTCGGAAACACGATGCTTGCTGGCGTGGAAATTTCTCTTTGTGCCTTCTTCAATACGAAAATCATATGGTTATGACATTCATATATTTATATGTATGTATAACCTAAATATAATTTTTATATACTTCAAAATTTATTATAATATTTCATTTATATATAAAGCTATTGTATTGGTAACTAACTTACAAACTTCAGTCCCACTTGTGAGATTATATTTCTTTGAATTAATTTCATTTTTCCGCTTTGGAATACTAAGGGCAAGGTTAAAATCCACCATTTAGTGCGCAATGTCTCAAAGTCGGGTGGAAAATGGACAATGGAGTGTCTCTACCTACCTCAGTACAATATGTGAAAGATAGATAAAAAATATAATTAATGTTGCAATGGGACTAATAAATTGGTAAGATTAAGGCTCACAAGCATATGACTGTAATGTCACGGTTGTGGGTTCGTTTCTCATTCGAGGGAATGAATTATGATTTATAAATATTTTTATTTCTTCGCTTTGGTACCAAAACAAAAGCGCGGCATTGAGTTCAGCCATTCAACATGCAATTCCTCGAAAATTCGGCGGAAAGTGAGGAATGGAGTGTCTTAATACTAGATTCCCTCTGCCTACCCTGTTATATGCGGGATACAGCGTGAACATAAAAAATAAAAGCAAACTATTAAACGGAAACGTAATTATCTGTTATATAAATAACATATTATTAATAACATAACAATTAATTATAGAACAAATAAAATCTCCATATAGAAAAATTACATACAAAAATAACAACTCCTAATAAAGTACAGACATTTACAAAAATAGGTGTGCAATATAAGGATTCCACCTATAAATAACTGGCAACGTGACGTCAGACAGCGAGATCAGGTCCAAGTTGATCAAAGGTTGGTCTGCATGACCGCGCCACGGGTGATCTGAAGCAGGGACGCGTTTACGGTATGATGGTTGGTATATATTTTTACCTTTGAACTATGGGTAGCTATATTGACCCTTTGATGTAGTTGTTCAATGCTAATATGTCTGTGGTCGCGTCATATTGACGTACATAGCTGTATATTTTTGTATATGTATATATATATAGACAGCTCGTGTTACGTTGTGGTTAGTTAATAGTTTATTGTTATGCTATGTAAGACATTGTTTTAGAATTATTATACTAAAAATATTGTCGTTATTGGTTATACAACATAAATATTGGTTGAAGTCTCAATTGAATACATTTTTTATATCACCTGTGCCTGGATTAAGGTTCAACATCATTTAAGGAAAAAAGGAACCCTTATAAGATCACTTGGTTGTCCATCTGTCTGTCTGTCAAGTGCCTTTATCTCAGGAATATTTGGAGATGTCTTGGTAATTCCGGTTGACCTAGAATTATGAAATTGGGCAGCTAGCATCTATAGGTAGTACTTGTTCTAGAAAAATCTGAAAACTATATATTTGTAGTTAAGTTCTAAAAATAACAGTCTTAATAGAGGGACAAAATTGGTATTAAAGCCGCTAGTTCAAGTAAGATATCAGATGAAAGGGCTCTAGCTAAGCTAAGCTTGATTTTCAAAAAAACTCGAGACCTCCAATTTGAACGGAACCCTTGGGCGAACCCGACTCCCGCTTGTCCGGTTTTTTTATTTCGAAAAGAAGAAAGAAGAAACAAGTGTAATACTATGAAATTATAAATATTACATGTCGTTAATTAAGTAATTTAAGAGGACTCTCGGGAGAATGAAATATTTTATATTTTCATTCTGCCAGCATAAAGAGGCAAAACGCGGCGTTAAGTTCCGCCATTCAATATATATGTGCTAGGGATACAACGTGCAGGTAGAAGATCGAGTCTTCAACTGTCATGTGTAACTAAAAGTGGTATAAGTTCACAAGTGTCTCTAAAAAATCTATTCTTTATCTCAAAAAAAAAATTAAATCAAATCAACCTCTGTCAATCCTGTTGTGTGTATTCCGCACACAACAGGATAGACAGAGGGAACCTAGTGTTAAGACACTCCGTCTCCCACTTTCCGCCGAATTGCATTGCGCTACATAAATATCGCTTTTGCCTCGACACCAGAGGAAGAAATAAAAATATAAATTTAAATAAATATATAATTTCCTCGAGTGGGGATCGAACCCACCCCTGTGCCACAACTGGCCTCTTTTCTTCGTCTCTTTATATTCAAATCAATGTAATGTATCATAAACATTTGGCAGTCAAATCTGAGCAATCGGAGGAGTGCATACTTGAGTAGTAAATTATTTGTATGAGAATTCGTTATGGTAATGTAATATTTTAGAGCTTGCCCTGTATAAACTTTTTATGGGGTAGAATAGAGATGACGTTGAATAAACAACAAAAATGTCTTATGAATAGGTTTTATTCAACATCGGAATATTTTTTTTTGTTATAAGTTGCTGTAATATCGTAAACATTAAATTTTGGTCGTTATTTTAAATATAGAGTTGTTTTTCACTATAAGAAAATACAATTTCAATATAAATTTTATGCGAAAATATCGTTACATCGTTTCGTGGTTTCATAGTACAAGTGTAGATTCATAAAACTCACTTTGAGGTATATTCATATTTAAAAGGACATTTCTAAAGTGTCACTTTATGTGTGTAAATATCCAATAATAAAACATCTTTCAATTCGAACCATTAGTTCAAACAAACTTACTCTATTAACATTTACAATATATATGTATACTATTAAGAGGTAAACCTAATCCCGCAATATATATTTAAAAATTTCTTTATGAAACTAAAATTGATATGTCAAAAGAAATAAAAAACATGTAAAAAAAATACTTCATGGTACCTTGCAGTAAATTACAGAGATGTTTCCAAATTGAACGAATGGCCACATCCATATAAGACTATCCAATTTGGGAAACAGTAATATTATTTAATTAGTCATTGTATATTAGCTAAGGTCTACCAAGGTATATTGAAATCATGGTATGAAAGAATGGGTTTAAACTCGTGGTCGTCTTAAAGCTATAGATTCAAAGTTTCTATCGTTTTATTTTTCAAATTTGTGAGTGTACCTACAGAATAAAAATATAATAAAACATATCAAGAAATAAAACTTAAGAATTTGATAGATTGTCATGACTCTAGGACTCGGAGAGAACACAACATTGAGTGCTTATATTCTTTAGTAATCATTATGAAATATAATTTTTAAGAAAATTTACACTTTATTATCTTCTTCTTATGAAAATCTTGGGAAAATGGTTTTTTATCCATTTTTAGTCATTCGTGGCCATTGTATAATATCAAAATTGGCATACTGATAATTCGAGTTTTAAAATTTTGAAAATTTTTCTAAATGAAATCGTTTACGTTATTGTGTGTTTCATTATGAAGTTGTAATATTCAAAGGTCATTTATTATGAGTAAGCACCACCTTAACATATTATTAGATTTTTCTATAAAATACCACCTACGTCATGGTACTATACCTATTTAAAGGGAAACATGTATTATTAAAAAATTATAACGCAATAGCTTTATTATCTGAATAGTTTAATTACATTTGCGTCTGTATGAGGCGAGATTCACAATATTTTTTTGTGATTCACTCCACGCACACACATTAATCGGTCTTAATGCATACCAATATGTTTGTACATATATATGGCGCATGGGCACAAAATGTGACTGTAACATCGACTGGTTGTGAGTTCAATCCCCACTCGAGGAAATGAAATATTTACTTACATTTATATTTTGTCGAGGCAAATCGCGGCGTTGAGTTCCGGGCCGCAATGCCTCCAGAACTCCGCGGAAAATAATTTGTGTAGCGTAGCGTTACAATAAACTTAAGTAGGTCATTATGAGTTCACAGATGGTAGTCAGAGAAAACTTAGTGTTAAGGCACTTTGTTCTCTGCTTTGTACTCGAATTCGACATATTGTATGTCGATCGTCGGAACACAATGCTCTAGTTGTTTTGCCAGAGCAGCAAAATAGAAAATAAAATATTTTTTTCCCTATGCCCACGCGTGGGGATCGAACTCATGATCATCACGTTTCTAGCCTCTCCCTCTAAGCCATGATGGCATCAATTAATTAGTTGTACAGTACGGTCGACGAGTGGTAGCCGCACTGAACTTTGTCTGAAATTTCGCGCAATATTCACTTTGAAAGAAAGTTATGAAATACTTTCAGAAAAATCTTTAAATCAAATCTGCACAGCCAACAGCCAACTTCGAATGGCCACGACTCGTCTATTGTACTATAGTTGTGTGTTTAAATTGAAAAATACACTTACCCGAAAACACCGACGGCAACTGCAGCCTCTCTCAGCGCTCGTTCTTGATCCATGTCTCTTAAGGCTTCAGGGCGTATAGTGGCAGTGTTTCTTGGCTGACGTTCGTTTTGGACCGCTGAAGAGAAAAAGCATTAAATTGTATATAAATCCCAGTCAGGCCAGTCGTGGCGCAGCGGCACGAGGTGTTACTGTAAAACCGACTGGTTGTGGGTTCGATCCCCACTCGAGGAGATGAAATATTTACTTAAATTTATATTTCCATTTCTTCGCTCTGGTGTCGAGGTTAAGCGCGGCGTTCTGCCACTCAACATGCAATGCCTCCAGAATTCGGCAGAAAGTGGGGAACGGAGTGTCTCAACACTACGTTCCCTCTGCCTACCCTGCTATGTGCGGGATACAGCGTGAAGCTGATTTATTTATTTATTTGTATATAAAATTGATCAAATTTCTGTTTTATTATATTTTTATGATAACTAAGTATACTTTGTGCTTGTTTGACCACTGTCCTTTAAGTGAATATTTTGCTTTGATTAAAGTTATTATAATGTTCAATTTAGAAACTTGAGAACAAATTTGGTTATACTTGTTATGCACTATTGGGCAATTGTCACTGTAAGAGTTGCCTTTAATGAACGTGGTTATTGATTTATATTTGACTCTACTAAGAAAATTTACACTACACTGTAAAACTAACATTCAATATTCATAATATAGTCATGTTTCAATTCCATAAAAATATGATAAGTCCGCTAAATATAAAAAAAAGCTTTATGCTTTTCCTGCTGTACTAGGGTAGGCAGGGGAAACCTAGTGTTAAGGTAATCCGTTGCAATAGCATTGGCAATGTCTCGAAGATCATTGATTGAGACATTGCTTTTTGAGTAACTGATCTAAGCACCACGTTTTTACTACCAGAGAGGAGAAATAAAAAAATGAACTCACTATCATCAAGTTTACAGCCCGACGATGTTCCACTGCACCACTATGGCAAAAACTAAATAATTTTTAGTCTCAATACTCAACATATAATATTTTAAAACAGAAAAAAAATAACTGAGTTAATTTTCTATCAATCCCACAAAAATAAAAAAATCGTCTAATTATAACTAAATACAATAAAAGTAATATTTCAAAAAACCATTGTTCGTGCTTACAATACAAGCAACATTATTGTATTATATAGCAGTCATTCGAATTTGAAAGTTGGTATTAGAGTCACGTAGCGATATAACGTAGGAGCTACTCTTTCACCCGAAGACGCCGTTTGAGTTCATGTTCGGTGATAAAAGATTTGTACGCAAAAGGGGTTCGATTTTGAAAGGTACGGGATTTTTTTTTATTTGTAGGTATATTTTTATGTGGATTTTTTTTATAAAATTACATACACTGAATAAAATTAAGATTATAAATATTTCAATACAATAATGAATAATTAAAAATAAATCCACGCAATAGTTAGTAACCTTCTTATTAAATTAACAAAGCAAATGCAAAACAGCGTTTTGCCTACATAGTGAATGACAAGGTACCTTACACACATACGATTTTTTTATATATAAAGCAGAAAAATATTTTTATTCCCATTCATTCTATTGCATTCCCTATGGCATTCATTTTATTGCATTCCCTAAATTAGTGTCAAACCAATAACCGTCGCCATTACAGATTGAGTCACATCAATATTATATTATATTATATTATATTATATTATATTATATTATATTATATTATATACATTCAATAGTTTCAAGCTTCTCAGTATTTCCCTCATAGCAAGATGGCCAGAAAGCACCTCTAGATATTTTGTTCCTCGTTTTTTTGCGCGATACATTACTTCTAGAGCCTCAGAGCTCAACGCCCCTCTTAGTCTAGCTAGACTGTGAAAATTATTTTTTTTCTCCCCGAAAGGGGATCGTACCCACGACCATCGCCCAGATACATGCACATTGAATAGTAATAATAAGAAATAAATACAAAAGAACCACCGTAAAACAGTGATGTCAGATGCAGTGTTTTCCGTTACAGTGCTCCCACCCCGCCTGTAGGGACGAGGGAGGCTTTCACGTGATTTTATTGCCTCACCTCGCCTTCAGTGAACTTCGATAGAACGTCTACTTACCTCTACATATATGTAGGTATAGTTTCAGTTAGGTTTGTAGAGTTTTTTAAGCTTATTAATAAAATTTAGTAAGTGAATATATCAGTAAAATGTAATTTAATTTTTATTTAGTACCTTAGTACATATATAATTTGGACAAAATAACTAAGCATAAAAAATCTAATAAAATGGGTTTGAAATATACAGGGCTATTTTGTTTGAAAAAATCTTATTCATTTTTTGGGAAAAAAAATTAAAAAGAAAAAATTGTATTAGGCTTTTATAGAGTAGTTAAAACTGTGGTTTTATTTAAAGTGGTGCTGACCTGTATATTCTGTATAGCTTTAACTTAACGATAGAAAATAAGGAACAGCCTCTATAAATGACGGTGACGCCATTATGACTTTCTTGTACAACGCCTGACTGCGTCTGGTAGGTTCGACCACTCGAGAGATTTTTTTTTTCATTTTTCTCCTCTGGTACACACTAGTGTAGCGTTTATTCAATAAGCAGTGTCTCGAAGTCATACTACTGGACTACACTGGAGGAAATGAAATATTTATTTAACTTTATATTTCTTCGCTCTGATGTTGAGGAGGTTCACGCGGCGTTGAATTCCGCCACTCTACATGCAATGCCTCCAGAATTGGGCGGAAAAATAAATTAGCTTTATGACTGATTCATTTTTATTTATTTTAACTAGTATCAATTTGTAAACAATATTGCACATTCAAAAACATTTAAGCAATGTCCATTTTATTTTACAAGGCAATATAGGATGGACGTACTTGTATACATTCCACCCCCGAGGTCGCTAGGGGTGGGTTTTATTTGATTTTATTGCTGTGCCAGACGGCTGCCTTCAGTGAACTTCGATTGATCATATAGCTTTACAAATGAATATAGGTAGATATATATGTACACATTTTACTCGTATATAGGGTATGGAGTAAGGAATTAAAGTTTATTTTGTTAATGTACATTATTTTAAGCTTTTATTCTATAATCTGATACTATGGCAATTTAAATTTGGAAGAGTAAATTCAGTATTGTGTCACAAAATAAATGCAAATTTCTAATTACTATCATTAAAGCAGTCGTTATAAGAATATCTAGTACCTTTTGTTCATTATGTAAAAAATTTAAATTGAAATAAAAACAAAACCTTTCTTCATTTCTAATCAATATTTTGTTGATATATCTTGTAAATAATTTTAAGGCCAGTCGTGGCGCAGGGGCACAAGCGTATGACTGTGAATGGGACATGTTGTGGGTTCCTATTAGAAGAAATGAAATATTTTATATTTTCATTTTTTCGCTCTGGTTTTCGTTTTTCTTCTCAATGCCTCCGGAATTCAACGGAAAATAGGTAACGCTGTGTCTTAACACTAGGTTACCGCTGCATACGGGATGCAGCGGTAACCTAGAATAATTTGACCTAAGAATAATTTGACTTTCTAATACAATAGAAATTGTAATCTGAAAGAGATGAAATTTTTATTTGATATTTTTGCTATTTGCTACGAATATATTCAAAAAACTAAAAAAATGTAGAAGTTGATAATTAATCTTTAAAAAGCAATAAATCAGCGTCACACTGCATTCTGTACCTACAGGGTAGGCAGAGGGTACCTAATATTAAGAAACATCGTCCCCCTCTTTCCGATGAATATTTCGAGGCATTGCGTGTTGAGTGGCGGAACACAACGCCGGGCTTTTACCTTGGCGCAAGAGCCTATTAAGAACTATTCTCACATATAATACAATATTAAATAACCTGTACGATTTGTACGATATTCATACAAGAATTGTTAAACATTAATCAACTGTATGTAATTTGAGAAAACAAAATAAAAATGATTTAACATACATACATGCACTATCCCCACTATAAATCAAACGCCCCTCCCATATCCGCTAGACCGCCATCTTTGAACTTCCGGAAAGAGACAGGTGATATTTTGTATAGAAGCTTTAAATAATTTAATAAGCTTTAATATATGTTTAAATGAAGTTCTATGTTGTTTTAAGGTAATTTTATACGAAAGAAGACAACGATATTCAAAGAGTTTAGCAGACCATAGTAGCACAGTGGAGTAGCGTTTGACTGTAAACGTTATGGTTGTGAGTTTGATTTCCACTTGGGGAAATGATTATATATATATATATATATATATATATATATATATATATATATATATATATATANTATATATATATATATATATATATATATATATATATATATATATATATATATATATATATATATATATATATATATATATATATAGAAGAAGCTAAGAAATGTGTAAAACAGCGCTTATATGGTTTTTAGTTACCTATAGATTTAAAAGATATTTGAAATTAAATAAAGTTTAATATATTCTTTTTTATGACCAGAATTATTTGCGTTGATTTTAATTCAATACGCGACAGTGGTGGATCTCTAAATGAATTTAAGGAGTTAAGCAACATTCACCAGATTATATTGTGTTCTACCCAAAATAGCGATACATTTAATTTTTGTCTCTATTTTTTACAGTAAGGGAGTTATGAGGCTATAGTATTTATTGAAAATGCATATCGTTATCAAACTTTAACTAAACGTGACAATAGCTGAAACAAACTGATTGTTTCAGCTATTTTAAATTGTAAAAAATGTTTATAATAAAAATATTTCCTTTCTCTTAATAGAATCAGACGCTTTGCAATGGCTTCAAAAATTTTAATTTATCTTACCACATATTTTTTAAATATTAAAATAAAAGCAGCTTCACGCTGTATCCCGCACACAGCAGGGTAGGCAGAGGGAACCTAGTGTTAAGACACTCCGTTCCCCACTTTCTGCCGAATTCTGGAGGCATTGCGTGTTGAGTGGCAGAACTCAACGCCGCGCTTATCCTCGACACCAGAGCGAAAAAATGAAAATATAAATTTAAGTAAACATTTCATCTCCTCGAGTGGGGATCGAACCCACAACCAGTCGGTTTTTTTTACAGTCACACCTCGTGCCGCTGCGCCACGACTGGCCTCAAAATATTAATCCAATTAATTAAAATTATTTTTTAAATATTAATCCAATTAATTAAAATTATTGTCCTAAGCTGTGTAACCAAAAATGGAAAAAGATAAAAAGAACTAAAACAATTGTTGCCTAACTATTCAACGAAAAGATACTACGTCAAATGGAGTGTCCATTTGACGTAGTATCTTTTACAGTCAATCGGGTAAAAAAAATGTTATTAAAATAGTATCTATCTATAATAAAAGACCTACGTAAGACCCAATAATAACTTACATGTGAAGAAAATGCTAGGTGTATCTATATATAACTACCATCTATTAATAAAACAGCACAGACAATACAAAAATAAAATTACCCTTTTCGCGTCATAATTGAAAAATAAAATCAACTGAATCAGGTGCGCGTCTCATCTGTTTCGCATCCCTAAATCCGTTTAAAGCTACCCCCACGTACATATATCTATCTCTTTCACTCACTTACAAAACTAGCCAGTTTATCCCTCTCTGATCTGATCCAAGTTTAGTGGTTATTGATTCTTTCACAATATGTCATACGATTTGGGACTTTATTTTAAATGAATAAGGTTGAAATTTGGAATGAACGTTTATTACGTAGACAGTAGAAAACACGACCCTAAGCCTTTTGAATTTGAATCCATACTCGTTCAGCTTAAAAGTTAGAAATGCTTTCATTAATATCAGTAATGGAAGTTGCCACTTAATTCCTAATGTGGTAGAGTTCACAATGGTGTGACGTCACTGGCCAGTACGGAGGCGATTAATGGTAGGATAGAGGGTTTAAACCTGGATTAAAATCGCATTAATCAGTGTCTATAGCTTTAACTCTGGTATAAACAGTTAAGTGTTAGGGTACGATGTTGGATTCTGTACGCTTATCCACATAATCTATTACCTGTATAGTATTTACCTATTTGTTAGTAGTCATTTGCTTTGAGACCTTGAGGATTCGATAGTGATGGCTTACTATTTTTTGTCAGGCAAATATAAAATTCCAATGCATACATGTACATGTTTTTTTCACACTATATCCCGCATATAGCAGGACAGGCAGAGGGAACTTAGTGTTAAGACATTCCGTTCTCCACTTTCCGCCTTTTGAATGGCGGACGTCAACGCCGGGCTTTTTGCTTTAGTGCCAGAATGAAATGAAATGAAAATTTTTAGTAAATAACAATTCATATCCCAGAGTGGCGATAGAATCTACAACCATCGCGTTACAGGTACTCTTGTGCCCCTGATGACTTGTGCCCACATGTACATAAAATATTTAATACAGTTATATATACGTAAAGAAAATAGCTTATCAGAGGTAGTCATTCCGAAAAAAAAAGAATGGATGAGGGCTTGAAAAATAGGCCAAAGAAATAAATATCTGTTACAAAGTATACTTATACTTATAAATCGCTAAACTCTGAGATCGATCTTGTGAGCGATCTTGAGATGCCGTTTCTATTCATAGATTATAATCTATTCAATTTATTAAGTCTATTTGATTTATTAAATTACTTTATTAAGTGGCGCTACTCAACGCCACGCTTTCTCCTTTCAGAATGGGAAAATGAAAATAATTCAAAACTCCGAGTAATAATTGTAATAATTGAATCCACAATCATGCGTTTACAGTCATATTATGCGCCACGATGGTATCGATATAATTATTATATTATCGACTTAATACGCATAAAAAAAAAATATTAAGTATATTTTAGTTCAAATACTATTATATAAACAATAGTGATTTTTTTGATAAATAATATTGAGAAGTATAGATATTTTTTTACAATTATATACAATTTATTCCATATTTAAGAACAGCTCCTAATATTTACGTTCCCGACGTTCCCGTCTTTGGATATCGGTAGGTACATTTACAAAACGATGCGGATTAAAATATAAAGTCATCGCATTAGCATTTCATTTTATAAATGAATTCAGAGATATTTAGTTTTCAAAGTGATTTTACGTTAAGTCTGGTTTGAAGGAGTGAGGAATCATAAATAAACTGTTTGTTTGATGTATCAGGTGTCGAAAAAAATTGTCTTAATGGTGAGTAAGCTTTTAAATCAGTATTTATTTATACCTTATGCTATACTACCTTACTTTAATCTATTATATACTATTGGCTTACTTGTAAAAATAATTTATGGGCTAGATCAATCGTGGCGCAGTGGAAGAAATCAAGTTATTTTCATTTCCTTGGTAAGAGTAGGTACTTTGCTAAGTTCTGTCACTCAACACATAAGTGATTTTTTGAAGTGTCATTTACAGCTAAATATCGGAGTTGTCGTATATGGTACCTACTTATATAGAATGCTTAAAGTCTCACACACTCCAACCACACATATTTCATTTAAAAAAAATTTACATAGTGCATTATTGAAGCCGAACGTTGGTAATTACTTAGTTCAATTGACAGTAAAAGAAGAAAAATCTTAAAATTGTGTTTTTCGTTTTTCGTGAAACTGCATTAACATGAATCAACTACATTAAATGTTAGTTTAATTTCATCGTATTTAGTAAACCACAAAATAATATAATATCTCATGTTCAAGTTCTAAGTTTATTTTCAACGAATTTTCTTTATAACAACACACAATATAACAAAGAACAATAAAGTACAGAGTAAGCCAACATTCCCAATCAAACTCCATTCGATTACCATAACTCGAACAATGCAACATTGATCCAATTTAACGTGAAAGAAACTGACAAAAAGATTCAGTATAATGAAACCGGAGGACACCCCATAGAGACCCCGGAGGGAGCTAGAATGTACAGAAGTGGCGGAAGGAAAAATAACGCTTTAATATATTTTTATTTTTGTATACATTTTTAAAAATTATTTGGATAAGGCCGAAATAATTTCGGAAAATGCGGCAATCTAAAATATAAAAAAAAGAAAAACCCCAATAAAACACAAGTTAAAGTTTGAATATAGACTGGTAAGCCTACCCAGTGTAAAATGCATTTAGATACATATTATAGTTTTATATAGCATTTTTTATTATTTGTTAAAATAAAAAAAATAATATAAAAATTTTATATCACTATAAATGACCTGGTGATGATGTTAATTTATGAAAAAGACTCTGATGTATACATTTCTACTGTTAATATCTTATTCAGTACATTAAAATTTTGCGAAAAAAAATATAAATACAAATGATAATGATGATGTACCTACATAATACTATCAGACTTGAACTTAGCGCACCTGCAACTAGATTGCATCGAATCTGTAATTATTTTATCGTAAAATGTGTACGCTTTTATAATAGGATCCCAGAAAACGTCAGAGAATTTCACGATTTAAAAAAAGTTGTAAAAAGACGTTTGTGTGTTATTACCAAATTAATTCTTTTATAAATAATAACACGCCTTGAGAATGAAATGATCGCTCCAGTCTGTTTCAAAGGTATCATTGTCACAAATAATTAGATATGTATTTGTATAAAAGTGATTTAAAAAAAAAGTCCCGCTGAGTTTCTTGCGCCGGTTCTTCTCAGATCTCAGACGTTAACTTTAGTGAACAAGTGGTAAATTATTTTTAAACATTTTTAAAGTGTTATTCCACACTTNATTGTCACAAATAATTAGATATGTATTTGTATAAAAGTGATTTAAAAAAAAAAGTCCCGCTGAGTTTCTTGCGCCGGTTCTTCTCAGATCTCAGACGTTAACTTTAGTGAACAAGTGGTAAATTATTTGATGTCAAAAAAATTAAACACAACTTCTTATTTTGAATAAAATTTTGACTTTGATTTTGAACGTTTTTTTACTCGTATAAAAAGAAAAAAACTTCGAGGGTCCCGTACAAAAATTGGACTTTTGGGATTTTTTTGTGTTTTTTTTGTTTTAGAGAATTGGGTTCAAGCTTTTTCTGAAATTCAAGCTTATCTTAGCCAAAACCCTTTCATCTCATACCTCACTTGAACTAGCGGCTCTAAATACCAAACCAAATTTTGTTCCCCTTTTGAGGCTAGTATTTTTTAGGATTTAACCACAAATGTATAGTTTACAGATATTTTTCTGAACTAGTACACCTGTAAATGGTAGGTGTCAAATTTCATAATTCTAGGTGAACCGGAAGTACCCTATTAATTTTATATTTCATTATTGTGTCGAAATACACGTCGAAATAATATATTTTGCATTTTAAACGGCCATATCTTTTTTTTAAGTAAATATTCTATATAAGTAGTGTTTTTTTTTATTATTTTACATTAGTAGATAAGTAAAAGACAATATCTATGAATAATAATTTAAATACGCATGTACATATATTTAAATTACATAAAAAGTATATATAATTTATATCATAAAAGCAAAAATATAATAAGCCACATCTAAACATTTCATAATTCTACACAACAGAAAGGACTTTATTGCTTTAAGCTTTGCATTATTTTGCTCTCGGCAGTGTCTGTGCAAAGTGTAATTCGGTTACTTTGAGATGCTGCGACAATCTCATTAAGCGGGCCCCGGCGCTTGTCAAACGCCTCGTATTCATTAACAGTGGTTTTAATTTACCTAACAAGTTACCAAGTTACCCTTACGGCTTACCTCTGGTAGTCTTTGTGACCTAAGTTTTACCTTTCGTTTTGGTTTTGATGTTTTTATGTTTAATTGCCTTTTTGTGTTTTGATTTTGCATATAAATTGTTCTCTTTTCTTTTGTTTTCATTTGTTAAGCCTTTATTAAAATAATATAATAAAGGAAATCAAAATGAAGTGTTGTGTTAATAAATTAGTGTATCGTTACATAACATGCCGTTATGTAATATAAAAATGTTGAATAACATATAATATTCTGCTTTGAATCATCATTTACTTCATGTCGATATAATTTTCGAAAAAAAAAACTTATACGTGTTTTAAGCTTCATGCTGTATCCCGCACATGCAGGATAGGCAGAGGGAACCTGGAACCATTGTTTCTGGCTTTCTGCCGTATTTTTAAGACATTGCATGTTGAATGGCTCGTCAGGAGCGGGGCGTCCAGAGCGAGAAAATGAAAATATAAAATTTTCTTGAGTTCAGAACCTTAGCGATTGTATGAAGGCAACAGCGATAGGGGTATGTGGTAAGGGAAAATGGAAGAATGGCAAAAAAGATTTAAGATGGAAAAGTGAGGGGTAAGAGAGGTAGGGGGAGACCTCGGTTGACCTTCGAAAACACAATATCAATGATACTGGAGGAAAGTCACGTAAAAAGTATGAGGACCCCCCCGAAAGGCAAGTATGAAGAGTGGACGAGGCGAAAGAGGTATGTAGAGACCGTAACGTTTGGCGCTCCGTTCTCTCTGACTACCCCGTTTTAGTTTTTAGTTTTTTCTTGAGTGGGAAACGAACACATAATCGTCGCACTTACAGTTGCCGCTTGTGCCCCTGCGCCACAACGGCATCAATGATAATAATCATTAATTACTATATTTAATGTCTTAATATATTTAAATATGTATTTATATATATTAACTATAGGTATAATGGAGTGCGTAACGCTTTAAAATTTAAACCTGCAACTTAAAAAACATTACCACTGCACCGCAATATTATTCTTCCATTTCCCATACATTAACCACAAAACCCTTCAAAAATACCACATCCAATTATCACCACGTGATTTATTTAAGACTGAAGAAACAAAGCTGAGTCGCCGTAAGCTATGTTTAATAAGTCACGCCTACATTTATAATGATGGCAGAATTCGTATTTCGCATAGATAATTAAGGAAAAAAACTACAAAGTGACGCCTCAAGCGTTATATTCAAATGGGCACCCCTAGCGGAGGAACGTTTGACCACACGCCTGTTATATTAATTTGAATATTCGTTGGTATTGAACCGCAACCTAGTGTACAATTAATTATTGTCAATTGATATAATTAGATATTTTGTTTTATAATTTGTTATGTTATTAACGTTTATTTTAATTGTTTTTTTTTCAGCTTCACGCTGTATCCCGCACACAGCAGGGTAGACAGAGGGAACCTAGTGTTAAGACACTCCGTTTCCCACTTCCTGTCGACTTCTGGAGTCATTGTGTGTTGAGTGGTAGAACTCAACGGGGCGCTTTGCCTCGACACCAGAGCGAAGAAATGGAAATATAAATTTAAGTAAATATTTCATCTCTTCGAGTGGGGATCGAACCCACAACCAGTCGGTTTTACAGTCACACTTTGTGCCCTTGCGTCACGGCTGGCCACAAATTTTAATTGTTAATAATAATTATTATTGATTTGTAGGTGCAATCTATTAATAACCAAAATTATTGGTTGTTGTCGTTATGCATTCTTCTGTCCGACTATGAAATTCGAGCTCAGTGCGGGTTCGAAATCCAAATAATAAAACTTTCGTTCTCGCTTTGTGATGCTCTATCTCATATAGCGGGATAGGCAAGAACCTACTGTCAAGACACTCATTCTCTGCTTTCTGTTCGAGTTCGATTGTGGTTATCGAATTCGAACGCACTACTATCAGAAGCCATCTTAGTAATGATATGTAAAATATAGCCGTTGTGGCGCAGTTATTACGCAACTAACACGATAGTTATAAGTTATATATTCAGGTATAGGAGTAAATGTTATAAGGACTTCCTCGTTTCCTCTGCTTGTTTGAATAGTGAAGAATGAGGTTCTACTAAGGAAGATCAATCATGCCAGCTGAATAGCTAGCATATATTTTTAAGGACGGATATTCCAACATATATACTGCGCTATATATTGTAAATTCAAATTGTATATATGTACGAGTATATATTTGTTTAATTTTTAACCTTTTTTAAAGTGTTGTTCCACACATAGGAAAGAGACTGGTCGGTTACCAGGAGGCGCGGGTTCGAATCCCGCTACGTTCAATTTTTTATACGTTTTCTAAATAAGTATTTTTCTCAATAAGTATACTAGTTTCATATTTTCTCACAACTGATATCAAAACTTGTAAAACTCACAAATTCACAGAGACCACTATAGGAAATGATATTAAAACAAACATTAAAGTTAAAAGAAGAATACAATTAAGCAAATATCAGGGTATTTCATTTTAAAAAGCAGCGAGAGCATAAAAAATACATATTTGAGCACGCGTCGCCACGTGCCTCCACCGCGTGTATACAAATTAGGGCTTTAGGGAACTAAATGTTTTAAATATCGGGCTAAGTCGCGCATACGATTGTTAGTTTAGTACGGCTGAATGGGTTTGGTGTAATAATTTAAATGGGCATGTTTATAAAGTTGTTAGGCTGTGACTGGAAGCAAGGGTGTGAAGAGGATTCCTTTTGTTTTTATTTTAAGTTTTTTTTTTTGACAAATTTCTTAGAAAAATATTTAACTTCACTATTAGTAGGGTAAACAACGTATGCTCGCCGAGTTAACCCTATACGCTTGTCGTAGGTACTTTAAAATATATGTAGAGAGAGAGAGAGAGAAACAGATCTTAATCATAATATCTACGTTTTAGATATATCATGGTGAAGCTCTCTATTTTTTAAACAGTAATAAAATATTTATCTTTTTATTTCCCAAACTGTACCTACCCAGTGTTCCTTACATATATTTATATACGAATTACAGTGCTACAAATGAATTTTATTTATTATTTTGTGAATAGGTACTTGGTATAATAGTTTTATAACAAAAAGCTTTTTTTAAGGTTAAGCAAAGAATAATCAGATTAGTGATTATCCTCTGCTTAAACTTAAAAAAAATACAAAAATATATATAAATACTAAAAAATGCACACACAATGTCTATGACATTGAATCAATTATATCACAAACACATCGCTAGGGGTCGTCCGCTTGTCCATAGCAATATCTCTTGCCTAATTGATTTTGCGTGAGATGGGGTGTTGAACGCAGATTTGTACATTAAAGTGTTTTGATAGGTTATGACGTGATGGTAACGTGGGAATGATGTTTCTTTTGTATTATGAGTAAATGGTTAATTTAGCTGGTTATCATTATTTATAGAAGGCAAACAGGTAAGCTTAGAAGGTAATATTTTAATAAATGGTTTTGATATAATGTTTAAAAATTATTATAAGTTCATATAATATGACAAGGTAAAAAAATTATAATTATTTGAGATTTGAATTCTTTTAAATTTTCTAATTTCACTTACCCAAAATAAAATATTCGAATCTTGCATGTTTTTTTATTTTATGGCTTTTAGACGTGTCAGTAGAGCACAGTATAGTACTACATGCTGGGAACCTGTGGCCGTGCTTAATGAAAATCTATAGAGCTATTATATTAGGCTGTAAATTTTAATATCAACCACGGCCGTATTTAAAAAATTATAACATTTTAAGCTTTGACGGGCTCTCCTGTAAACTTTCCGATTTTCACATCCGACAATGTTTATAGAAACATGCAATATTTAGGAACAATTTACTCCGTCAATATCACGTAGAATTTTGAGATAAGCATAGGAATGGGGGCCGACATTCTATGCCCACCTCATATATTTTACTAACAAAGAATTAGCTCTGAAAATAAAAACGTTTACACGAAAATATCAATATCAGTCTGTTCAAAGCTAAATTTATTGCTTTAATGGTTTTTTAATAAATAAATTAATTTATAAAAATAGTTATTACATAAATAGTTAAGTTCATAAATAGTAGTTTTACATAAATATTTAAATAGTTTTGTACGTCAATTTAAAAAGTTTTGTAAGAACTATAAAATAGCACTAGCCACACTGTATGTTATCATCCCAATTACTTTTAATTTCCCCCCCCCCTCGCCCCTGAGGGCAAGAATGACAGCGGACGAGGCGAAAGAGGTATGTAGAGACCGTAGAGCTTGGCGCTCCGTTCTCTCTGACTACCCCGCTAGGGATACAACGTGAAAGTTAAGTTTTAGTTACTTTTATTTCAGTTCATTTAAAGTCTACGTTTAGGCAACTTAATTATACATAATGAATTCAAGATTCATTTTTTTTATTTATACGGAAGTATAAAAAAAATAATTGAATTAATTGTAACTTCTAAGATATGTAAACTGTACTTCCGATAACCTTGAATACCTCTAGTGAAACGATGCAATTTTTTTCTGTTTATATTCAAATAACTATAACACAACGTGGGTTTTTATTAAATATTAGTACATAGAGGTATAATAACCACTTACCATCTTTATTCATTCCCATACCGAGACATTTTTTGAGGCGACACGCTTGGCACTGGTTCCTGTGTGCCTTGTCGACGACACACCTCCCCGTGCCAGCTTGACATCTATAAGGAAAGAATTTGATTAATCTGTTGTGGATAAAAGGAAATTTTCACGCTTATTCCCGCTCAAGGCAGAGTACATATGTGGAAAAAACCTATTGTCGAGTCAATCCTCGCTTTCTATCAGCGTTTAAAACATTCCTTATTGAGTGGCGAAAATCAACGCCGCACATTTCTAATTTAGAGCGGAAAAATGGAAATAATTTAATATCTTGTAATAGGTATCGAATCCAGTACCAAGGTGTACGATGGCCTTGACGTGACTTTTTAGAAATACAAAAAATATATATAATTTTTCAAAATACGTACAAGATAGGTACTTTGTTTGCTCGTTAATATTATTTTAATCATCTAAAATATAACTTATTTAAAATCATATATTTTAAAAAGAAATAAAATTTTAAGCTTCTTCTTATAAAATAAAATGTTTAATTTTAAACTTTTTTCTCCTATTATAAATAAATTATAAATGATTAAAAATAATAATAACTTTAAAAAGATAACAATTACAATATATCGTGAAATAATATGTTCACGTTACCTGTTCATTATCAATAAGACATTAAACAATAAAAACATAATAATATACATACATGTTTAAGTATATAAGAAATCACAGAAAGTATTAAGAAAAGCAATCAAAGCATCCAAGACTTTAAGAGGAATAACTACTAAATGAAATGAATTTGTGGACCAAGTCTAATAAAGATTAAAGGTATTTCATTATACGTAATCCGTCATATAATAGGCTTAGGTTGGTTGACATTTGTTGCAATTGGTATTTTGTGGGGAACGTATGATGTACATTGAAGAACAGTGGACCGAGTAAGCTGCCTTATGGTACACCAATTGAAATATCAATTCGTTGTTGGGGCTACTTTTCATCAATTGTATTAAATTTTTTGTATATTTAAAAAAAAACAGCTTCACGCTGTATCCCGCACACACCAGGGTAGGCAGAGGGAACCTAGTGTTAAGATACTCCGTTCCCCACTTTCCGCTAAGTTCTGGAGGCATTACGTGTTGAGTGGCGGAACTAAACACCGCGTTTTGCCTCGACACCAGAGCGAAGAAATGAAAATATAAATGTAAATAAATATTTCATCTCCTCGAGTGGGCATCGAACCCACAAGCGGTCGATTTCGCAGTCACACTTTGTGCCCCTGCGCCACGACTGGTCTCATTTAACTAAAATTTAACTAAAATAATTAAAGTAACTGATGCTATTTATAAATGTATTATTTTTCAAAATGTTACAAGAATAATTATATAATCTGTCGTGGACTTTGGAATTGCCTAACAATAAAACTATAGTTACGGATTTTAATTGTGAATAAAACTAGCTTTTATATGCATAACATTGAAATATGATTAGTAGGTACATAAATTGACTATACAACACACAAAACACTATTTTAACCAGTAGTTCCTGATATTAGGAACCTGATATTCAACCAAAAAAATCGTTATAAATTTTTTAGTAAAAAAGTAAAGAATGCGTATTATCTTATTCTCCTTACTCTAACTTAACACAATATTAAAAGTAGAAGAGAAAAGAAAAAATATAATCATCAATTTTCCGATTCCTTACGTATAACAATGATTAAATTATAACGATACAGATTACAACATCGATGATTTCTAAAGCTTTAACATGAAGTATCTCTTTATTCCTATAAAAAAAGATTGCAAAAATCAATTTGCCTCAGATAAAGAACCACATGTCACACTTGACCATAAGGGCGCTATATTAATAACATTAGAGCGGGTGCTACATTAATTGAAAGGGGCTCCGAGAGGGCCAAATGTTAAACTGTTTTTAATATTATCTACCCATCTACCCTCAATTTGTTGGTATTTGTATGACGAAAAATATCTAAGTATATCTATATTCTATAGGAATATGCCAATATTTAAATGACGTAGGTCTCTACGTATTGGTTCTGCGTTAGTATACAATATTTAAAATTTTGAGGTCGTAGAATAAGGCGACAGTATCTCGTTAGCTACATTTCGGATTTATGTTTCTCACTTTTGTAAAATGGGATAAAATTTAAAGTTTAAGTGGAGTGTATTTCACTGCATTTTCTCTAAAAAAAATGCAGCTTCACGCTATTTAAGATAATAGTTTTAAGTCACTTCATTACCTAATTAAAGCCCAATTTACGACACAGACATTGCGCGGTAAGTAGCGGAACTGAACGCCGCGCTTAATAGAAATAATTTAAATATAATATGAATATTCATAATGCATGAAGCTTATTAAGATAAATAAAATACTTGCATAATTTGTACTAAGTATATTGAAGGAAATCAATAAAGTAATTATACTTTCTATAATGAACCGTGTTTCCGTGTACCCGTGTTTAAACCAACCATTATAGGTAAGTACAATTAGGCAGACGACGGCATATATACCTACCTACCTACTGTAGTTAAGGTATCGTACGACCGACGAGTCGTGGGCGCCCTGAAATATGGGTGCGCAGATTTGACTTGACAATATTTTCTTACTTTTGTTTATTTTCCTCCCGAGAGCACAATGCGTTTAATTTCAGAACTCTTCTTTTAACAGTGGCAACGTCTCATCGATCGTACTATACTGTTCTTATATAAATTTTAACAGTAAACCCAGATGCAAGAAAAATTAGAAATATGCAAGGATTAAGTGGATTCCATCTCATCACGGCCCCCCCATTGTCATACAGCTCGAGCTCGAGCTTACAGATGTGACTTGGTGGCAGGTTTTTGATGGGGATCAAGAGATTTTCTATTATTGTAAATTAATTTTAGGGTGATATGATGATATTTGTTTTTTTTTGTTGTAATTTTTTTATTTGTTTGGTTGTTTTAGTGTATTATTTTTTGTCTATAGGAAAGGTATATGATATTATGTGTTTTTGTCTATTGCAAGTAAATATGTAAATATTTCTTTTCATACAAAATGGGCGAAATACTGAAAAAGAAGTAACTTTATTTTGAATTTCTAACATGAGCAGTCAGTCTAAAAGCAAAAAAAATCTAAATCGGTTTGCAAACTCATTATATCTTTTTAAGATTGTATTTTTTTTAAATAATCTTGACTTTCAATAACTAAATTGAAAAATACAATAAAAAAGGTACAGAATTATTTTAATGTTTTATAAAGAAAGAAAAGAAGAAAGCATATATATTAGTAAAAGTAATTGTTACAGTTATTTACTTCGCAAGAATAACTATTATTTTATACTAGTTCTTCGTCGACTCTTGAGAGCCAAAATGTTCTCAAGTGAATTTGCCGGTGCGGTATAAAAAATATGCTAGGTAGGTTTCTTAATAAATAACATACTTTATTATCGGACTTAAAATGATTTAACTAGTCATAAATTCTTGCAAAACTATAAATTATTTTCAATTACTCAAAAATAATTAAAATTACTTCAAAATAATTAAAATTACTTTAAAATAATTAAAATTTAATAATAGACGCACAAAATAGTGTAAAGCATGCCATTATGTATATCAAAAATAACCTAATTTCTTAATAAGATGTCACACACACACACATACACACAATACACATTTTTCTAAGAACAAAAATTGAGCAATCATGACACACATTGGTACAAAAGGCAATGAATCAGTAGCCTAATTTCAAGAACCATGTTATATTATGATAATAGTCGTATCACCAAATATTACTTTTTGGTTGTTAGTACAGGTGTCAATAGTGCCTATACCTCTCGTATAATACAAAGTACCGACCCGCTTGGGGCTTCGCCTGCTTGAACTGTACAAATATATTCAATTAATTCGGACGGCAATTTGGAAAATTCGAACGTTACAGAGGGATGGCTTAATAGATGACACATATTTATTTCGTCACTGGTCGGCGTTTTCCCGAGCACCTTCCATCCGTTTTCCCTGCACGGCCGGAGTATACAGCGTCCACTGTGTTATCGTTTGCATAGCAATGTATGCAAGAATCTTCTAGCAAGCCATTGATATATAGAAGAAACAGCGTAGGGGACAGCACACAGCCTTGGGAAACGCCAGCGTTTCGGGCATGTATTCAGAGCGGAATCTATGGATTGCGGCCTTGATGCTGCGTCCAGTTAGAAAACTGACGGTCCCCTTGCATAAGTTGTCGGGATGTATGCTCGAGTATTATCAAGGAGCGCTGTGCCACACTCTCTCGAAAGCCCTCGATATATCCAAATTAGCCGCCAGAGTGCGGTGGGTTAGGTAAACCAGAAGATCAACGGTTAAGCGAAGCCATATTAACGATCATTGATCAACCGGTGGTACTTACACAAAGCAAGAACTGGCTATTTTCATTTCCTAGCTCTGGTAATGAGTTCCACTACTCAACATCCAATACGCCTAGAATTAGGCGAAAAATGGAGAACGGAAATGCCTTTAATAAGTTCCCAGATTCCCTCTGTCTATCTTGCTATGTGAGGGATTCCGCCTGAAGCTAAAAAAAACTAAAAAAGATGATAAGAACAGTTACATAAAAACGAATGTGTCCCTATCAGGAATGAATCGTTATCAAGGCCAGTTATTTATTAATTGAGTCTGTTGACGTAATTGTAAATTGATTTAATAATTCAAATTAGTACATTCTTTTTTTACAAGTGGTGAATGTGAAAAATTTAAATTTGTCACCATATTGCAGTACTGAACCGATCTTAAACAGAAACTTAGGTCGTATGTGAAACAATTTTAAATTCTTATAAGTATTACGATAATATGATATCAAAGTTTTTGAAATCTTCACATTAGAAATCACTATAAATGCGCTGCAAACTTAAAATATTAGAAAATCAAGTATTTCAGTCTATTGAGTAAATAATCGTGTAGTTTAATGGGGCGAAGCCGCGGGCAGGTTGCTAGTAATTATGGTATAACTTTGACTGACTGAAGTAAAACAAACACTAAATGTTAATGGAAGTTTATCAAAATACAATAGTTAAATCTTAACAGATTTAAATGATGTTTTTACTATAGTTTCTGAGATTAGCGTAAACAAACGCGCAGACAAAAAATTAAAAATCATTGTTTTGGACTCTATTACATTAAAAATGTACAAACAGTGACATCCACATTTTTATTATATGTATTGATAATGATGTGCATGTGTGTGTATAAGCTGGTCATAGACCGCCATATATGCCACAAGTGTGACCTGGATCATGGATGACTTTCTCTTATTTGGCAATTAAAGTTTATTTTTTGAGTATGAATGAGTTATTGTGAAAATTAACTACACCTATAGATGACGGAAATTATACCTGATATTTTTTTTGACGCATTGTGCTTTTTGCAAATAATTTATTTCATTTTATTTCTCAATTGGGTTTTAGACATATGCCAGGTATTCGCTGAAAATTGTACTTGCCTATGGTTAAGCAATACTTTCTTTCAATACTCTTATAATCGAATATAAATTATTTTATTATTGATAGAAAATGAAGACCTGGGAACCTAGTTAGTTAAGACACTCCATTACCGTTAAGACACTTTCGTTTTCCACATGGGGGCACGTGTATGTTACTTTTAAAATGAAAGAAAATACCTAGAAGAATCAAAATTTTATTGAAATTATTTTCTATTTTTTATCTACAGCAGCCAAATTGTTAGGAATTATGTATTAGTTTCCAAAATCATATATCTACCATTATAAGTATATTTTTAAATATATGAGAATTGAATTCGCTACTATTGAATATGTATCAGACATTTTCCAACTACGCCGTAATCGCTATCTTTATAACTATATTTTTTGTTTTTATTATAAAAATATTAAGCCAAGCGACTAACAATATATTAATTCAACCATCCTGAGTAATCAGTTAAATAGATTGATTTTAAATAGAATCTGTTTTGGCAAACCTAAATTAATACCAATTAATTTATGAATGAACCTTAAGTATAACAAAATAAAAATGTTAAAACGTTCATTATTAAATTGAAGAGTGTTTGGTTGATAGCGCTAATCACAAGAACTATTGTCTCAAATGTGAAGATTATTTTGTCTTTACTGCATAGTCAATTTATAGAGTAAGGTTTAACGCCTCTATTTTAGTCAAAGTTACGATGTACATCATGGGTTCACCTATGACATACACTAACTGTATCTTAGACTACAATACAAGACATAACTATTCCAGATTTAGTTATTTCTATATAAATAAGCGGGCGAAGCCGCAGGTAAAATCTAGATGTATATAAAATTTTAAAATTAAATTATAACCGTAAACCACTACAATCAAGTTAATTTAACGTTGCATATGACGTTAAATTATGAATATTCCAATTAAGCCTAGATTCTAGAAAGCATTTTTTTTACATTAAAACCAATGATATTTAATAGATAATGAGGCATCAACATACATACCTAAAGAAAAAAAAATCACCAAAACGTTACATACTACTTTTTATTTTATTTTATTTTTTATTTTATTTTTTATTTTATTTTATTTACATGTAGGTACCTATATAGAATTCGACTACAATGGTATCATATACTACCACATAAATGTATCTATTTAAGTGGAAAAGATACACCCAAATAATAACATATCTTTATGTTTATTTAACAAAACCACAAAATAAGAAGACAATACATACCTGTATATAAGTTTTCTTCTAACAGACCGTTTGAAGAAACCACTGCATCCGTTGCAGGCGAGGATGCCATAGTGCTTCCCCGAACTGGTGTCCCCGCATACGACACAGACGAGTCCTTGAGGGGGTAAAATTATTGATAAATATTTTATAACTTATGACATTAATAGGTTAAATATCAAATCCTGCATTTATACTTTACAGAAATTGCTCTATATTATAGCGCAACGTGTATATTCTAGTTTCTCTGTATCATTCTATTCAAGAGAGTTTCTATAGGTATATATATTTAAATGATTGAATTAAATATAAAAGAATTATATATATAATAAGTACTTTTGAAATTATTTTATTTTTATTAACTAAGATATGTGAACCTAACGTTGCCGTCACTTCGCAGGCGCACAAGCGTGTAACTGTAAGCACGACGGTGCTGGGTTGGATTCGGATCGGAATTAAATATTTAATATTTTTGTGTCTTCGCTCTGGTAACCAGGCAAAGCGCGGCGTTGAGTTCTGTTCGCCACTCAACACGCAATGCCTCAAGAATTCGGCGGAAAGTGGGGAGCGGAAGTGTCTTAATAGAGGAAGGAGTTTCTTAACACTAGGCTCCAGCGGAATTCTGCGCCTCCTTAGCAGAGCAAGAAAATAAAAACATTAAATATTTCACTATCCCAAGTGGGCATCGAACACACAATCGTCACTCCTTGTGCCACCGGGCCAGACTGCCGCAGTATATTTATTTATTATAGATAAAAAAATCGTGTTTACTAATAATAAATAAGATCAACAGATCCGACCTCCCTTACCCAGATGATTCGTCTTCTTAACGGGAGGATCAGGCAGCCAGGGTCGTAAAGCAGGAGGCGCGAGCGCAGCTGCAACTAACGCTGCTGAAGTAGGTGGTGACCAACGTAGGGGGGATGTGTTGTCTTCTCCTAGAGAAATGTAACTTATATGTTATAAAATATTTTAATATTTTTTAAGTGTTATTAGAAACTAAAAAAAAACTTTTTTTGGAAACCGTATAAAAAATTGGACGGAAAAGGGAAAATGGGATTTGAACCCGCGTCTCTTGGAAAACATCCAAAACGCCGGAAGATAACGTTTAAATTTTTCTACAACGTAGAAAAATAAATACATTTAAATAAAAACAAAATGGTAAACTACCTTCCTACTAATTCTATAAAATTAACGTTGGTAGACATAAAAAGCATGTCTGTTTGTTAGTATATATATATGTATATATATATATATNGCTGTATTTTTTTTATGATGAAAAGTTTTCAATTTTGACTAAAATCTCTTAACCACTGTGCATTATCTACTTGCCAATTTTCCATCAATAATATGCAAATATTAAAAATTTAGTAAATCAAACAAATACTTTTGCACCACTTAAGTGCCCCTAGAGTAATATCAATAAACATTTAATATCAATAATGGTAATAGAATAACTGCGGAACCCTTTCGCTATAATACCGTTTTTACTACCAAAGTCCCCCTACTTTGGTCCACTATATATAGACATATGACAGTAGACTGTTCCAAACGTATTATAGTACAAGTAAGGGTCAAGTTAGGATGGTTTGTAAATCAATTAGGAAATTGCTACCGTATAGGACGTGTAAGGCGATTTGCACTGGCTTTATGTTTGATTTAGTGAATTTTTGAATGGATTATTATATTAGATGGAGCTAGAAACGACGTTACTTGGTACAAAATTATAATGATCTTTCTTATATATTTAACGATTCTCTTATCAGACTGAGTTTCCCCAATGTTTCTGTGTTTCCACTATGTCTACCTATGTACTTACACTATTTTTCAATAGAAAAAAAATGAATGGAATTTGAACCCATACCTAATCATCGGGTCTTAGTATCGTATTAATTGTGCCACGATGGGACAAAGGTCAGTCTTAATTGTTATCTCATATTTCACTTATAAAATATATTGCCTACAAAATAGAAGAAACAAGAAATGGAGTCGAGGCATTACGTGTTGAGTGGCGGAACTCAACATCGGGAAATGAAAATATTAAGAAATAATAATTCATTACCTCAAATGGACATCGAACCCACAACGGTCACTTTACGGTCACAGCCTTGTGCCCCTGCTTCACGTACCTATGCCTATTTTTTAAATAAGTTTATTTTTATTTAAATTTTAAGATAAAATTCAAATTGCTACAATATTAAAGTACTAAAATTAAAATTTTAGTACTTACTACAAAATATTAAAATAGAATACGACCAATATAATAAAAATTCGGGAACAATGACGTCCATAATACAAATGTGAGGCTGATGTTACTGTACTTATTAAATTATACATACTACTGTTGGCTTGATGTCTACCAGAAGTACCTATTTTATAATTTTTACTTAGTTACTACTCCTTAAGACTTATTTTTGTGATTTTTTTATTTTAAATGTTGATCTAATGTTAATTTTTGTTAAAATACCAACCTAACTGATACATTCTCTTTCTCTCAAAATTGGAATTATAATACTTATTGATACACTAACTTATCGAATAATTATGAAAAATAGAGATATATTTAGTATACACATACTCATGTAATTATTTTTTTTATTTAAAATCTTACTATATATAACTATTGCCACAACAATATAAACAAAAATCCCTAATACACTTACAGAACTCTCTAATTGACTATAGGCACATTTATTAAACTCAAAATTTGCGTCTAAAATTTATTAAACAACGTTAAACAAAAATAATAAAAAAAAATCATATAATTTCATATATTTTCTTGTATTTCTAAATTAATACACTTTGCAAGTCTACAAAAATGTGACTCTATTATCGCACCCCTTATGGGTAAATAAACCAACACAATAAACTCACTCTGATTGCCGAAAGGCAATTATGCTTAACTGCCGACGGAATAACTCGATTTACTATCAAAGGGCTACTACGAAGTGAGTATACTTTACGTGGGTATTTTAAAAATATTTCTTTATTCGATGTAGTTAATAACTAGTTAGTAACTAAATTTGAAATGATGAGATGAAGTTCGGCGTTAAGACTCCGCCAGCCAGAAAGCTAGTCTTCACACTAGATTTTCTACTGTTAAAAACTAGTAATTTTACTTCCTTACTTAGTTTCACGATGTACCTCGCACATAGCAAGGTATTAAATGGAACCTAGGAAACTAGTGTTAAAATAATCCGTTCCCCACTTTCCGCCAAATTTTGGAGGCATTGCGTTTTGAGTGGCGGAATTCAACGCCGGAATTAGTTATTTAGTAAAGTTACTTTTTTCTTATAGATATATCCAAAAACTTTTAATCTTTCAAAAGTTTGAATGTAATAATAAAACAAACAAGAGTAACTAATAAAATGAATGTACACAATAAATCAATACAAATTACAAACCGCTTGCGGAGCTCAGGTGTATCGAGGTTTGCGGTGAATGCTCCCTGATATGAGATTGTATCAGAAATCATTGTTTATAAGTAAATATTGAATTATTGTAGATTAATAAAAGACTTAGAATAATCGAACAATAAAAATTCATTCATTATACACTGCGTTAAGTTACGCAAAGTACCTACTTAACAAACAAAATTAACAAAAAGTTAAAAAGTTATTATAAAGTAGCGGTCACTAGATAAGAGCGCATCTTAACATTTGATTCTACTTGCGTTCTGTAGAAATAGCCGGAGAAATGAAGATAAAAACAAATATTATCAATTACGATTTTCTACTCTTACATATAAATTCTGTAATAGATTTGTTAGATTTTGGCATATCATTTTAATTCTAAATACAAACGATCTAAGATAGCTACTCGTCACTAACAACAAGGAGAACCTACAATTTGAATGTAAATAAATTGAACCTACTACTTCATATAAGCTTGATTAAAATAAATAAACTTCATATAACTTGATTGTTAATTATTTATATAATAATTAAGAATATATTTAGGTATCATCTAGGTAAAATATATACATACATACCTACACGACATATAAGACACAAAACTGTGACAGAACAGCTCTATCCATAAAGAAGGCTATATAAACGAGGAGGGACATAAAAGAAAATTGTATGAGACACATAAAAAGAGCAGTTTGGGAAATTGGAAGTCGCGGGCGAAGTGAATCCCCGGTATCAAGATAAATCAATGTTTGTTCAGAGTATGGCACTTACTGAACTGGAATGGGTGGAGTGGAATTTTGTCGATAAATTTTATATATAATAGTATTTTTAAAGATGGTTGTATGTTTAAATAGCCGTTAACAGATAATTTGTTTGCGAGGATTCGAAGATGTAAAATGGAATATTTCATTTTCGTAGGAATTTCAACAAATTCTCTCTTAGTGCTCCTTACAATTCTCTAGGAACAGACGTGACGTGCCAAATTTCAGCGTTCTCGCCAGCCATGCTGTACTAGTAGTAGGTGTTAGATGTATGAATTAAAATCATGAACAGAAAAAAATCCAACGTCTAAACTGTTGACGAATCTTGATTAATTTTGTTTAGATATAGGTTTGAAATATTTTACCGTATTTACTGTTACTGTGCGTGTGGCTTATGTTATTCATATTATATATGAATCTATAAATAGATAGGTATATAGAATGTGTTTACAATATATTTATATTAAAATTTAAAAACCCATAAATAATAAAATCTTTGAAAAACAGAAAAATATACTAACAATCTACTCCACGATACACTTTAACCAAACTGAAGGCGGAAACTTTGTCGCTTGCCGTTTTATTCGGTTTTCTTTTGACGCGAAGCTCTTGAGCCGCCCTGATTAATTCGCTTCCTCCCTTCTTTAACATTCGGAGAATTCTTTTAGAACCTTGCGACAAGATTTAAAATATTTACTTCTTTTTTAATTTAAATCAAATGATATATTTAAATTCCTAAACTCTTAGATATTTGTATAATTGTAAGTATTTATAAATTACAACAAAAAATAGTAAATTACCTATTTACTATTTTTTGTTGTAATTTATAGTAGAAAAAAAATATTTTTTTAAATAAGTAATTTCTTGCGAGTAAAGGTTGAAGGCAGTGGCAGCCCACACAACTGGAACTATTGACAGCAGTGGTTGTAGATAATAAAATATAAATAGCATTTTGCAATTTTACTCATTCTAAGTACCTAAACACTATAATAGCTATTACTTATAATAAAAATAATTATAGGTAAATATATTATCACAAGAAAGGTTTATAGAGATAAAAGATATACACACTATATAACCTAACACAAGTAGGTAGGTACTCTATTTTAATAGTAACATTTGCTCTAAATAATAAATAAACACTAACAATAATAACAATCTAGAAACAGACTAGACCCAAGTATATACTCAATATAATATAACATTATACAAAACGAGATTCCATTATTTGTAAATGAAATTGAAATCCCACCTGTTTTGTATTCAAATCCCGCGCTGACCGGGTAAAGTGGCAAATCATGGAGCGGCTGAAAATCAGTCAAATAGACCCCGAGATACCGACGCGCGTGTGCTGAATTGTAATAGCTGACTATGTATTGTAATGTCTGATCATCAGTTGTTTGGTTGTGTTCAAATTTGAATTTTAATTTGTGTATGTATTTATGTACGAGAATGTATAATTTATAAATGTATAATTTGAGCTCCGACGTGGCGCAGCTGTAGAGCGTTTGACTGTAAACACAACGGTTGTGAATTCGATTCCCACGTGAGGGAATGTAATGAATTACTTTAATTTCCTCGTTGAGGCGTTGAGTTTTGCCAGTCGACATGCAATGTTTGGAAATCTGGCTCGAAAGTGGGAATCGGAGTCTCTTAATACTAGGTTCCTTCTGCCGTACAGCTAAAAAAAATATAATGTCACGCATCTGCATAGCGGGTAGTGAATTCAATCATTATATTTTATTAAGTAGGTATCTAGCTATATTATTATTTTACATAATTTAAAGAAATATTTATCGCGAATTAACTTTTCAGTATTCCCCAATATAAGAGATGCACAAAAATAAGTAAAATAATATCTTAAAGAACTGTGTAGGTATTTTTCGACGAAAGTTATTTTATAGGCTATATTACGATAAACGTTTAGAAGTAAGATGTAAGTTGCACCTAATTGTATTTTTGGTTAGAGTTACCTCCACTTAATACCTCCAATATAATCCACAGGTATAATCGTAGGTACTTAATCAAATGGGCTATATGGAACTGGTATATTATGTAGACCATCTGAATACTACTAAAATTCACGGTGCTCCTCGTCGACCGCCACTGGCCGTAAAATACGGAACTATACTTTTCTTCTTTACATTTCTCTTTAAATGTCTTTCTTTATTCACTAGTTTTGGACTAGACACAGCGGCGGGAGAGTCTTTAACTAAGTGGTTAACTTTAATGTAAACTGTAAAAATTACATTTATTTAATAGTCTAAAATATTTATTTATTAAATAATCAGATTTACTAATATTTTACTACATTTTTATATTTTTTCCTGTACTTAATATCAATAAACATTTCACCAATGGAATGAATCCATCTAAAATTTAAAATACTTATGTATATGATATGAGGTATATGTAATGATATGTAAAAAAGCTTTGTAAGTTAAAACTCTATTTCTCTACCAGTATCTTCATAGCAGTATTTCGATAAAAACATCTTTTCTTAGTTTTTTTTCTTTAATATATCTATTTGTTACCCTCTTCTTATTATCTCTTTGCGTTTAAATATATATTAATTAACCTAATACACACACATTTCACGCGTAGCGGCGGACGGGAATAAAAAGTCGACGTATTCGATTTTGATTATTTTTAATATGTTAGACCTATATGGATCCTCAACACAATTGTATAATATTTTGATAGTACAGTGTTTAGTTCAGGAGTTATGGGGGTTCGAAGTCGTTAGTGACTGGTGGACATGCACTGTTTCAAATCTCATTATCCAGTATTAATAAGTGACAGATAAATAGATACACTAATGGAATAGATTCCTCATTAAATGAGCTTTTTAATGGAATTTAAGTTAAATAATTTTATGACATGAAATTTCAGAAATATAGCAATAATATATATTTTTTTTATGTATTATCTAAAAACAACTAATAGTGTGTAAGCCTCACAAGGTTTTATAAAGCGAGGCCAAGCCGTTGAGGAGGAATTTTGGTTACAGTCCTGAAGCGCGGCCTCCGATGCCGCAATTTGTACGGAATATGGAAATTTTTAATTCTACTATTTTAATACTATAACATAATAGTGGAATAATCAAATAAAACTTTAAAATGTGCATGTCCACCAGTCACTAACGACTTCGACATAACTCCTTAACTAAAGACTACTATCAAAATATTATACAATTGTGTTGAGAATCCATACAGATCTAACATATTAAATAATAACCAAAATCGGGGAGCTCGATTTTTTTAAACGCGGTAGGATATGAATAAGTATTTTAAAAGAAATATTATTCGAATTGACGCAATGTTAATAAACATATTATAAGTTTTATAATAAAAACACAAAATAAAATATTTGATTTTCGACGTAAGAAAATTTATTGTAAAATTTTACTTCGAATTATGATTTGTAAATAGGTTCCTAAACTCCATTGATCATATGCCTAATAGGTTAATGTTTCTTCACGTACATTTACATGGCATAATAAAAGAAAACAAAATATTCCAATAAGAATTTATCCATAAACTCGTCTAGATAATAAAATGAAAACAAAATAAAATCAGCTTCACGCTGTATCCCGCATACAACAAGGTAGAGGAAACCTAGTGTTAAAACAATCAGTTCCCCACTTTCCGCCGAATTTTTCGAGATATTGCGTGTTGAGTTTCGGAACGCAACGCTAAGATTTTTTGCCTTGATGCCAGAGCGAAGAAATTAAAATATTAATAAATAATAAGTCATTCCCTCGAGTGGGGACCGAACTTACAACCGCCGCGTTACGGTCACACCCTTGAACCTCTGCGCCACGACGGCCTCGAAAGTAAGAAAGAAAATTTTACATTGTATTCATTAATAACATAATAGATAATCTATGTCAGTAATAAAACACAAAATGATAAATATATGTACCTCCTTAGGTACTATAATAAAATGTTATAATTCGAATGTTTTGCTTAAATAAAAATAAATAAATAAGTATGTTTTGAATGCAAACTTAAAAAATCAGTTTAAGTAGCTTAACTTTATTTTTAATTCCTATACGGTAAACTTTATTTTTAATTCCTATAGGTATATGTAGGTAAATCTAATAAGGACATATCGGTACAACTTAGTATACCGCTCAGCGTTGCCTCTGAAATCGGGACATCAGTCACGATTCCAGTGGCGTAGTCCGTCTTTTCACGGATCACTCCACGTACTGTGAGAAATCTTTTTTTAATATAATTACTTTAAGATTTTGATTTGTTACTAATAATTTCATAGAAATAAAAATAATTATATTCATAAGTTACGTATAATTATTCTGAAGACTTAACTGCCTTACATTTATAGTAAACCAAAACAAAATATTTTAAATATAGTGACGTTTTTCCATTAAAAATCATTCTATATTGATATCTATAGTCATTGAAAGCTTTTTTAAAACTCAAATAAATGGATAGATGAATAATAAATTAAATCTTCTTAATATTTTTTTGTGTCCCGCCTTTGGCGAAACAATCCCGCTTTTTTACTTAAAATCACTGACAATCACAAATCCAGCTTTCCAGCGAGAGAAAATTTGGCAACGCTAATACAGCTACATATGCATAAGAAGATCAGTTGCAGATTTTTTAAATTAAAATATTAAATACCTATTAGTCCTATAACAATATTTAATTAATTAATCTCCATAAAGTGTATTATACATTTTTCACTAATACCTGTCATTCTTCCCTCTTGATGTTCCTGTGTTAATTGCAAAGGTGTTTGCGCCACTTCCATTTCGCTTTACAGCCTATAAATTTACTTTAACACTCGATCACTTAATTGTAGAGTACTTTTTCTTTTTCATACTAATTAATACAGAATCATTATGAAAACATCAATGATATACCTATAATTTCATATTTTTTTATTATTTAACGTTTCCGGAAACATAAATTGATTATAAAAGATATAATAAATTTAATTTTGACACATAAAAATGGCGGGAACGCGGCAAAATATTTCTATCTGTCACTTTTGACGTTTATTTTTTTGGTTCGCGGTGAACGCGTTGCTAGTGTGGCTGCGGCCGGAGCACTTTTGACTCGATCCCGGCGTGGCATCGAAGGCGGGGCGAGACCCCGCCCCATTGCTTTTGATTTCCCCCTTTAGGGGGACACTTCGATTTTGGGTCAGCTGTTAAGCGTCCGTTTTAAGCTTTAATTTGTGGCATTACGGCGCTGCGTCAGCCAGCCATTTAGAATAATGACGCTGCGCACAAAATTAAATGGTTATACTGTTCTTTTTTTATTTACATTGTTTGTACTGTGTTTTCTTTTTGTTTTGGTATTATTTCTTAGTTAAGAAAATGTTGAAAATGAAATGTTGAAGAAAACGTATGGTTACAGATATTGAAATTGAATTCAATTCAATATACGTTTACTGTTATTTCGCTGTTAGTCGGTATTAAAAAGTTGTGTTTGATAGATATTGAGATAAACCTGTACCCTAAATAAAAAAATATTTAAACCTAATTTATGTTTTCTATAATATTAAGAGGGTACATCATTCATTTATGTTATTAAGCTTAAATTAGAAACATTTAACTGCAGTTACGTAAATAAATCATTTCAAAGATAACTTTATTATTTACTACCCATAGGAACGCTGGTAAATATTACATACAATATCTACGTAGTTTCTAATTTTATATAAAACTTGATATCTGACCTCCCTCCAATGACAAGAGGGAACATTCGCGAAGGCGTGGCACTCGCGAATCACGCAGTCAGAGAGGAAAAGTCAACAGATTTCCCGTGTCCCTTCCACCAATCATATTTTTTTATGTGCGTACTGCGTAATGACATTTTAGAATGTAGGTAAAATGAAATACCTAAATATTTGAAGAGATAACCAATTATTAATATATTTAATAATAAATTCATAGGACGTAGAAATATAGAGGTCTGCAACCAGGTGTATATACTTATACTAATTATATATTATAGTAATTATGTTGAGCCGTCTATATTATTATATTTAAAAAAAATATTTTAACAGATAAAAGTATCCAAAAGTAAGCAACGAACAAAAAAAATTACTATGAAAATTATGATTGTTGGTTGATAAATCCTCTACATACCATACCCATCATTAAAAAAAAGCAGCAACAGACAAAATACACAACAGTTTACCCTGTCAACAAAATAAATAAGAATAAAACTGTAAAAATCTCTTTTCAATCCTCAAAGGAACTCCAAAAACTACCCACAAGTCAATCGCCAAACGCTTCGAGCCCCAACCCCTTGCCTCCCTTTACCCCCCAATTACATCTCACCCCTTAACCGCGGTCTTCAGTGACAGTTCAATAAAGCACGGCGACCAATCGCGGCAAACGTCGCCTAGTATAAGCCAATAGGATTAACGCTGTTGTCGTCTCTGTTTTTCTTATAACATTTTACATCTGACCATCCTTCTCGCTCTCATAGTCTGTGAATTCTTGATTCGATTGCGATTGATTTCTTTATTCGAATTTCCTTTTGTTTTGCATTCCGTTAAGTTTCAGTTATTATCTGTGGATTAGGTTCTTTATCGTGTGCTTGTTAAATCGTTTGTTAAGTTTGAGAGGTTTTTAAAGTATTTTTATATAATTATTCTTATGGTAAATGTTAATGTATCTGTATTTAATATTTTCTTATAATAAAAAATAAATAAATAAATGTATTATAAAAATACATACGTACTTTATAAGTACAATATTAAGCTTAAATTAGATTTATAGCTAGTTTAACCTCAACCTAGGTTTCCTTAGAAAACTTCAGAGCACTTTTAAAATGTGTAATATATTAAGTATACGTTTCCATAGTTTGAATTCGTACCTATAATAGATTTCTTACTATTTTATATAAGCTACCTACCTATAAAGCCCAAATGGGCTATTGAGCTACCCTACCGTGAAAATACTATACTGGATAGATGTCTATAGTGCGTCGATAGTTGCCCTTTGTATTTTATAAATGCAAATTGTAACTAAATTTTGTAAGGTCGCCATACTCTTGTGACAGCAATTGTTACCACGAAACTTAGGCCGAATTATTAAAATCATTCTCCATTTTCAGAATTTTTAAATTATTATGGCACTAGAAAAAAAAAATAATTCCAATATCACCTTTTTTGTATGACCTTGATTTACTTTTAAATAAACATAATTTTATTAATCATATAAATTTCCACTAAAACATTGTTTACTTCCTTTATTTATATTGTATTATACCTATTCTCTTATGTTAGTTAATGTTACAGGTTCATTCTTTGTTTTTAAAATAAAAAATTAAAAAATTAAATTAGCTTCACGCTGTATCCTGCACACAGCAGGGTAGGCAGAGGGAACCTAGTGTTAAGACACTCCGTTCCCCACTTTCTGCCGAATTCTGGAGGCATTGCGTGTTGAGTGGCAGAACTCAACGCCGCGCTTAACCTCGACACCAGAGCGAAGAAATGGAAATATAAATTTAAGTAAATATTTCATCTCCTCGAGTGGGGATCGAACCCACAACCAGTCGATTTTGCAGTCACACCTCGTGCCGCTGCGCCACGACCGGCCTCATAAATGTAAAGGATTTAATAAATTTTCAATGGATTCGTGTTTTAAGCATACGACATCTTATTACGCTCAGGCTAATGGGTTGAATAAACGAGCTGTGTGAACTGTTAAAAATATTATTAAGAATTTGGTTATTTCGAGGACAGATTTGCATTTAGGTCTTCTTAATATGCGAGTTACTCTTCGTAATGGAGTGAACTCGCTGGTGCAATTATTGATGGATAGACGTATAAATATAAAGCTTCCCATACACTTTAATAAATTAAAAACTGATCGTAACAATAGCGGTGATTACCATTAAATAAAATGCAAAATCGTTCGTATACTTAAAATATTACGATAAGTCGGTTTGAAATTTATCAAAATTAAATTCTGGCGAAGAAGTAATAGTTGTTGATGGTGGTGGTAGCAGCTTGTGAAGCACGTGAAAAATTGGCATTATTATTTAAAATTAGGAAAAAAATAGTCTTTATCAAATATATACATAAACATAAATAATATAATATAGATATAAAGTGAAAGTCCTGTTTATATAAATACTGTAAAGTTTTACATATATCTAGAGAAATTGATGATGTATTTTTAATTTTTTTTGTAAGGGGAAATTTTGATATATTTTAATAAATGTGAGGTAGAATGTAAAACAATTTAATACTTGTTATAAGACATTAAAAAAGCTAAACGCGGTCCAGTAGTCTAAAATATAATTGATAATAAACATAATATGATAAAAGAATTAATTTATTAGATATCCCTTGTAGGTGCTTGAGTCAAAAAAATCCAACGTGCTAAATGGTTCCACCATCCCAATATGCTAAAATCGCATCGTATTTAAAATATTAATCTCTTTAAAAAAATACAATATAGGTAATTTCTTCTCCGTCGGTCGATATCTTTTCCTGGATGATCGACCGATGAAAAATGTTATTATTATCTATATAAATACGTTATTTGTTTGTCATTATTATTTTTTCGACTTGTCGTATCATACAGAATACAGGTGAAGCTGAAAAAATTGCTTGCAGCTATTCTCTAAAATATTATATATGGTGTTTTAGAAAAAGAGTCGGGGGTGTAGAAATAGTTGGTAAGCAGATAGCAGTTTAGTCCATCATCGCGACCATGGATATGAAGGCGTCAGCAGTGGCGAACCATTGTGGTTGCGAGCTGACTTCCAGATGCGATGATATACCTACACAAAGACGTCATAGTTTTTTGAAGTTACTTCTTAATTTATTAATCTAGACTGAATATATTTTGAAAGTTCTTGCTAATTAGTATTTTCTGGTCCAGAGAAACCGGTCCAGGCCTTTTAGAAGACTTGAATGAAGACACAGATTTCGTAGAGATACCCCTTACCAGCATATAGCTGCCCAACACTCTGTCAGCCAGTGAAGATATCAATTAAATTACTTAGCTTCGCACTGTATCATTAGCGGGGTACCGTGTCTTCGAAGGTCAATCGAGGTCTTCCTCTACCTTTCTTGCTCCCCATTCTTCTTTCATAAATCGTTTGGCCATTTTTTCATCACTCATTCATTCGAAGTACCCAAACCACCTGAACACATTCTTCATTATCACCGTGACATCTCTCAGAATGGCAACAACAATACGAGTAACGAGTTATCTATACCTCAAACATTATACAGAAAGTAGAGAATAGAGTGAATTATTAATATATTTTTTATTAACCTAACACATTAAATGCTTGAAAATATAAAAAAATATAAAATAAGCAAATAAAAATATTATAATTTACTTATCAATATAAAAACTCGATTACTCCTAATTGCATAATAAAATATTGCGAAGTCGACATTATTACAATTTCGCAGTAACATTAAATAGAGACGTCACCGACAATTATTTTAATTTCGGCCCAGTGGATACAAATTGGATAATGGCCGCCGCGGGGTGCCGTCCCGCGGAGATGTCAGCACCAGGTGACATTTGTACTGTCATGGCAGATCGGGATCTGACAGCAAATTTGGCGGGAATAGAGATCTTTTATATATAAACTAGTTGGAAGTCCATTACTTCACTCAAATAATTGTTTAAAATAAAAAATATTATATAATTTTTATACCTTTACATTTGGCTTTCGTGATATAAAATGATATTTAACACTGGATACTAATATGTTATTTATGAAATCACTAATCGTGATATTTGTACTATCATGGTAGATTGAGACTTGGCAATGAATTCGGCGGGAGAGAGAGCGAGAGAGAGATATATTTTCTAAAAAACTAGCTGGAAGTCCTTTATTTTACTCTAATACAATTATTTAAACATAAAATAAACATAAAAAACTCTTCCTTACACACCAAAAAATAACATAATTAAAAAATAATTTCATACAAAAAAATATGGAAAGGCGGTCTTGTCACTAAAAGTGGCAGTTACAGTCAACCTAATCGGAAGAATTAGAAGAGCGGATTTTTTAGTTTTTTTAATAACATTTGATTTTATTTGCAGGTATAAGTATCAACTTTTTGACTTTTTAAACATTTTTTTACACAAGATAATCTTGAAAAAAAAACAAAAAAAATATTTCTTTATTATATAATACTTAACACAAATGTGATCACTCAGACAATCTTACTAACATTAAGTACCTAAGTATTTTTAAGTAGAACAGAGGTAGAGGCAAAGGTAAAATAATATTACATTTGCAAAAACTTTTTCTTTTACTTACGATTACTCCGAAATAACCTCAACTGTATTTTTTTGTTTAAGTAGATTTTGTATTATTGTAGGTACGGCAAAAGATCCTTAGATAATCGATAAGGACTGAAAGTGGAACGCAATGTAATTTATTATAATTATAACAGACCATACTAGAAACCAACTGGCTTAAAGCGGCACATGATCTTTTTTTGTCAAAAACGCAAAAATTTAATCTGGATATATTATTTATGAAGATCGTTATTATTGTAAAATACTATCATGGTAGATTGAGACTTGGCAATGAATTCGGCGGGAGAGAGAGCGAGAGAGAGATATATTTTCTAAAAACTAGCTGGAAGTCCTTTATTTTACTCTAATACGATTATTTAAACATAAAATAAACATAAAAAACTCTTCCTTTCACACCAAAAAATAACACAATTAAAAAATAATTTCATACAAAAAAATATGGAAAGGCGGTCTTGTCACTAAAAGTGGCAGTTATGTTATGTCTGTCTGTAAACCCTAAAATGGCTTAATGCATTGATTATTTAGTGTACCTATACCTAGTCTTGATTGAGTTACCTTCGAGATTTTCTAGCCAATTGCAGAGTATGTTGTATGTGTAATGTTTTAGTGATATTTTTAACGGTGTAAACCGTTACTCTTTAGCGACACTAACATACGATTAAGAACATGCTATAAAACAGCCCCATACACAGATTCCTAAGCTGACCACCAGTCCACTTGCTGATACTGCTAGCCTGATTAACTTTTATCGATATTACTTTCGATTCAATATAAATATTGGGTAAACCCAATAATATTAAAAATATCCACACAATATTAACTTAGATAAAAGACTTTTTACTTAACATGAACCAACTTTGAAATAAACAGAAACACAAAACAATTACAATTTTAGTACTAAAGCAATAAATTAATATCAATTCAGTAAACAGGTACTGTGTGGTAGTCACAACAACATAGAAATACAACATTGCTATAGAACAATCATATTTACCCACTGAACAATCGTTACATAGCCAAAGCGAGCGCTGATACAATTTCCCACGTTTCAAACGTACAAAGGGATGGACGGTGGCGATGTGATTACATACAGACTGTGCACTCGATTAATGTTCTGGTGCTGCTGTTCTGTATGATTAGCGTCACTGTGTGTATGTCTGTCTGTACACCCTAAAATGGCTTAATGCATTGATTATTTAGCGTACCTATACCTAGTCTTGATTGAGTTACCTTCGAGATTTTCTAGCCAATTGCAGAGTATGTTGTATGTGTAATGTTTTAGTGATATTTTTATTTTCTTCATATAATATAGAATATGAATATTAGTTAAGGTAATTAAAAAATGTTTAGGTAGATAAAATAAATAAATAAATCAGCTTCACGCTGTCCCACTGCCTACCCTGCTGTGTGCGGGCAACAGGGTAGGCAGAGTGAACCTAGTGTTAAGACACTCCGTTCCCCAGTTTCTGCCGAATTCTGGAGGCATTGCGTGTTGGCAGAACTCAACGCCGCGCTCAAATTTAGGTAGATAATTCTATATTTTTTTTGTAAATTCTTATAGGTACAAAAAAAACCTGCCCAATAAAGAAAAAGTTTTTTTTTTATGGAAAAGACAAGGCAAATGAGCGTTCGGGTCACCTGATGGTAAGTGATCACCGCCACCCACGACCCCGTGCAACACCAGAGGAGCTGCAGGTGCGTTGCCTGGCTGTAAGGTGGTTTGGGCTCCGGAGCCCGGCATTACCTAATGCGCAACGCAGTGGCGTAAAGCCACTACTTCACGCCGGTTTTAAATGCCGGGGGTGGTAATAATCCGGTCGAGTCTGCCCTTGCGTGTTGCCATTGCTGGCGACGTGACTCTACCACACGTACTTTAGTCGCCTCTCACGACATCACCAGTACCAGGATGATCCTATTCTAGGCCGGGATCACACGGCACAAAAAAGTACTGAGATTTTAGCAAATATTACTTACATAGATAATTTAGGAGATTACCTATAGTTATCTAAATTAAATAAACTTTTATCTCGTAAAATAACGAAAATATTAGAAATGTGAATTGTGTATTCTTGCTGGTACTATTGAATGAGAGCCTAGAGAGAGATATTTGGAGCAATTTGGGCAAAGTATCCAGTCTTTTATTTTTCTTCTTCAAATCTTTTTTTGGGCATTTTAAAAGGTTTCTCGTCCTTTTGGGACGAGGTTTTCCTATTTTCTATATAGCAAAGCATTCCTCTAAAGCCAGCTTGTATTGAGGCCCGCTTGACATTTTTAATTGTTCTCTTGGGATTAGAATTTGTAAGAAATTTAGCTCGTGTCTACCACGAGCTGAATTTCTTACAACTTCGTCAATAAACGGTGCACTTAAGAGACAGACAGGTAAGGTCAACTTTTTAGCAACTAGTCTCTTTTATTCGCCTAACTTAAGGTGTAACACTGTAAACGTAAGGAAACGTAATTTCTTATTTTTTTAGTTTAGATTTTTTTTCACAAAGTACCTACATCTTATACAGCACAGCAACTGGTTTTACGTACTCTTATGTGATGCTTACTCTTAGACCAGGGTAAGTAAGCTAAATATAGAAGGCAAAAGCTTGGCTTAGTTTTATGTCACCTCAGGAATAGAAATTGTTTATACTTATTTCAAATTATATTCATTTATTTAATCTCTAAAACAGAAAGAAGATAGTGTATTTATGTAGTAGCTTACTCGAATGTAGAAAGTATAAAGGCCGGTTAGGCGATGCGCAGCCAAAAATAGTTCGGTGCCCATTTCAAATTTTTTCTAACAAAATGAAGGCTGAAAAACTACATAATCTTTACACACGATAAAATATTTAATGTCAAATTTTCATTTCATAAATTAAACGTTAATTTGACTTCGATGGGATAATCATCTCTTGTATAGCAACGCCATCTCTTAAAAGCTTTTATTTTACTTTTTCATTTCGACATACCATACTATTTTAAGCGAAGCAATGCTCTATCTTATTGTTCATAAATAATAAGAAAGATGGCAGCACTTTTGTATACGTGTAATTTATATAAAATATTCAACTTCAAATATGTAACGATTTATAAATATTTATAAAAATAATATTATAAAAAGATTAAATTAATAAATTAAATATTACTTACTTTGTCGAAGTCAATATTTTTATAGTATCGTACAGAAATTATAAAAACTGATTGAAATGGACTGATTAAAATTTAATTAAGTTTATTTTTTATTATTTTTCTCCTTCCTACATTAGCATATAGAAAAACAACAATATCTTAATTTGTAGCAAACTTTATTTACTAATGTTCTGTTATTATATATTAATAACATTTTATCTTTTGCCTAAAAAATAAGTTAAATATATGAAAAATTAATTGAAATTGGCGGGAAAGTACAAAATATTTTCGCGAACACCAATTATGTATAATAATTATTCTAATGTAAGTTTTTATTGAAATAATTACACAAATTTATTCTCTATTTTCTCTGAAAACATAATAAATCTATAACGTAGCTGTTTGTTTTACGTGACAGCAACACCGTTGCAACTTGTATAGCTATACTAAAATTTATACACATGTAGGTCAAAGGAAAAATGGCTTAGTACTCGGAGCTCCTATTTACTGTGGTAAAAAAATATAATTTTTAAGTTTAAATGGCCTTCAGTGATTTATGTCACATAAGTAACGCGTACAAAGCTGTCGAAAATGAAGTTGATCAAGTAAGTAAAACAGTGAGTGTTGTGAAAAGTGTTTTTTCTCATGGGTGTTGTAAATGTCAATCTGACCCATAATCCGTGAAAATCTTATAAATATTTGTGGTATTCATGTATTAATGATAGAACAGTAATTATATAAACATGTGTTTGAATTAAAATCTTTTTTTACTGTTTCTATTTGGTTAAACACGTATATATTATTCGAGGTGAACGGTGACATACGAATTCTGCAGGCAATATTTTTAGAATTATGTAGTATGCTTGCACGTTGGAGGACGTAATAAAAGGTACAGTTTACAATCGGGGGCGCTGTGATTATGATCTAAAATGTAATATTTAAACAACTAGGCTATTGTTAGCAATATGGCTTTTAAATATTAGATTTATATGCGTAGTGTGCGCTGTAGACTTTCTCTATCAATTTTATTAACTGCGACGTCCTTCATGGCGAAGTCAACAACAACAATAGACTTAAGTACACATATATTGCATCATCTTAAACCATAATTTAGTATAACTCATCTCCCGCATATTATAATATAGTTAGAGAGAAACTACTGTTAAGTTACTCTATCTTCCACTTTTCGCCTAATTTTAAGGATTATTGTGAGGTAGTGGAATCCAATAAAGTACTTTGTCTAATTAACAGCAGTTTCACACTTTTTTGCATAGAGAAGGGTAGGCGGGGACAATCTGATATCAAGACTCCGCTTCAGCTTGTAACATTGTTCACACTGAATAACCAAAAATCACAGCCATTGTGTTTACAATTAGACTTTTTACCGCTATATTATGATTACCTTATATTACTAGAGCAGAGAAATAAAAATAATTCAAATTTAACACTTTAGGCCATTGTGATGCAGGAGCACAAGCATGTGTCTGTAAATGTTATGTTTGTGGGTTTGATTTTGGTTTGGGGCAAAGTGAGGTGTTAAGTTCTACCATCCAACATGCAATACCTCAAGAAATCTGAGGATTTTCAAAACTGGAAAATGAAAGTATCTTAATGGGGAAAACAGTACCTTAACACTAATGCTCCCAGGTTCCCTCTGACAGCATGAAGCTGAAAAAGAAGTTATTCACCAAGTGGAGATTGAACTTACTACCATTGTGTATAGTAAGGTACTTTTTCAATACAATAGTGTAATTTTAAATACTGTTTACATGGATATTTAAATTGATAAAACAGGTCATATCCTAATACAGTCAGTTGAATGGAATGGCAAAAAATAATTTTGGCAACAGCTTTTTGTCAATAAATGTTATAGTTTATAGTTTTAATAAATGATAAAGATATAAATATGTGTAAATAATGTTTATTAAAATATGAAGTTTAAATAATTGATCATATTCCATCTAATTTTGAGGCAGTTGTGGTGCAGTAGGACTGTGTATTTTTTTTTCACCTATATGGTATGAAAATTTGTAGTATTATGCCCTTGTCTGTCTCCTCAAGTGGAAATTAGAGAATGGAGTGTCCCAACACTAGGTTCTCTAGGCTCTTAGAAAAAGGCAATTAAAATAATGGACTATGTTAGTAATTAAATACTTAGAGATAATTATGTCAGATCATAAACCTAGTTTACAAAATTCAACAAAATAGAATTAAAGTTGTTAATTTTGGATATGTTGAAAAAAGGTACAGACCATGTGTCTGTAGTGTTTTTTCAAATTTATAAAACATTCTCTCTGCCTGCTCTGTTATATGAGGAATAAAGAGTGAAGCTGAGGTAATTTGGAAGAACAATCACTTAAAATTGAGTTTTTGATACTGTTATTCATAAATAGAAAATTATCATAAAGAAATAAAAAGCAAACAGATAATTAACATTAAAAAAACAAAATTTACTGTTCTCTGATCAGTTCAAAGCCCAGGCTCTTTCCAGAAAATATGCCTAGATACGCCCGTGGCTGTATATGACAATTGACATACTCTTAGTGCCCGATGTAAATGTCCGCACTTACAGTGAGCTCAACATCGAAATGATTAACGTGATGTAATATATGTATATATATATACATACATACATACATACATACATATATATATATATATATATATATATATATATATATATATAAAATTTTTATTTTCGTTATTTTAAAGACTAAAATTGAATTATTTTATTTATTCAGTCTGTCAAGACAACATATACCATAAAGTTCCACCACTAAACACAAGATTTCTGTAATTTAAATTGAGAGTGGAAAATGGAGTGGCTTGTCACAAGGTTCTCTCTGGCAGTCTACTTTATGTCATATAAAGCTTATAAAAAATAAAACAATTTTGTTATATTTTATAAGTTAATGTTTTTACCTTACTTAGCTTAGCTGTTATATAATACATAAAGGCTTAGAATATTTTATGTATGACATGATCAGCTGATGCAATATTTGATTGTAGGAAAGTGTCTCACTATAAATGTATGCATGTGAGATTAGTTCACATTTAATAGAATGTTTAGGTTGAAATATTTTTGGGTTATATTAATTTTATTATAATATAATGTTGTTAATATTTTTTTTAATAATATATTATAATAAAATTAATATTACCAATTTAATAATGAGGCCAGGCCGTGGCCCAGGAGCACAAAATGTGACTGTAAAATCGACTGGTTGTGGGTTCGATTCCCACTCGAGGAGATGAAATATTTATTTACATTTATATTTTCATTTCTTCGCAGGGTGCTGGATACAGAGAGTAGATGATTTATTTATTTTTATAATAATAATAAAATTTTTTTGGGTTATATTAATTTTACCATATTGTTAGGGAACTAGTGTAAAAGAGGGTAGATGTAGGTGAAAAAGACTATAAAAGCAGTGAAAATGTGTGAATCAGGGGCTCATGTGTATTATTGTTATTAGGTGATACATATCACTTATTGCAATTACATAAAATCTCTTTCCAAATAATTTAGAAACATAAAGACGATATATGTTTTTATCTTGTTTTTTTAAAAACTTTAAGTGCTTCTGATTTCTAACAATATTAATTTTAATATACTTTGGGGTTATCTTAATTAATTTTGGTAGTTGTGAAAAAAATACTATTTAACACATCTGGTTTCACCATACGATTTGGTAAATAAATAGCTATATGAATAAAGTATATATATAAAGTAGTTTCACACATAGCCGGATAGGCAAACTGGGACATTGTGTGATGAGTAACGGAACTCAATGCCGTGCTGAGTGGCCAAATACAAAAAATAATTAAATCTTTACCTTGAGTGGGGATCGAATCCACAACTATCATATTTATAGATAACTATGTAAAAATGTATAAACAGTAAATTTGAAATGTATGTACACATAATGGTTGTTCATTGAATAATCAATGCATTATTGAAGAAACTTAACATTTTGATCCAATTTGAATAATGGCAGGAAATATATTTGCATAAATACATAATGTTATAATATAATATTGTTAGTGTTGCTATTATGCCCCTCATTTAAACTTCCTAACATTCTTTACTTTCCACTTTCTTTTATAAAATTTCAAATATAAAATTGTTAATATTTTTTTTAAATGAAATAATGAAGCTTGTGAGTTTTGTGATACATATACGGTCATCAGCTTACTTTCTTACTTATATTTAAGTAATAGGTATTTAGGCTAGTCAGTATAATTTGCTAAATTTGGTAACTAAAGCTTATCTTATATGGTATTGCACTAATTTTAGTAACTATTCTAAGTTTTATTTGGGGCTCTTAGGCAATAAAAAAATAAAATTCACATAACATAGATTATATGTAAAAAAATGTGACAGACCTCGTCGTTGAGTTCCATCACCCACCAAGCAACACTCGTTCCATCACCCACCAAGCAATAATCTCGACAATTAGGCGGGAAGTAGGGAATGGAGTATCAAAGCGTGAAGGGGAAAAGCGTCATGGTGCAAAAAATGTTGGTATGCAAAATAAACTAAGAGAGGAAATCGAATCAACAAACGTCGCGCTTACAGTTGCACACTAATCTAAGTGCTAATATACGATGTCTGGAGAGTAATGTTTATAATGAGATATTTTTTTTTGTAAATTATGAAGATGTGATGTATAAGAGATTTTTAAATTAAATAACGTTTCGTTTAGTCTAGCAGAAACTTACATAATTTTATAAAGGCTGTGATTTCAAAGCGTACCTAGTTCATTAAAATAGTTACTTCAAACTGAGTTGGTTTTTTTAAATACTTACATTCGTATAACAACCTCGCTGCAGTTCATTGAAAATAATGTAATACATTTACTATCAAGCTATAATAATATCAATAAGTTCATTAATCCAGTTAAGACATTATGTTAGTAATATGGAGGTGTCTTTCTTAATGCTATTCGAAAAGAAATATTAAAAATATCAATTGTTGGATAATATTAATTAGTAAGTAGCATAAACAATAATACAAAAAATGTATTGTTATTTTTTTTATAAGGAGAAATGTATTTTTATTTGGATATTAACATGTATATTTCTATTATTACAATAAAAATTATTCCATAAATTTTTTCTAGTAATAATCTTCACGTATGCAGGTATTGGTTTGGTCACTAGCTAACCTAGTGACAATGCATTTTTAGACATTTCGTTGTTCACTTTCTGTAAAGTTACACACTTTTTTTGCGTGGTGAAACCCAATGGTATCTGTATTTTAATTTAAAAGCTAATAGATTGTTTGGTTGAAGGCGCTTATCTCAGCAACTTGTGGTTCGAATAGAGTTTTTGTGATGGAAATACCAAATGATATTATATATCACAGATGGTTATAGGATATATATATATATATATATATATATATATATATATATATATATATATATATACATACATACATAAATTACATCACGTTAATCGTTTTGATGCTGAGCTCACTGTAAGTGCGGACATTTACATCGGGCACTAAGAGTATGTCAATTGTCATATACAGCCACGGGCGTATCTAGGCATATTTTCTGGGAGGAGCCTGGACTTAAGCTTTGAACAGATCAGAGAACAGTAAATTTTGTTTTTTTTAATGTTAATTAAAATTTCTGGGAGCTTTACCGTATTCCCGGAAAAGCTAGTATCTAATGAAATCTTTATTGTTTCAGTCGGAACGTATTATGGAGGAGAACGCGATGGTCCGGGACCTCATCACGAAGATCCTCGATGAGACCGGACCTGGAGAAGCGAGCGGGTAAGATTTTTTTACTTTTATATATTTTTCAAGTTTTATACCGTAGCCAGAGAATCAGGAGTGATTCATCATTAGTTTCTTTTAAATTCCTCTAGGCTCGAATATATTTTACTATAATTTAGAGCGCGTTTTTAGTCCTTTGATTTGATTTAATTTAATTTTTAAATTTTTAGTCCTGTTTTAAAATTATAATGCTATCTGGTATTTATATTATATATTATTCTTATATATTTCGCATCTTGTAAAGTCGAAGGAGATGACTTCTTTTCAAATCTAAACTAAACTTAAAATATAATTGACACATTATAAAGTAAGTTAAAAGACTGGAAAATAGCCTATGGTTTCGATGTAAACATTTCGCCGGGCTTCTTTAGAACTTGCTATGATCGCTGCAATCAAGTCTCGTAAAGTAGTTATAAAGTAAACTAGTGACCCACTCGCGGCTTCGCCCGCTTAAAAGAAGTTTAAGCGAATTATTTACATAATATACTGAATTACGTTCCTTAAACAAACGACACAAACAACAGAATCCTTAAATGGTAAAAATTATAAACAACATAGTAGGTAGTCTACCTACTATTCTTTTATCTAAAAATACTTAAACGAAAGATGAAACCAAATATGTTGCGCTGAAATAATACATTATAATTATTTAGAGGTCTCCAAAATACGTGCAATTGCTTCTAAACCTACTTTACTATAGAGCTACCATTGGAGCATTCTCTCGTCTAGCTCCTTTCTTCTGTCGCTGGGGAACGGCATCAGGGCGTTGGCCTTCTGGCCGTGGTCTCAAGCGGCACCCATCCAATATGGGTGCATCGTTAGGGGGCTCTTTAGCTCTAGGACTGTGTACCTGCCCTAGAGCAGATACAGGGAGAAGGATTTTTGGTGGGATTGGTAGGATGATCAAATGCCACCTGAGCGGTCAGTTCAGGCCTAACTACCAGCGACCGAGGTGACTGCTCAGTAGTCGAATTCAGGGAAGGATAGAAAGTCACTCGGAAGACGACGTCTGACCTCTGGCACTACATAATTATAGATTTAAGTCTCTTGGGAATTGATTTGATTAGCTTGCGACAATTATCATATTTAATAGAAAAATGTTTACTTATTTCATATTTGTCTAGGTAAACTGTAACTGCGCGCACACTGCAAACGTAATTATTCCCACACAAATTCCGCAAAAATTCCGGGTTAAAATATAGATTATATATTGCTACACAAATCACTATCTATCATACAGAAATGGCGAGAACTACGTGGGTGCTTAAAAAAGTCTTAACTTATATTGGAGAATATTAAATATTGAAATTTCCGTCTATATTCTTATCATATAATGTCGAGTTTTTCTATCATCACGGTCATTAAAAACTAAAGGTTTGCACTTACTTTTCGCACAATTTTCATCGCGATATTAAGTAGCTTTGGCGCTTTGCTTTTTACCAAAATGAAGAAATGAAAATATTAATAAATTATATCTCTTTTTCCAAAGTGGCAACTGAATTCACAACTGTCGCGTTTAAAGTCACTTGCTGGCTTGTGCCACTGTGCCACGACGGCATATTATTCGTTTGTTTCTTCGAACTTGAATTTTATGTTGTTATTCCTACTCGCTTTTACAGCGACACCGGGTATAAATATTTGAAAGTATTTACTTGTAACGTTTTCCCGAGCTCTACTAACGTCTGACATGGATCTTCTTCAAGCAATTCTTTATCTTCAAATTTTGTCGTTGCTCCAGAACGTTCTTTGTCTTCAAGGTCAAAATCATTACTTTTGAAGCGCCTAAACCAGTCTCTGCACGTTGTATTCTACAAAGCATTGTCACCATATGTCTCAACGAGAATTCTGTGTGCTTCTGCTGCAGATTTTTTCTGAATAAAGCAGTGCAATAAAATTCTCCGCAAAAACACTTTATTTGGCACAAAAGTAGACATTTTCACAAAGGGAAAATAAATATGTAGTTGACATGTATGACTGTAGTAAACACTATTCTACTATATTTTGAGGTTACATATACAATAGTACTACTGTGGTGATTCGTTACCGTACGAAATTCCATGCACAGTGTAGCAACCCCAGCTTTCAAAAAACAGCGAGAACTTATTCAAGTCAAGAACTAAAAGTGCAAAACAGCGCGGTTCGCGGTGCATGCAAGGGGACGCGTGGCGGGCGGGGAACCGTTTCGTAGTAAGAATTATTTTTGGTAATGTATTTTTTTTGTAAATTTCTGTAAAGGACATTTTGATCAACACCAAATGGCCAAGACAACTAATATACTTATTTATATGCTGAGAGTAAGGGATAAATGAAACATGAGCAAAAACTACGGTTTATAGCTGGCGTGATGTGTCAACAATTAAATGCGTTTTTCTCTAAAAGTATTCGTAATTTCGAAATAGTGTAAAGAGCAAATTTTATCTTTGTTTAACGTAGAAAATTAACACAGTATTTAAAAGGATAAGGATTGATACCATTATGGACAAACATCCCTCACAATAAAAAAATATATTCAAATTACTATTTTTAGACAGAAATATGCTCACTGTATGTTATCCTTAGAAGATACGAATATGCTGTTGCTGACTTTTTTGTAGATCTTATTAAGAGGAATAATACTCTAGTATATTGTTTTCGTGTAGGACTTATCATTAAAGCAGCGCATGCGCAGCGCAAGCAGCGCAGCGCGTGAAAGTGTCTCAACGGGTCGGATTTTATACACATTTATCATATTTATGTCAAATTACAATAAAATATAATTATAATAAACCTTCCCTGAGAAATACTCTACCTAATGGTGAAAACCACATCAAAATCCGTTGGGTGGTTTAGAAGAAGAAGAGTTAGAAAGGCCAGACGGAGACGAAATGCGTTATTATTTTATAATATATAGAGATATAAAGACGACACGATTTTTTCAAATAATAATTTTTTTAACTCATTTTCATCATCATTTTACGATCACATTGCATTAATTAACCAAGTTTCGTTGCGATACGTTTATCTTAACTATATTATAATAGCTGGAAATATACATATACATTTTTAAATATAAGTACATTCAAGTATGGTGCCGTTGTTTTGTGTTTTAAAATTAAAACAAATAATTGATAATTTTTTTGTAGTTTACGATTTGTTTGTCTGTCGTGGCGGTTGCGAGTTCGATTTACATTTGAGGGAACATATTATTTTCATATCCTCGCTCCGGTAAGACAAAGCGCGGCATTGACTTCCAACACTAAACACGGTATTGTTCTAAAATTGAGCAGAAAATGGGGAACGGAGTGTTTTAACACTAGGCTACCGTACATTTTTTAAACCTTTGCCATATATAACTTGAACCATTAATGATATGTTAAAGTAACTTCATTAATTTAATTGATAGGTATAGTGCATTTCAGTGTTCCTATATTATATGTAAAGTTTTCAGCGATGTTCAGTCCAAAGAGTTAAAATTAGACAGTTTAAAAAATCATAAGATGATTATATTTAAATCATATTAGTTTCCCAAACCTCTGTGGGTCAGTTGGACAGCCTCTTGACTGTCAACGCTATAGTTGTGGGTTCGATGTCCACTTGGGAGAATGATTATATATTTGATTTTGAACACGCAATCTCTCCAAAATTGGGCGGGATGTGTACAACTGAGTCTTAACGCTGGGTTCTTTCTGCCTATCTCCTACGTGTGATAGAGTAGCGCTGCTGTACTATGCTATATTTGATTCCTCGCGGTGAGATGACGGGCGGCGTTTAGTTTCACTTTTTAACACGCAATGTCTCAAGATTTGACGGAAAGGGGAGAAGGAAGTGTTTTAACACTCCCTTCTAAATGTATATTGGAGTTATTGGGCTGTATAAAATGAATGGAAGCATCTTCAGAATGTTTTCAGGTCACTGCGTCAAATCACTGTTTACCTAAATTCGTAACTGAACTGTGATAGATTTTTATTCTTTGTTTATTTTCTTTCATGTAGAATGCATATAGTTGCAAATCTTTTGTCTTTTAAAATCTCGACAGAGTTATCAAACCGTTGTTTATTTTTATTGTTTCAGTAAAGAGCATAACTAGATTCTGTTCAGTATGAAGATAACTTTTTTCACTTCACGACTGGCCTCATGAATGAAAAAGTGATGTTTCAATTTAAAAAAATTCCGTTTGAGTAACGGATAACCACGTTTATGCACTGTACCTACCTTTAAACTGCAACATCCAAGCATAACCTTTATAAACTTTAAATATTTACAATATAATATTACAAGTAATTACAAATGAACATAATAAAATTCTGATTTTTTAATAGTTGTACACGAGCAATGTTTTTTACATTCACTGGCGCGTGACTTTAAATGCGATGGTTGTGTGTTCGATTCGTATTCGGGGGAATGAAATATTTAATATTTTCAATTGCTTGCTCTAGTACCGAAACTAAGCGCGGCGTTAAGTTCCGCTTCTCGACATGCAATACTTTGAGAATTTGACGGGAAAAGGGGAACTTTATTGTGTTGATGGGTACGGAGTATGTTAACACTAGGTTCCCAGGATCACTTTGCCTACTTTTCTGAGTGCAGAATAGGGTGTGAAGGTAAAAAAATAAAATTTTATATTTTATTCCGCTTATAACACACAGAGAGAGAGAGAGAAAGAGAAAGTTAGTGTTAAGACCGACCAGATAAGAAAACCGAGTTCTCTGTTTTCCACCTGAATCGAGACTGCGTGTTGTGTAGCGGAAATTAACGCTGCGTTTTGTCTTACCGGTGCAGATATTTAAAAATAATTAATTCCCCTGAGTGGAAACCCACAACCGTCACGTTTACATTGTCAATCGGCAATCTTTTTTCGCTGCTTGAAAAAGAAATTTACTTTATACAAGTAGACCTTCAAATAATTATGTGAATAAAAGTTTGCATAAATCAATCCGTAAATTTTAATTTTGACCGATACCATATGGCAATGGTCTACAGCAATATACAAAACGATGTTTTATTTGTGATGCTCAAAAAATCAATAGAGAGGAAGCCGTCGTCTGTCCGAGCATTGATTATTCTATCCTATTTCGAGCTGCAGTTTATTTTCATATAACAAAATCTCGCCATTTTGCTCTTCCTTTATTGAATTAACTCTGACATTCAATTTTCTATAGGAAAATAGGATTTAGGTTGCCATTGTATGAGAGAATAGCGTGTAAGGACAATAGGTAGTGAGTTACGTTCCCGTTGAGTTTATATACCTAGTTTTGTTACCACATATATATATGAAATAATGTTATTGATAAAGCCTTTAATTTAGGAACGATATTAGATTTATAATTATATTTTTTCTTAACATTGCAAAGAAAGAGAATATTGAAATTTAATGTGATTTATAATATGAAAATTACAATACGTAATGTTTTTTTACCTCATACATACAGTCCTTGAGCTAGCGCTAAATATAGTACAGTTCCGACAATATTACAAATCAATAACTTGAAAGCATTCAAATCGCTGTCGGTAAAGCGACAAACGCTCACATTGCATTTATGACCTGTATGAAAATATGATAAGGGCACTTTTGTACATAAAATACATTGTTTATTTCTATGCATATTTGGAATTGGTGCTTCTAAAAGAAGATAATTTACCCCCTTAAAATGGAAGATGGGACGAGTTATTGCAGTGAATCCTGGTCCAGATGGAGTCATCAGAGTTGTCGATGTAAGGACGTCCAGTGGTATCCTTCGTTCAGTAAAATCTGCCCATTACCTGCCTATTCGGAGGGAGAAGAATCTGGTTAAAAGAGAGACTTTCAACGCACGGGGATACGTTCATACACAGCGCCTACATAATTTATACGAGCAATATTATTATTTTATTTTCTATCCACCTTACGAATATTTCGTCGCGATACCTGTTTTTACTTTATAATAAACGTTTCTTATTGTAACAAGTGTACCGAGTGTAATGGTTTTTATTTAACTCCTAATATACTGCCAAAATCCCAACACATATGTTGTATTTGTATGATTAAATTTATTTAATGTCTATTAATCTGCAAAGAGATAATATTTTACATTACTTTATGATTCTGATTAAGTTAGTTCTTCACTATGTAATTTCTAATATGAATTATTTACAAGTATCCATTTCCGGTTATAAATAATAAACGTTATATTGTACACCTTCGGCGGCATTGTTCTACTATATTTTAACGCTTTGTTATCATTGTCCGTACCGCAAAAGATATTTAAATCAAACCAAATGGAATATTTTTGTAGAATCCTTTACAAATATGCCATTTTATTATTAAGTCCTGTACATTATATACTATAAGTTAAGCTTCATTCCGAACCATTAATATCTTAAGTCAATATGCTAAAAACAATGTAATTTTCTTTCCAGTTACGAACCACCACCGGATAAAACTGTGAACAGTTTACCGAGCACAAGCCAATTTCCCAAAGCCGATGAATCGAGCTCATTCATGCCTACTTCCTTTCCCTACAATAATAATTTATTTAACTTTACTAACGAAAACGGCTATAACTTCCAAACTCCAAATGGCTTTAGCTTGAACGGCTATGTCAATTTTCCTGATACCGACGTAAATTCTCTCTTAACAATAGATCCTATAAGTGATGATACAGTTACTCCAGAACAGCTGAACTTACTGCGTTTAGCTGCGCAGGAAATAGGTGGTGCCCAATTTCAAAGTCCAAAGTTTGACGATAAGTTCTACAATTATTATGAGCCAAACCAAAGAAACTCGCTACCAGATGCTGTTGCTTTTCCCAGCCCCTATCCAAGGCCTAACAGTCTAAATATAGACACAAATTACAATTCTAACTTAGACGCACCATTTAATCAGAGGTTTCCAAATAAATTTGAGAATGGCTTCCTTAAAGAACAGAATCAAGATGCAGATTTACTTGCTTATTTAAACCACTTAAGTATTAACGAGCGTCCTAGAGAAGACTTGCTCCAGGCCGACTTTAAAATGCCTTTAGACCTAGGCTTAATGCTCAACCAAGATGACCTAAAATTACAAGAGGAAAGAAACAAAATATTCTTCAACGGTCGAAATTTCCAACAACCGAACAAATTTAACGGTGAATTTTATTTAAACGACTCCATGTCACAAATGGATCGAAATTTGGGTCAGAATTACGACTTTTCGAATAATACCTCAATGGGATTTAAGACTAATGGGTTCCACCAGGATTTTCCTAGGCGTGATATTGGACAATTAGTTCAGGGTAGAGATGGTTTTCCTAACATGGGCATGGATAGGAATTTTGAGAACTTGGCAAGAGATAATCCTCAAACTTTGTTGAGGCAACAGGAGCTCGCTCGTCAAATGAGTATGCTCATAAGAAGTAGGCCTCCGCCGAATCAACTAAATGTGGATGTGTCATTTTTACACGAGAATCCTGCGATTAATTTTGGTAGGTATGATTTTCTTTTTGTTGTGTCTTTTATTATTGTTGTTATTATCGTATATTATTTTGGTTTTACGCTGTATGCCGCACATAAAAGGATAGGCAGAGAGAACCTGGGAACCTAGTGTTAAGATACTTAGTTCACATTAAGACCGTTCCCTACTTCCATCTGAATTCTGGAGGCATTGCGTGTTGAGTGCTGAAACTCAACGCCGCACTTTGTCTCAACACCAGAGCGAAGAAATGAAAAATATTTTATTTTCTTGAGTGGAACTCGAACCCACAACCTGTCGCGTTTACAGTCACAAGTTTGGGCCTGTAGGTTACGACTGGTCTCACTATAAAATATACATGATTATTTTTGTTGACGAGCTTTTTTTTTATTAAATAAAACACCACGGACATGTGTCGTCCGTGCCCTTGTCTGCTCTTTGTATTATTACTTAGTGTGATTTTGATTTTTTAATTTAAAGATGTAAATTTACTCAGTTCAACGATAAACAGTAAAAGTAGAAGTAGAAATTATGGTGTTCTTGTCATATCCGGGTAGTGGTGGACTGATGATGTCCAATGTTGACGAGCTTTATTGTGAATTAGGGTAGTCGATTTAATCGTTTTTTTATTGATATTTTTACATGATTTTATTATTTTGTAAATATTTCTTTTTATGCAGGTCTAGGCACAATTCTAGGTCCCAATCAGCACGTACAGCCGGTATTGCCGTCCCCGATGTTGGATATGCCGGTGTTAGCGCCGTTCTACGCTATGAGGAATATGGGGTAAGAATTTTGTGTGTTTTATGTGTAGACTAGCGACCCACTCGCGGCTTCGCCCCCATACCACCTATAAAACTTTTCTTATGTTGCATTTGCCAACAGATTGATACATTCAATCATGAACACTACGCTGGCTGTATTGTAGGATGTCATCGGCGGCAAGGGCGAGGCGAGGCTTGCGGCCGTAAACAGAGCGTTGAATAATTTTAATCTTACATCTTCTCGAAAAGTAGACGTACAAATTACATGCTATAAAAGTCATAGATTATCTTCTTTAAATGACCTTGATGAAATGCCTTATTGTAACTTATTAATAAGAGATAGATATATTGTATCGCAGACTTCTTTTAGAACTAATACCGTAACGTTGTCCGCAGCGGCGAGGAGTGGGCGTCGGAGCCGCGCGCGCACCTGCCGTCGTCCAGCGTGCTGCACGCGCGCCTGGACGCGTGCTACGAGCAGTGGCGCCAGCTGGAGCGCGAGCGCAAGCGCACGGAGGCGCGCCTGGCGCTGGCCTACCCGGGCCGCGCCGTGTCCTCCTCCAACTCCATCCCCGTGCCGCGCCTGCCGCCCTGCCCCACGCGCGTGGACCGCCTCACCGTCGACATGTTGCGGGAGCACACCAAGGTACGCCCACGAGTCGTGGCCGCACTGACCTTTGCCGATGGTAGCGGTACAGATTTTTTAATTTATTTTTTATTTTGATTATTTTCTTCCCTAGAGAACAATGAGTAAATTTCATAAAGCCTAACTTCAGAACAACCAGGGCTACCAGAGTTGGGGCAATGAAAGTAACTCATTCTCTTGAGCCAGAATCAAACTCACGACCGTCACAAATACTAATATTCAATAAACTAAATATTATTTACAGGTATTAACCTTAATGGGTAAAATGGAGACACTAAGAGCAAGTGTTTGTGTAGCACAAAACAAAAGACCGAATAAAACTGAAGAGAACAAAATAACAGTATTAAAAAGAGGTCAGGACAACGTCGAGAAAGAAATCGATCCTGCTACCTTCGACCCTACAACATGGAAAGAAGATGTAAAGAATTTGGCAGAAATGTATGTAATGTATTTTTGTGTTGCGTAACTTATACAGTATTTTGTTAACATGGGAATTAAAATAATTTATTTTTCTCAAAGTGAAGATCAAACTCAACCAGCATAACGTGATCAGAACGATTACTAGATGTGTTCAGAAAATAAAGAGAACGCTACGCTTGTTGGTTCGATATTCACTGGGGAGAAAGAAAATGTTTACTTTTTTAATTTCCTCTAGTAACGAGGCAAAACGCGGTGTTAAGTTCCACCACTTAAACGTAATGCTTCAAGAATTCAGCGGAAAGTGGAGACCGGAAGTCTTAATGGGAACAAAGAGTTTTAAAACTAAAACTAGGTTCCCTTTGTCTACCCTGTTATACGTGGAATACTGGGTGAAGCGGAAAAAAAATCTTTTTAATTCAATTTTAAACTATTTACAGAGCACCCCACAGCGAAGTGGAGAGTGCGATGTTAGCATGGCGGAACGCTGTAGCGGGCGTGCAAGCGGCGCGGCGCCGGGAACTGGCGCCCCACACACCGATAGTCAATGGCAGATACACCAGGAGCGATCGTTAGTATATTGCTGATGGCTATTTGTTTTATTTGGATAATTATAAAAATAATAATTATTGAGGCTGTCGTGGCACTGAGATACAAGCGTGTAACTGTTATTGTAGACTTGACAGGTTGTTAGACTTGATTCCCACTCATGGGATTAAAATGGTTAAAATTTTCATTTTCTCTCTCTGGTAACAAAACAAAGCGTGACGTTAAGTTCCGCAACTCAACACGCAATGCTTCAAGAATTGGGCAAAAATGTCATTATGGGAATGGAATGTCTTTCACTAGGCTCCCAGGTTGCCTCTGCTTTCCCTTCTATGTTCGGGATACAGTTTTAAGCTAAAAATAATCCAGCTTAACAGTTTCATTTAAATATCCCTGATATATATTAATAGAATATAATAATAATTTGCAGCGATCCTGCAACTGGCGGCGGCTGTAAAGCAGCTGTGCAGCAGCGCCCGCCGCGCGCGCTGCGCCATGTGGTGTGACCTCACGTTGACTGTGGCGCTCGCGCCGCACCACTACCATGTATGTATTACTGTACTATGGACATTTTGATAGAGCGATGAAGTTATGAAACTCATGTATTTAAATTAATTAGTTATATATAAAAAAGAAGTCCCACTGAATTTTTTGCGCCGGTTCTTCCAGGTCTGAGGCAATAACTTTAGTAGTGCTAAATTATATGACGTTCAAAAAATTAAGCATGCAACTTATTTTGAATAAAATAATTTGACTTTAAATGAATAAATCTATAATTATTATTATTGAACATACTCAAATATCGACGGAGCACTAGCAGTTTTTTAAAAAAACAAATTGGTTCTTGAAACGGATTCTTTATAGCTAGCTTAAGGCTAACTAAAACTCTGATTAATTCTACTTAGCTCTACAAAGAGATCATCCTAGTTATAAAATTTATACATAACAAACGGCAACAAACGTGTCCTCATGTGTTGTGATCATTTGTACTTATTGGATGGTCAGGAAGTCACGGTTCATGAATACATTGTTTCTTTTATTTCTTTCTTTCTTTATTTTATAGTACTATATGTGTAGCGTAATGTACTACCACTGCTGTAGTGTAATTTGACTCTTCAAATTAATGCTAAAAAATAAAGCAATTAAAATATTTACTACCAAATTAATAAATCTTAAGAAAAATATTTTTAAATATATAATTTTCCAGAACGATATATCGCCTCCATCGTCACAACAATCGACTTCGCCCAAACAATCGTCACAGGAAAGCTCTGTGGCGTCTAAAACTGCAAATGAAAAAGAGGTATAGTTTGTTTTTTTTTGTTTGTCGTGTTATGTAACAGAAAATTACTTACTTTTATTCTATCTTATTATATCAAAAAAATATGTCAACTAAAATTTATATTTTTTTCTTTTTCTAAAATTTATATTTATATTTATCACATTTATATTTTTTTTCCAGGTCAAACCAACGACCACCGACAGCCAACAAAAGACCGACACGAAACAAGACACCGACAAAAACAAACAAACAGACAAGAATCAACGTCGCCCCCAAAACTATAGGAAACTTAATAATCGTCACGATTTCTACATAAAGAATCAAAGGTACGACGGTCGCTTTGTACACAGACATCCATATCACTATTTAGCAACGGGACCTATAAATTAAATTGAATCAATCGATTATGAACTCTGTGCCACCATTAATAAGTTCTAATTTAAATAATGCTATTTCTCGTTAGTATATAATAAATAAAAAGAGATAGCAATATTACATTTGCTAAAACAATGCAGTTATGTTATCTCTTTCTTATTCAGATCCTATTATTATAAGAAAATATCACTACTATATTTCCAAAAATACATTTATATGACAATTATATTGATATCACATTTTCGTTAGTATAAAAGAAAGAGATAGCAATTTTATGTTTCACACACTAATGCTACTTTTTCTAATTACTATAAACGAATAATGATAGCATTAATTGTTATGACAATTTAATTTAATGTGATTTTATTGATGTCTCGTTACTCAAAAAGAAAGATATAACACTAGTATATTAGTGGTTACGTTGATATCTCTTTCTCGTTAGTATAAAGGAAAGAGATAGCACTATTATATTTGCTTCGTTAAATGATTGCCGTTGTACTGCTATCTCTTTCTAACTTCATTAATATGAAAAGAATGGCAATATACATAGAATTAAAGTGGTGGGACAGTCCTAGTAATCATTTTGGAGGGAAAACTCTGCTATATAATAATGCACATTATATTAAAAACACAAGTCACTTGTATGTTATTATTATTAATAGAAAATAATTGATGAATGCATATTTTTAATGCTTCCATGCAATATTGATATGGTAATTGGCTTATTACATTCTCATAAGCTGTTGATTATTATTAGAAATAATATTACAAAAATACATATTTAATATGAATGGTATTTTCAAAGTATTCGTTTATAGCATTCTCTATTCTACCATATTTTTTTTTGTTGAGTTAATTCATTCTGGATATATACTTTTTTATTTTTTTTTTACTTTATTGGCCCAAATACGAAACAATTAAAGACAAAACATAGTGACTTTTGTTTTTGATTAATTTATATAATTGTATTTATTTATAATAATTATATTATTGGTTATTTATTTAAGTTGAAAGCTTTTCATACAAAATTATTTAGTATAAATATTAAAATGTATAAGAATTTTATGATTATTATTATTGATAGATTAATAATTATATTTATAATGCTATGCTTAATTACAGGGATTCATTTACTTAAATAGGTTTTCGCTCTAAAATGATAGAATATGAAATTGTATATGGAACAATAAAAAAATGGCAGATTTATCTAAAAAAAAGCACTAAGACTGTGATTATATTTATGTATTACTAAAGAAATTTTGATGTTTATCATTTTTATTAATTGCCTACATATTTACACTCACTTCTTGACAATATAATTGTTTTTATTTTGTACAAAATCTGCCATTTTACATTGACGATTTTTTTACCTAAAATGCATTTATCTATGCAGCTTCTAAAGCGACTAAGGCTCAGCCTTTCAATAATTTTTGACTGAAATTAACGCGTAATAATAAATCAACTTTAATATATTATTACATATGATTAATAATTGGACGTGGTTATGCAAGAAAAATATTTAAAATTTCGATTTAATAATTTCTAATGCTAGATGTAGTTTATATTTACAAAATATTAACTTTTTTTTATTCTTGTCATATTAAACTGAAGATATATTATCAATTATTTCTTAATTTGAAAGGAAGTTGAGAGATATGATATTTCAATTTCTCACCATTTCTGAACACAAAGAAATGCATACAATAACATAATCAAATTTAAACACAACTTGATAAATAACTCATGATAAGAGAAAAAAAATAATCAACAGTTTAATAAATAAATAATTATTTAAATTGACTTTAGTGCATAACTGTGTCCATTTAAAAATATATAAAGGGGCGTTGCAATCCTAATATATCATATCAAAAATAACCCGTTTTATAAAAACTAATTAGAATTAAACAGTAATTAGCATTAAATATGCATTTACACTCGAATATTTAATATGTATGCATTATTACCGTAACAATCGTGCTTGGCTGGTTCTTTTTATATATGTAGTATAAATTTATGTCTGTCTGTTTTTATATATATTTACGTCACGTGGTGTGAACAACACTTAATTTATTTCAATTATACATAATAGTTTCTGAGTGTCATTTAACTTTTTGGATTTGTAAATCTTAAAAGTTGAAAATGTAAATCCTATTAAAATTATTATTTTAAGAGAACTAAAAACAATCTTAAATCTACTACGGGTTCAATTCCCAAGATTGAACTTAGCACAAATATTATTAAAAATATTTTAAATTTAATTAAGTATGTACAGCTTCATTCTCCGAGTGGTTCATTTTTATTTTTTCATTTATAATATCGTTCACACCAATCAAAGCTATATTAAATATTTTTTTTTAAATGTAAATTTCAAACTCGCAATTTTTTATCGACGTAACGTGGAAATATATATATTTTTTATTATTATAGTAAGTGAAATGTAGTATTTAAATTTACCATTTTAAATGTGGTATCTCAATGAATTTGCTAAAATGGGTATAGGGAATTTTAAAGATGGCTGATTTTTTAAATCTGTCTACTTTTTTTTTACTTGTTGTCAAACGATTTGATTGTTAGTTCCTCAATAGATTAGTTAGTGCTTGTCTATATGTTGCAATATATTTATATATTATTTTTAAAAATTCTAGTAGTGTAATTTTAGTAGTATGGTAAAGATAATACTGTTTTATTATACTTTTTAAATTTAACATTTTATATAATTTTGAGTCATTATGTTACATAGAAATGTCAATAGTGTCAGTCCTACAACTCGGAAAGTTACCACTGGCGAATTGTTACATAGTATGTTTAAATGATTTAAATTTTGACAGCATTATATTATTATATTTTCATAAAATAAATTATTTTCTTAATATACATATATTGCAATGTTTTAGACCTGCGTCTGTCCATAAAAGGAATTTATATGCATTAATATCAAGTACTCCTTAAAGTTACGCTTTTTTTAGTCGGATCTTTGCACAAATGCCAAATGGCAAAATAAAACCAAAATAAACTTTTCTTCCATAATAAGTTCATATTAGGTTAAGTGTAAATGTTTATAGCGTTTTTTTTCTCTATGGCTTATGACAATAATTCTGTTTTTTTTTTATTATATGTTTCATCGCTCCATAGACAATATGGCGGCAAATGACTAAATATTAGTGCTTTCCGAATTAACTGGAAGGTTATAGTTGAATTGTAGTTAATTCTAGGTATCTTCATTTTAATATTATCTAAAGAGACAATAGATTGATTTTTTTTTTATTTTTCATGTCTATGGAACGACCACATATATTGCATGCATTTTTTATGACCTATAATGTACAAACAAAATATATTTATTTGACAAAGTTCTTTATAATCTGCCGTTATTTTTTATTTATTTATTTCGGAACGAATTTAAAATGGGGTTGGATTTAAATGTAGTTTTTAATTAGAATATGGCCTAAGTAGGTCGTTACAATATAAATTATATCTAAATGTTAGTTAGTTGTTTCAACGAATAGAAGGTTCTTGATGTGATTCATTAATAGTGTTAGGAATTTCTATATATAATATCGATATATCGATTACTAATCGATACTCAGAAGTTAGGGATGTTACGGATACGAATGTATACGTTTCGGTTACGGATATAAAATTATTTCGGATTATCCGTAATATCGGATAATTTTGGTTACGGATAGTAAACTTTTATATTGAATTCAGTTACGGTTATTATTGATAGTGTTTTATTTCGGATATCCGATAGTCGGTTACGGTTACGGACATCCGTAACATCCCTGCCAAAAACCAATCCCGTGTTAGTACAATTTTAATAGATTTTAAATAATCAATTAAATGAAATTAAGCACAATTTAGTTTAGAAATGTTATTTTACTATAGTTAGTTTTACTTTTCTCATGCCTTTTCTTTCTTTTGTTGCCATATTAGAAAAACTATTTACCTCAACTTTTTTAAAATTTTACTTTTGGTTGAAATTGTTGTCAATTAGTAAAATTTTATATCTAACTTTGATTATATTGTAAGCAATACATACATACATTATTTATTTTAAAAAAAACATTTGGAGTATATCCTTTGGTAGCTTAATATTAAATTTTAAAAACCTTTTCACCTTTTAAGCATTTAAACAACAGCTAAAAGTTATCAATTTATTAGCATCTGACAGTAAACGAGACGAGTGTGGGTTCGGTTCTCACTCGGAGGAATGAAATATTTAATATTTCCATTTTCTCGCTCTGGTAACGAAACAAAACGCAATGTTGAGTTCCTATTTAAATTGAGATTTCGGTACGACTCCGTTCCCCGAGTGTTTTAACTCTAGTTTCTCTCGGCCTACCCTGTTATATGTGGGATACAGCGTGTAGCTGAAAAAAAAAATACATCTACAATTTATATTGCTTACAATACAATCGAGATATTTAGATTGTTGTTACTTTGTTTAATATAATTTGACAGATGAAAATTTTATCTTAAAAATTATTATTTAATATATTTTTTTAAGGTAAAATTGTTAATTCTCGTGATTTATATAGATATACCGAATACTATAAATGTTCAATGAATTTCGTACTTTTATATTTAATTTTCACACTTTTAGTACTTTTTATTGAAATCGGTTAAATATTAAAAAAAAATATTGAAAATCGATTATTTAATCATTTAATCGATTTTAATTTGTAGTATTCTGTATATGTAATGGTGGCTATGATTGCAAATATTTGACTATCTATGGAAATTATACAAAAATTTCTAAAGCTTTCCCTAAATTTTCGTTAATAATGGAGCGTCGCTTTTTACAAAATACTCTATTTAACACTAAATTCAATTACTTTTTTTATTGTTAAATGAATTTTTCTTTTAATATATACTTGTATATTTTATATAACAATCTTTCTCGATTTTTTTATTGCGAGCCATATTTTATTTTTATTAACAAGCGATGCGCCATTCTGAACGGTTGCCCGATTTTTTTCAGCTCAACGTTCCTTCCGTCCAAAAAAAGCATAGAATAAGCTTTTGGCGCATTTTGTTTCAAAATAAAATTAATGTCGGCGAAAATATTGAATTTAAATAATAGTTTGACTTCTCATACTCGGCAAAAAAAAGTGCCAAGTTCATTTAATTTTTTTTAGATAAATTATAAAATATCTGCGTCATATCAAAAAGAAAATTCAACGTTTTTGTCGATTTTAAAAGGCGTCTTTGCTTCTTAAATTCTCTAACGAGATAGTTCTTACAGTTAAGTTCATTTATAAAGTAATTAATGCTAAATTGTATGTATATACATAAAAAAATCTCAATTTCTACGTGACCAACGCTTATGACAGCATATCTTTGTAAGTATTGTGTGATATCCTAATTATAAAAAAAATGTCCTTAGTCCTTAATCGTGCAGTATAAACTAAACCAAAATCGTTTCAGTACTTAACATATAGAACGCTTACTTTATTATATATTATTAATAATTAATAAGGAGCTCTTAATATTTCCTAATATAAAAGAAAAACAAAGTTCGTCCTATATCAATAGTTTGTCTGCTTTTAATGCGATGTTTAGGATAATTGAGCCAAATGTTCCGTTGGATATTGGTAGTTAATATTTTCATGTAGTTAAAAAATATTTTTCACGTAGACACTCCATTACTTACGTTCATTGTATTTGAGAGAATTTTATTAGTATTTAAAATTTAAGCGTTTTAAAAACTTTTATAAGCCTCAGATGGCGAATTTTGCTCATTGACGACTTTGCTTTACATTTAATGCCATTATATTTAGTTATTATTCTTTAATATAAAACGTTAAATAGAATTCTTTTATTTTATCGTTGTTTACTCACGACTAAAACCTAAGATATATAAACGCTAGAATTCGTAGATAGTGGAATTGCGAGTAATTCGGTAGCTAATATTTTGTATTACTTAATGGGCTATTTTATAATCTATATATGAGATATAAATGTTGATAAATGTTCTTGCAGAGTTTTATAGGGCCCCTTGACACCTTACTGTTGATGCGCTAGGAAAATATACTTTTTTTTTGCTATTATATATCCTGTTAATGTACAAAGCACGGAACACTTATAGAATGTTCGAGCTAGATTGTTAGAAATCGCTTAGGAGACGTACCTTTAGGAAGACTGGAATATTTATCTTATGTTTAGAATGGATAGATAATGTAAAACGGACTTGTACGTTAAGTGGATTTGAGCGATTACGAGTGATTATGGAATATATCTTAACCTAACCCTTATCACTTGTTTAAAAGATTTATAATCTCAATGCAATGCAATTTAATTATAATATAATAATATAATGCAAACGAATTTAATTATAATTAAAATTTTATTAACACATGAAATAGTCGTTTGCATAGAGAAAATCGATATATCGATGTTTCCTCAGACCTATAATATTGTTATCATAAGTAATCACTCAACATCTACACGTAACTATTATTAATGTTAGGGAATTTCTTACAGATCGCTTCATTTCTTTAAAACATCGGAGAATTTATTTATGTGAATGTGGATCAATCTTAGAGCTTTATCGAATTTGATAATAATTTACGAAATGGATATTTATAATAAAAAAATAAACATGAACAAATAAAAAAAGTAGCGAAAAATATTCATAACTCACTGTTTAGATAGATATTCCTGCAAGGTTGATGTATTGTAGTTGGTTTTTTATTCTATTTTAAATGATGCTAGTTGTGTAGTTACGTTAGGATAGGCGGTTACGGCCCTAAAGCTTACTGTACGAATATTATAGTTACGTGTTTTAAATATAACCGTAAACAACCCTCTAAATACTATTTAACTTAAATTTATAACATAATATTTTATGTCCTTTATACTACATACGTTTGTGAGGTGATGGCTAGTTATATCGTCGTGTCTTATGAAAATGTTAGTTCGAGTCGTATGGAGAGTTGGGCTTTCTATTTGTAGTTGTGTTTCCTATACAAGGAATCCCAGTCCAAGTATATTTAATTATAATATATTAATAATCTCACACACTAACTATTCGATGTAGGAATCAATGTTTCCAATTATCGCGTGCACTATCGATGTTTGCACATCATAATATAAAAGTAAAGACTTAATTCTCCATACGATGTCTATTCGCATCGCGTGCACAAATACTCTATTCTAATAAAGATGTTTTAATCACCGTTTTTTGATACTAAGACGTCGAGGTCGGGGCTAGGTGTTTCTATATAAGTTGCAAATGCTAGTGTTTATAAAGGTATGAGTGTGGACAATAACGGTGGTTAGTCCTGCTTAAAAGGATTATTGTGATAAGTTGACATCGGGTTATAATGAAATGAAATTACCAAAAATACTTTGAGAGTGGAATTTCGAATTCTGGCTTTCGAATCGTCATTTTCGCCTCGTAAATATATGACTATTTATTTAAGGAGTTTGTTTTGTTTTGGGTAAGTGAATGTTAGATCCAAACGATATACGTATTGTTTTTGCCAAAATATAATCCGATGTCTAGTGATAAGTTTTGAGCCAGTCGCTCTTCGCACGTAGGTCTGCCACCAATGTTTTTATCTTACTATATTTAGTTTGTTAAGTTTAACGTTGCTTTTACGAAGTTTTACCGTAACAGTAGGTTTTTGTATTGGGTATTTAGTGGATTCTATATATTTTCAGCGGTTGTTTAGCGTTCATAGAATATTTTTGCTACTCGCCGGGTTCTGTCCAGTTTTATAGGAATGGCATTATGAATTTTTGATACGCGAGGACCAATGTCTGGTTATTTTGTAATTAATTTGTCGGTTATGGAAAATACAGGATTTATTTTGCCAGTTCCTCTTAAATGTAAGTGAGAATTTCTAAATATTTTTATAGTTGTAAGTGATGAATTAAGTTTTTTTACATTGTAGCTACTGTAGAAGTACGGAGCGACGGATTGTATCTGAAATCCGAGTGCAATATGCAATGAACTAATAAAATGTTTGCATTTTACTCTTGATCAATCCGAAACTAAGGTGCACAAGTATTAATTCATATTTTGTTAGCAGGGATTATTATTTTTCTTTACTCTGTTGCTATTTATGATGCGCCGTTGAATATTTTATTATATGTATGTTTAATATAATACGTTCTATTATCGCGGTGCTAAATTCCCAACCTAACGTTTGTAAGTTTAAGTAATTCAGTGACTCACGTTGGGTAGACTATTTGGAATTGTACGAATTTTTGCTTATAGTTTATATAAAGAGTAATCTCATTTAACGCTTGTCTTGTATGACTTTCTTATAACAAAGATGATATATTTTTGTAATTTTTGCTACAATCGTGACTGACGCCCGGAACTTCGAACGGCTAGGACAATATTGTTATGTTCTCGGTGTCAGATTGTTATATATAGTTCACACGTCAATATGTATTCTGTTGTAATTAGCACCAAAATTTTATAGTATTTTGAATGTATTCAATATATATAGTCCAATAGTCCAACGTTTATATTTACTTAAAACCTGTTTGAATACACAAATCGCTTTTAATATCCCAGCATTTTCTTGTAAGCAGACACACTGCCACTGTTTTAAAACACCCGATATTAATGTATTTTAATCTTACATTCTTTTTATTACTATTTTTTTTGTTTTTGTTATGACTTGTTGTTTAACTATGCTTGTTTTAAAACTAAAATTAATCAAATGTTTGCTAGTCCTCGAAAAAAATGTTAGATCTGTCCGTTGAAATGAAACTTAGATGTTTTTAAATATTTAAAAATTAATTACAAAATGTATGTCTATCTGTGAATAACGAATTTTATGAGCTTATTAAAACTTAATTCCATGGTAAAAGGTTTAGACGCATGGGAATGTGTTGTGGTATGAAACCCTTCTATAGTACACGCCTCTTATTTAAAAAAAAATAATTTTATATTATAAAATAAAGTTCGAAATTTTTAAAATACTTAATTGTTCGAAATTTTTAAAATACTTAACTTGGCTATTTTTTTTACAATTTACATCTCCGAGGCGTGTTATATGGATAGTGTCGGGTGAAACATAAGTTTAGTGAAATTGTTACGGAACAGATATTTCATAAGATGCCAAGTATGCTGTATGGACCAAGGAATAATATTAAGTATAGCTCTGCTGTCACAGTGAATAGATGAAAAAAAAAATAATATTAAATGGATCTATTTGTACAAATTTGGCGGTTAGTTCGAAAATGGTTTTAAATTTGGAATTTTTGACAAACTTTGTGCTTTCGGCTTGAGTTTTTTCTAACTTAATATCAATAGGCATATTTTTTTATATTTTTCACGCAAAATGTCTTAATTAAAACCTTTTTTGTCCACTAACTGCCTATTTATAATGAGATTCCAACGTAAACTCGTCTACGCTAGGCAAATTTTGATGGTACTTTCACTTTTGGAGATAAAATGTCGGGCGTTAACTAGTTGTTTTTTGACTTCTCCGTGTTAGATCCATCTATACAAAATATATTTGTGATTAATGTTTTTTAGATAGTGGCATGAATCAGACTGATAGCAGCAGGTTATAAATGGTCGTTTTATTCTCCTCGAAAATTTTAATTGTTTATATGAATGTGTGGGTACGACGTGCTTAATGTTGCCAGATGTGAATATATTTCTCGTGTTTTTGTTATTGTTGTTTGTACAACGTCACTTCTTAATACGCCCTTAGATTAAATCTTAAAACTTTGATGTGCTGTTAAATAATATTATTATCTGTGATTATTGTACAATCTAAATAATCTGTGCAAGAGATCGTATATAGAAGTGACAGATGATATTAAAATTTATATTTGATTAAATGAATTGAAACTAATGAACTGTTATTATATTATTATATATACAAAATGAAACTTCGTTTTTGATTTTGCCAAGTTGTTATTTTTTTTATTATTGTTAATTTTGTACTTGCCAATGAAATACTCTGTTATTTATATATTATATATAGCACGTCTACTCACACTGTAACTGTTTCAGTAGAAACATACTCCTTTAGTCGTATCGGTGTTAATAATAAATAGTTCACGTTTTATAAATAGTGTTGCCATCTTGTAATGAAATGTTGTGAAATAAATGTTGTAAATGTTGTATCGAACGGTAGTGTATGATTTCTCCGTAGTAAATGCTAGATGCAAACATGATGTTTTTTTTACTAATAATTTTGTTAATGTTTTGGCACAATATTAATTACCTTCTGACAAAAATATATGATTATGAAAATGGTTGATGTTTTATTTTTTGTGTTGTTGTTACTCAACAACAACATCAGTCTCATTAATCTTAATATTATAACTTTTATGTGATTGATGTTTATGAATATTAGACTTATGTGTATTTATTTATATCATATCTGTCTCTTAAGTCTACATAAAATTTATAATATCAATTAATTAAGATCAACTTTAACACTTCAGATAGTTTTTCAATAATAACGTTTTAAAGTAGTGAAAACTTTTTTTTCTTTCGATGCTTTATGTATGGAAAATAGAATAAAAACGATTCCACGTCGTATCGCTCTCACGATGCGGCATTCTAGAAAGTAAAGAAATAAAATTGATAGTTTATATTAGTTGATGTGTAAATAAATTGACTACAACATGAATTGCTGGACTATTTAATGAAATTTTGGTTATTCGTTGGTTGGGTACTTAACAATTTTACCTTTTGAATTTGAGTCACTGAAAACGCTGTTGCCGTTGTTGAATTCAATGGCGCACAAATAAATGCTAGCCTGCCAAAAGTTAAACGAATATGCCATTGCCTACTGGAATAACGCCACTTTCCATCAAAATTATAACAATCAGTCAATCTTTAAGTATTTATGAATGAAAACTTGGTAACCTATTTTTCGAACAACAAACATAAAAATACTTATATCACGTTCAATTTTCCGATAAATAATGGAGACAAATAAGTATTGATGTTATATTTAGGAAATATAAGCTCATTGTAAGTCACTGTACCCGACTGAGCCACCTTTCCTGACCCGACCTTATAAACATTTTTTATAAATAATATTTGATATAAAATTATTGATAAAAAATTTTTAAATGGTCTTGTTTTTAACTTTTTAATTTAGTTTAATTCAAATATTTTATTTATTTTCAAAATTAAGTTGTTGGATTTACAAAGCAATTTTTTTATAATATTCAATTTACTTCTTAAATATATTTATAATGAAATTTTTGCTTTATACAACAGTTCTCCTAGAGAACTTATTGCGACCAGTTTCGTTATTAATTCTACAGCTCTTTGTTTGGTTGATTTCTCAGTAATGAGATCTACAGGTTATCTGAAAAATTGTAAACGACGATTTGATAACATTTTTTTTCTCAATTGTTCATCAGCCGAAAATCTATGTCCAGATGTTCTCGAGGAGCACAACGGCATAATGCAACATGGAGGCATCGTGGTGATAAAATTGCAAACAAATAGAACAACTTGTAAACTGTAGACACGGATCACATATACCCACAGAATACATATACCCAAAGGGACTGTAGATGTCAAATAAATAAAGAAATTAATGTATGACCGCCAAGCTCACTAGCGCCACCTACTTCTATCTGCCATTGCTTGTCTACTTGACAGCTTACTTTTAATGTCAATTGGCCCAAATGTAACCTCAAAAGTGCGATGATATTATGATATAACTTGAGTTTAAAAACAAAATATGAGTGGAAGACTAATAATACGATCCATTATTTATAATTTACCTCGGTTATTTACGCTAAATCGAAATATTTTAACGTATAAAAATATTCTTAGTTTTGATAGGCCAATTTTAAATTTTTGTAATGTTGACATTCGTAACTATAGTACTAAGAAAAAGCCTAAAATAGTTGAGAAAAAACACTGTAATATCGGAACTATAGGTCATGTAGATCATGGGAAGACTACTCTGACTGCAGCAATTACTAAAGTATTATCAAATGATGGTTCAACGAAATATGTTCCTTACGATGAAATTGATAAAGCACCAGAAGAGAAAGCTAGAGGTAAATATCATTATATTACTATAAAATTAACTATGAAGTTGTCGTACACAGTCTGACTGTAACTGCAATCAATGATTGTGGTACTCTTGGTAGAAATTTCGCACTTGGGAATTGAGTTCCTACACTCACCACGTCATTTCTCGAGAATTAAGCGGTGTTTAGGGAACAAAGTGTCTTAGTACAGGGTTCCCGATCTACATTGGTATATGTGTGATACAGTGTGAACGACAAACAAAATATATATTTTTTGAATACACTAAACTTTGTTTATACAACAAATGACATTCACTGAAGTCTCACTCTCACTGAGTATTTCTGAGTTTGTTTTGTTTTAATTTTCAAAATATGTATAGAGTGTAATTGCATATGCAACAGTTGGGTTTCCAAGTAAGAATCAAACTCCCATCCATTGCATTTGCAATTTGTAAATATTTTTTCTACTTTCCTACAGGTATAACAATAAACGCAGCGCACATAGGCTATAGTACAAAGTTTAGACATTACGCTCACACAGACTGTCCAGGACATGCAGATTACATACGTAACATGATATCCGGCGCTTCCCAAATGGATGCCGCTATTTTAGTTGTAGCAGCCAACGACGGGCCTATGCCTCAAACTCGAGAACATTTGTTGTTGGCTAAACAAGTGGGAATTAAATATGTATTGGTGTATATTAATAAAGTTGATATTGTAGAACCTGATGTAAGTAAAAAAATTCTTCTTTTTTAGCTCTTAAATGTAGTTTCTAATATTTTATCTATTTTTTGTCTAATTTTGAGTTAGTTATATTATGTTGTTTTTAATTTTGACATCTTTTATTTTCACTTAAATTTAAACATATTAATAATCAATTTATTCATGTTTATTCATAATATTTTTACCTTAACTAATGAATTGTTTTATTTCAGGTTTTAGAATTAGTAGAAATAGAAATGCGTGAAATGTTATCAGATTTTGGTTTTGACAGTAACAACACTCCTTTAATAACCGGATCCGCATTGAAAGCTTTAAATGAAGACCAATCGGAAATAGGTGAGAATTATTGACTTATATAGTTTTACAGAGGGAACCTATTGTTAAGACACTCCTTTTCCAACTTTTTGCTCAATTTTTGAGACATTGCGTGTTAAGTGTCGGAACCCGAACACAAATTTGTTATCTAAGCAAAGAAATCAAAGTAATTCATATCCGCGAGTGGGAATAGTACCAAAAACCGTCATGTTTATATTCAAATATACTAGTAAAAAGTAGTGTAGAGTTATATAATATTCTTTCTTTTATTCTGTAATTATAGGTGTACCATCAATAAGAAAACTCTTAAATATAATGGACAATTATGTGCCACAGATAATAAGAGATTTAGAGTCACCATTTTTGATGCCCATAGACAATGTGTTCACCGTTCCTGGTCGTGGAACAGTGGTCGTAGGTACTATAAAGAGGGGTGTAATGAAAAAAAATGATGATGCTGAGTTGTTAGGATTTGGGCAAAATGTTAGGACTAGTCTGTCAGATATACAGATTTTTAGAAGTAGCGTTTTGGAGGTTTGTTTTTTTAATTATATTTATGACTAGCGATGTATAAAAATTTGAACGTAGCGGGATTTGAACACGTGCTCTTTGGAAACCGTCCAAGCGTATGTTCTCATCGAGCTATGGCGACATTCATATACGCTTGTTACAACTTTTTTATGTTGTTGGCATCTCTGTAGTGAGATTTTTACAAATTTCCGCTGTTTCAAATCCCGCTACGGTATTTTAAAAACGTATAAAAATATATAAAAAAAATATGTTATGGAATTAGGAACAGAGAACGTGTGTGAACAAAATCAACGTCGGAACAAAATTGTTGTGGAACTTGCAATGACTCATTCCTATTCCGGAAAAAATAAGTGCGTGCTAAGTTGGAACTATTCCGGAACAGTCGTCTAGCGTTTTGTGTTCCGGAACCATGTTCCGACCGAAATGAAACATCATAAGTTCTTACGAAAGCGATGAAATGAAAATAATTAATTCACTTTAGTGGGAATCCAACCCACAACCGTCGAAGTTACACGCTGTGTCGTTGCGCAACGACGGATTGGATATTGATATATTTTTCTATTTAATAATTTCCAGGCGATAGCAGGAGACAACGTAGGTGTATTACTCAGAGGTTTAAAACTGCGTTCGGTTGAAACGGGAATGTTATTATGTGCGGCTAAAAGTGTAAATCTCAGCAATCATTATAAAGCGAAAATATATTTCCTATCGCGAAGTGAGGGTGGTAGAAAGAAACCCATAGTGTCTAAATATTCCCAGCAAATGTTCAGCGGCACTTGGAATGTTTCGTGCAGGATTGATTTGGGTGAGATTTTATATGAATAATTTTTATTTTCACGCTGTATCCCGTTTATAGGAGAATATTATGAAGAGAGAACTTAGTGTTAAGAGATTCCGTTCTCCATGCACTGATATTTTTTTGAGATATTGTATGTTGAGTTGAGTAAGAACTCAACGCCAAAATGAAAATATTAAATAATTCGTTCCCCCGAGTGGTAATCAAAGCTGGAACCGTCAGGTTTTCTTTTCACACGCTACAACGGCTTCAATTGATGTGTTTATTTTTTTTTAGCTCGCGCGTTCTATCCCACATATACGTAGCAGGATATGAAAAAAAAAATTGTTGTTCTCATAAGATTAGAAGAGACAAAAAATATGTAACTAAATATTTTTATAATTTCCAGAACCTTCCTTAGAAATGATGATGCCGGGTGATCACGGTGAAGTGTACCTAACTTTATTAGAAAGCATGGTGATGACTGAAGGCCAGCCGTTCACTATACGAGAGAACAATGTGACAGTGGCGACGGGCATCGTTACTGATACATTACTGAACGTGGACGTGCCTAATGGGAAGCTGGGACGAGTTGTATTAAAATTAGATTAAAACAGTTGTACATGTATATTTATTAAGGAATAATTTATATAAAACTAATATGCTTTTATTACATTCATCTTTCTGTCTTTTGCCCTATACCCTATTCATGAAAACATGAGATAAATGGTAAAAAAGTTATTTTAAAGGTCACGATCCATGGAGCTTAATATAGTATATTAAGTAAAGAAAATATCTATGGATTTATATGGATATAAATATTTTTGAACGATGTCTATAAAACTTATTAGTTAATAATGATAATTATTTAAATTTATGGATTTCATTGATGGTGAAAATATATTCAAAAGTAAAGTTTTGAAGAAGAAAGAAAAAATATGAAAATCAAAACTAAACATTGTTGTCATATTTAACGTCAGTAACATTGTAAAAATCAAATTACAAATCTAAAAATGTTTCTACTCACCCCATTTTGCGGTATCATGTATATGTTAGCATAAATTACTTATAGTGTATTAACATATAGGTGTTACTGTAATTACGAGGACGTAATTTGATATCGTTTCCATTATCGATTGTATTAAGTGGCGGTAGTATGCTGCGTCTTTTCCGGCGGATTTCTAATATAAGCACAAACGACACGGCACTCGTGTACCAGCCCGCTCGACGGTTGTAAGCCGAGGTTCGAGCCTCGCAGGGGGCGCCCTTACAGTCGTCGACCCCTCTCAAGCAGCCAGGTAGTGCTTGGATTTCTTCTAGGACAGAGTACCCTCTTCCCTACCCACCCGGTGTCGCTGTAAAGGCCAATAGGGCTAACAGCATTAACCTCAAGTTCGAAAAAAAAGGCACTTGTATTTTCCAGCCCGGTGACGCTGTCAAGACCAGTCTAGGTCAACAGCATTAAGCCAATTCGAAAAAAAATGCACTCTTGTTTATTACATTCTAAGATATTGTCAAGACAACTTGTCATTAGAATTAATATTTAAATATTGTATCTACGACTGTATATAGAATTGAATTGTATAGAACAAGAGAAAAAAAGAGTTATTAAAGTCATTGTAAAAGCTGGATTTTGTGTCTGATTTGTTGGTTCGTCCGACATATATCATAATTTATTAATAATATTTTTTATATAAATACTTTAAAAAATTAAATCAGCTTCACGCTGTGTCCCGCTCACATCAGGGTAGGCAGAAGGAACCTAAGACATTTCACACTTTCCGCCACATATGAACTAAATGACAATAATATCTTCTAGCTAAATGTGTTACTGTATTAAAATCAAACAGAATTTTAACAAAAAAATAAATAATACGGCTTATTCTACAAATCTATACTTATAATAAATCTGTAGAAAAGTCGTTTCTGTACATTGAAAATATTAAAAAAAAAATAGCCAGGGTGTTAAAGGATAATTAACAGAATCCATTTCCAACTTTTTTGGAATTTTTGTCTGTTTGTCTGTTTATCTGTTTATCTGTTTGTCTGTTTATGTAAACACGTATCACGTAAAAAGTACACAATAAATTTAAGCAACTTTTATACATAAAAATTACAAATAAATCAAAGTAGCTTTTAGTGTTTATTTCATTGTAATCGCTTCACTCTATCAAAAGATATAAGTATTTAAGTTTTCAAGAAGTTTATATTTGACATATTAAAAAATCGATACAAGAACGCTATCTATTGACCAATAGTAGGAACTAACGAATCTTGATACTCTCTTCCATACGCGTAACGCTATCACTAATTGTGATGGGATCTTAATAGATGGTGCTGTGCATAAAAGAAAATATAGTTTGGAAAGGTTACCGCTACACTTTATCAAAAAATAATGTACTTAAAGTTTTAAAGATATTTATATTTGAAAAAAAAAAGAAATTATTAAGAAATAAATTATTATATTGTTGAGTTATTATCTGCTTAACGTTAATTACGTCATGTAAGTGTAATCTATACTTATAATAAATTTAACATAACATTGTAATATTTTTCTAACAATGCTCGAATGGTTACAGTTCAATTGTAAGTCCAAAAGAATGACTTTAGAAACGTCTTATTTATTTGACTGTTGATAAATTTACGTATTTTTAAAGTACAATTGTTCATAGTACTAACTACAAAGTAAACTACATTGAATTGTTGGTGAAGATTACCTTCGTAACAGTCTAGCTTAATTCGTAATTATTTAACACAGTGATAAAGAATGACTTAATATTCAAAGAAATATTTTGAATAGGTTCTTCAGTCCGTTCGTTCGTTTATGTTATTAATATTTTTTTAAGAAACGTATAAAAAAATAACTTTTGGGAGCAAAAACGTGCTTTCTACGTATATTCTGTATATCAATTATATATTTAACTAATAATATATGTTACTAATTTAAAAACTGTACAGGAGCTAATATAAGTTATTTTACAAATAATATTGTGAGTACTTATCCAAATCAATTAATTAATAATTAAGGCTGTTTGTAATATTTATATTTCTTAAATGAATAATCATGTAATTCAAGCGGACAAAGCCGCGAATAAATAATAAAATTATCGTTGTAAAATAAAATACAATTTGTCAAGAACGACGCACGCACACATACACCTATCAAAGGGAAACCGCCGCATACGCCTCATTCCGAAATCGAGCCGTAGGTTTTGGCGGCAAAGTTCAAAGTTCTAAAATCTAAAGGTTTTAGTAGTATTTTTGTAGTAGTATGTGTTTACGTTATTGGTATCTAAGCGTAACTGCGTCACACGAAATATAGATATGATTAAACATCGTGAAATAAAAAAAAAACCTACGTCTACACTGTTGCTTAAATTCTTTAGGTATGGATTTAAAATATTTTACCTATATGCTATTTCCGTAAAAGGAGCGCTGACGCTTCTCTTCTCTTCTTTGTTAAAGGCCAAAGTTGTGGCTGTAACGCGACTGGTGTGAGTCCGATCCCCACTTGGAGGATTGAATTATAATTTAATAATATTTTCATTTCGTTTAATAATATTTTCATTTCGCACATCAGTCACACATTATACGCAATATCTTAATACTTAACATAATCTCATAATCTTACGCACAATCTTTACCCTGCTAAAGGCGGGATAAAGCGTGGATCTGGTTTTAACTTTGTGTGAACCGATTAAAATAAAGTCCAGTCCAGTTGAGGCCAGTCGTGGCGCAGCGGCACGAAGTGTGACTGTAAAACCGACTGGTTGTGGGTTCGATCCCCACTCGAGGAGATGAAATATTTACTTAAATTTATATTTCCATTTCTTCGCTCTGGTGTCGAGCGAACGAGAACACGAAAGAACGAGAACACGCAATGCCTCCAGAATTCGGCAGAAAGTGGGGAACGGAGTGTCTTAATACTAGGGTTCCTCTGCCTAACCTGCTGTGTGAGGGATACAGCGTGAAGCTGATTAAAATAAAACTAATATTAAATATTTAAGGGCAGATTGCCAAAATGCAAACAAAAAAAGGATTTAAATCGGTTAAGCCGTTTCTGAGATTATCGTGAACAAATTCACAGACAAACAGACAAACTGACCAAGTTCTATTACAATGTTAATTGTAATATCTTCCATGTACAGACACCGATGAGTTAGGATTTTATTGTAAGTATCGATAAGTTGTGTTTTTATTTCAAAAATTCAATTGAAGATTCTTATGGGAGGTACAAAAAAGCGACCTAAAGTTTTAATAAATTTCTAATTAAAAATCTTCATTGCGCTGCAAACATACATTATAGGTATATCAAAACACGAACATAATTCAGTGTGTTAATTAAATAATCTTGTGGTTTAAGCGGGCGAAGCCGCGAGTGGGTCGCTAATATTTAAATAAAACAATATATAAACAATATTTTTTTATTAAACATCCACGCTATTCAAAGCTTAGGTCTAATAGTCATAAGAAAATCTTAGCATTCCGAATTCTTGGGATTTCACACTCGCTAAAAAGACCTAAAACTATTAACAATATACAATACAAATTATTACTTTCGTACTACATTTAAGAATTATAATGTGACACTCTGAGATGTCAATTAAAATATATTAAAGCGGTAGAAATGTTATCATTTAAAAAAAAAATATTTTTTATGATAACATGTAGGTTATTAACTATATGTAGAAAATAAAGGACTAAATGAAGTAAAATTACATTGAATGGTGAATATGTAAGTGGTTATGTGTTTAAATCAATTAATAATATAATAATAAAAGACAAAGTTTAATGTGATATAAATTAAAAAAATAGATCTATTAAATAAGGATGATATGTGACATCGATTATATTCTTTAAATTCTTTAATATGTATAGCATAAATTAAACAAAAATAATAAACTTTTAATGTATTATAATGAAGTTGGCCATATTAATATTACATTTTAAACATAAATATTATTATTAATAATAGTATAAATATCATATATAATAATAACCACAAAAGTCAAATAATCATATTAAATTAACATTTCTAGGAATTTCAATTATTTTTTGTTTATATTAGGCATATTTAAATAATGTCTCATTTACGAAATTCGCTTATATATATATATATATATATATATATATATATATATATAAATATACTAAAGCAAAGTTATAGATTTTTTTTAATTTGAACTCCATATAATAATTTGAAGGACATAAATAATTTTAATGCAATATCTGTCTAGTTAATTTATATTAATTGCTTTTTTTTTAGTTTTTCGTAAAATTTTATAAGTGAGTTCAAATTTTATTCTTTATTATAATAAGAAATATTTTATATAAAATTGTTGGCGTTGCGTAAATATTTTAGGCAAGAAATATTAATTATATTTAGGCACAAGTGATAAAAAAAAATCATTTTTTTAATAAATAGAAAGTCACAGGCTAAAGGAATGTCTAACTTTTATCCTAATATAAATTTAATTTTTTTTATATATATAAAAGCCATACTGCTATATGTAAATATTTTTCTTAAATAGCAACGATTAATGAGGCGTTTTATTTATTACCAAATATTATTTTATAAAATTCACAAGTAAAATTATATATTTTTTTTAAATATCACTTTTTTAGAATTAGTATAAAATTTGTGACATTTTTCAAGATATAATAATTGTACCTGTGACTTGTCAGAATATTTTAGACTATTTAACTGAATTAACAGAGAAAACAAAAAAAAAAGAAAACTGCATTTACACAAAAAACGAAAAAAAAGAACACTGCATTTTTTCTGTAAATATTAGACAGATAAGAAAACACATTTCACTTGAACATATTCTGTATAGAACAGCACTTTTTCAAGTGTTTGTTGAAGTTTATTATATTAACCGATTTTCATTGTTTCAATACTCTGTAATGCAGTGTGAATTCCACTGTAGACTTCCAAATGAAATGTCTGACTGTACGGAGGTCCATATTAGGGTCCAATACCTGTTTAAAAATCAAAATCTAATTAATTCATTTATAATAAAAATTCACATGCTTCATTATTTGAATTTATTAATTTATTTAAATTTATATTTCCATTTCTTCGCTCTGGTGTCGAGGCAAAGCTCGGCGTTGAGATCCGCCACTCAGCACGCAATGCCAGTGAATTTGGCGGAAAGTGGGCAACGGAGTGTCTTAACACTAGTTCTCTCTGCCTACAATGCTGTGTGCGGGATACAGCGTGAAGCTGATTATTATTTGAATTAAAATTATTACAAGAACATTCTGTAAATGTTGTATTAATATGTAATATATTTAAAACGGGATGGAAAGTGAAGAATGGAGCGTTTTATTACTAGCTTCTCTCTTGTTTTTAGTTTTAAGCTGCATTCTGCATATAGCAGGGTAGAAGAGGCACCTAGCGTTAACCCGCGCCATTTTCCACTCCTAACAAATTTTTAAAACATTGTGTATTTACTAGAGCTTTTTACTAGAGCAAAAGCAAGAAATGAACCGCCGCTATAGTCAAGTGCTGTCCCACCACGCGACAACGGCCGCCATACCAATCGTACTAAATCTAATTCAAAACAACAGGCAAAGAAGAAATATTTTAGCAACAGAAAAAGACTTTTTACAGAAATAATATAATATATAATAATGTATAATAATTAATATGGCATGAGAAACGTTTACTTCCCATCCACCTTACGAGACATTGCATATTGACTGACGGAACTTAACGCTGCGCTTAGTAATAGCTGTGTAAATAATAAAAAAAAAACCAACACAAACCTGATCGCAACACAGCAATTCGACCCTTTCTTCCGGTACATCGTTGTTATCCTCGCTTTTGCTGGCCCCGTTTACATCCCCGCTACCTACGATTTTCTCGACGACATGTTCTGCCACTTTGCGACACTGTATAAAGTCATTCGCTACTAAACGGTCCTGAAACATAAAAATGTACGGAGTATGTATATTAATAATGTATATATAAATCGATGACCGCCGTCAGCACGCATTACTCATTGTCAAGATCCACTTGAGCCGACGGTGCGAGAGTGTGGAACAAACGATAGAGGCACCATCGGCCGAAGCGATCGCTTTTGTATCTGTGTAATTTAAGTAAGACTATTTAGATCAAAAAGTGCAAATAAATTATAATTTGTAATTTTTTAATTTTAAATTAACTCCTACTTTATATTATACAAAATAATGACAATTCAGTGACGATAATTTAATTCAATTTATAAAAGTATACAATTTAATTTTTTTCGTAAAACGACGAACCAGTTTTTTTATGATTTAAATTGTATTCCGCATATAGCAGGGTGAGCGGAGGTAACTTGTTGTTATGGCACTCTGTTTCCCACTTCTTCCACCTTTCAAAATATTGCGAGTGCCAGAACTCTACGCCGCGCTTTGCCTCGTTACCAGAGCGAGGAAATGAAAATATTAAATATTTAATTCCCCCAACAGGAAATCGACCCCAAAACCGGCGTGTTATGCCGCTTCATACAACGGCCTTCGCTCAGCTTTATGTATCTTTATGTGTACAATAAAGAATATTCTATTCTATAGTACCTTTTTCTGCCGATCCTGTTTACTTTGACATGTAGAATGAGGTAATAAATAGAATGGTAATTTGTTTAATTTTGGTGCAGCCATCTCTATAGCCACATCGACAACCCACGAAGGTACTGTTTCTAATAAAAGGTTCCCTTCCGTTTCACCACCTGCGTCGCCTACCTGTGAAATTTAATAAGAAAAATTGATAAAGAAAATATATAACTTATTTATTTTCTTTAACAATTACAATTATTACTAGCGGCTTCGCCTTCTTGAAGTGCATAATTGTTTTTACTCATTTAAATTACTTGCCAGTTATAACATTATAATTTTAAATACAATATCTATACATTGAGGCCGGTCGTGGCGCAGCGGCACGAGGTGTGACTGCAAAACCGACTGGTTGTGGATTCGATCCCCACTCGAGGAGATGAAATATTTACTTAAATTTATATTTCCATTTCTTCGCTCTGGTGTCGAGGTTAAGCGCGGCGTTGAGTTCTGCCACTCAACACGCAATGCCTCCAGAATTCGGCAGTGTGCTGTGTGCGGGATACAGCGTGAAGCTAATTTAATTTTTTAATTTAATCTATACATTGAAAATTAAGGTTAGAGTCAATTTATCTTATATCATAATAAAAATTATCTTGAAACAATTTTAACGAACAAAATATTTGGATATTGACATAATTTTTTTATTCATGAGCCCATTGAAGTAAAAATAAACATCAAAAGTTAACCAAAACACAATTATAACTGTCGTTTTTGAGATTAGTGTGGATGCTAATAAATGCATAGAAAAACAGACAAATATTCAAACTTCTTTGTTTTGGGTCTTATTACATTGATAAATGCCACAAATAATTGTATAGCCTAGCTATGCCTGCGATTTTATCTGTTTTGGGGTCACTATATTTGAAGAATTGGGTAAAATTATAATTTGTCCTATATTGATAAATTAATTTTTAACAAAAAAAAACCCCATTTCAAACAACAAACTAAAAAGTAAATAATAATTATACAAAAAGTAAAATATATTTTGTTAAACAAAAATAATTTTAAAAAAGATTTTATAATTTTGAAATCGATGTCGAGCTAATGCTACAACAATGTTACTACAATATCGAATTACTAAGCCTGTTTGTTTTATTATTATTTGTTATATTATATATTAATTCCTTTCACAATTTTTTTTGATGGTCAACAAGGTATTACTATATGTATTTTTAGTCTTAGAAACTTATATATTGAAATCTGTAATAACATGTTTAATCAGTAAATTTATAGAAATTAGTATTATTTAAATAAAATAAAGGTTCCATCAATCATTTGACTATATACTATATAAATGACAAAGAGTAATAAAGAAATAAAATCTACAAAATAAGATTAAAGTCAATTTGAAGAAGTTACATTTTATAACTTAGGCTAACAATTTATAAAAAGACAAAAAATTATTGTCTGTCCATTGACATTGCAACAGACTGTAAGCACAACAATTCTCGGGGAAATGAATGAATTTTCCTTTTTCAGAGCCAAAAATACTTATTTAATAAGAATATAATACACACCTGCAGTCTGTACAAAGTACGTCCACCAACTTCGCTAAATATCAAAGGTGTATGTAGTGGAACACTAAAAAAATTATTCCCAATGACTTTTTGACCTGCTTCGTTCACTCTGTTCGGATGATTCCAATGCTCTAACAATGCTTGCAACAATAAAGCGCCAAAATTAACTTTTTGATCATTTTCCGTTATTAAGCCCGCTTCTTTTGCACTAACCCAGGCACTGAAACAATCTGTTTCGTCTTGACCTAAGTGAATAGTTAACATTCCAGTTTTCAAATCAACATTAAACCAATTTGGTACGTAGACCATTTTAAAACGTTTTTTTAATTCTTCTTCATAATCTACTTCACCTAAGTCTTCCAACTTGCATGCTTTCAAGACGTCATATAGAACTACATTGTCGTTTGTATCTTTTGTTAGTATGTGACGTTTATCATTAAGTACAGTATAGTGTTTTATAGCTCTGCCACCAACTATGTTGTGAATGGGCTGTGTTTGGTAAACATTATTAGTATTATAATTGTTCTGGTTATATAAATCAGCATTTAAAGAGTTAAATGGTGGTAATTTCCAACATCTTATGTCAGAATCTGATGTTGCTACCCATACACCTTGTTGGTCAGCAGTAAAGCATAATTTGAGGACAGGCGATGACTCTTCACATACTATCATAAAGTTGTCTGGATTACGCAGTTCTGTAATAATGACTAGACGGTCTCGTCCACCAGAAATTATGTGAGTGAAGTTTTCAGTAGCTAGAAGAGCCCAAACAGCTTCTGAGTGAACACGAATTGTAGAAACACATCTCTGTTGAGACAATGACCATAGTTTTATAGTGCCATCGGAGCTCCCTGATACACATTGAGAACCATCTCGACTCACAACCAAAGCTTTCACATTGTCTGCATGTCCTTTCAACTTCATAAGCCTTGAACAGTTTCGCGGATCCCACACTCGTAAAACTTTCTCCGTGGAACCGCTAACTAATATAGTTCCTGGTGGATTCATAGCGAGGCTATAAATAGACTCCTTATTACCAACTAAAGATGAAGTCGTTACAGTGTTATTACTTGCAGTTAAGGCAGTTAATGTATTTACATCCCATAAGAATATTGCTCGGTCCAGACCGGCGCTAGCGACTTGTTCTTTATCTTTTGCGTAAGCCAACGTTCGTACATAATCCTTGTGAGTTCTTAAAGTCGACATGCAAAATCCTTTGGGAGCATTCCATACTTTTACCGTGGTGTCAGACGAAGCACTTATAAGATTCTTTCCGCCACAGCAAAGAACTATATCGTTCACCCAATCTGTATGGTGCTCCATACTCTGTATATATCGATCCTGCGACCCACCCCCTGTATGCCAAACCCTAATAATTCCATCTCGACCGGCCGAGTAGAGCCTGCCCTGTATAGGATCCAATTGTAAAGAACTAATACCGTTTTTGTGTCTCCTTTCTTCTTCGTCACGTATTACGAATGATACTTGTGTCTTTTTACGCATGTTCGAGCCCATCTTCCGACATTTTAAATTGATAATTGAATTATATTTAAAGGAAACTAAAGCAATACATCACATATAGGAGCTACTTTAGTTGTCGCTTGTTTGACGTTTGCAAGTTGACATTCGAAGTATTCGTATATGGCTACATTTTTGTTAAGGACTCTTAATATCATACTTGTAACATACCGTAATATTAAGAATTAAAATATTATTATGGAAATTACTTTAATAATTATTTTTTAAATAAAATATAAAGTTTTCGTTATATTTATTTCAATTCGAAGTTAGTTTTACACCAAATATAATAAGCGTAATATAATTTGAAATATGATTTTTCCTAAACATTCATTGGAATTCGTTTTGTATATTATTATAAATTACTTACCTTAATTTTCAGTATATATTGGTTTAAAGTGGTATGGTATGGTTCTTTGATTTTATGGCTTAAAGTGTTCATACCTTACGTCTGAAAGTACCATAAAGCTTTTTGACATATCATTTTTCTTTTTTTGTATATAACTGTTGTAATGCAAAAGATTACTACCGTCATGCTCTAAAATCCAAATAGAAAAACAAATATCATTCATTGTGACATAATTTTAGAAATATGTAGTAATAAAGAAGTCTGATATTTATCTAGATATCTAATATCTGTGATGCAATATTATCATTTGTTTTATCTATATCTTCGAATACATTTTTTCTCGTATATTTTATGTTTTTTATTATAAACAGCTTAAAATGTATTATTAGGACTTTATTTTGAATGAAAAAAAATGTTGCTTGTAAAGTCGGATTACGCACGATCATTTTACGTGATAACGTCATAAGAAAATGTTGATGAAAAATTTCATACTTCTATGAATTTAATTGAATTATTGTCACTGAATTATCTTTATTTTCCTAATACAAAGAGGGAGTTACATAAAAATTTCACTTTTTTTCCATAAATTAACAATTATTTGCTCTCGTTATTTGAAACAAGTAACAATGAAAAGATAGATTCGTCACATGTCGAACTCTCAGGCCATGTGACTCTCTAAGGCTTGTTCCGCGCTCTCGCTTGCTTTTGTATTTTTAAAATAGTAGAGACCGTCCTGTCCCAGTGGGATAGCTTATATATATATATATATATATATATATATATATATATATATATATATATATATATATATATNCTACCAACAATTGACACAATTATTACATGTAAAGTAAATCATTTCTAATTGCTCAATCACAACAGGTGAGCTCCACATGCAATAACAAGTTTTGAAATAAAAAACAAACAATAATTTAAAAATAAACACAACAAAAACAATAATGAATATCACATGTTACACACATTTTATACATTTTTAAGATAAATTAAGACACTACGTATCTCAATATATATATTATACATATGTTGAGGTGCGTAGTGTCTTAACACTAAGCTCCCTCTGGCTACCCTACTACATGTGGGATATAGCGTGAAGCTGAAAAAAAAAGAATGAAAAATAAAATAAAGCTGAACGCAGGTACAGTGGGTCACATCAAAACGATCAGCGTCATGGAACCTATTATTATAGATTTCCCCAAGAAAGGCACTGTCCCAGACAAAAAAAGAACGTTTTAAATTAAACTATTACACCGGATATTACTATATTATTTATTTAAAATGTGTAATAATCATAAAAATCAAAGATAAAAACCGTTCCTGAAATTAGTGCGTTCAAGCAAACAAATTCTTCCATTGTATAATATTAGTAAAGATATTGTTGTTTCCTTGGTTTATTTTCGGCCACCTATCTATGTTAATGTCTACAAATATTCATTACTGAGAATTGAGGCTTTCATACAGGCTATTTGATTTCGTGAGTAATTGGCAGCGAGGAGAGTTCATCTTAGTTAGACAGTTATGTATCACAAAGCCATGATATGTAAAGGATTATGTTTCAATGTTCAATATTTAATATAATATAATATAATAACCACATGTTTATAATTTACTCTAAAATAATAATAATAAGTATAAGTATTTTATAACGTTTATAAGTTAAAATAAAAAAAATGAGGCCATCGTAGCGCAGCGGGACTGCAACTGAATGTAAATTTGTTGTTGTTGTTGTAAACAGTTGAGAGTTCAATCATCATTCGAGGTTAATGATCACATTTAATTTATTTTAATTTTCCCGCTCTAGTTGATAAAAACGGCGTTGAATTCCGCCAATCAATAGGCAATGCCTCCAGAAATCGGCGGAAAGTGGAAAACGGAGTGCCTTAACACTAGGTTTCCTCTACCTACCCTGCTGTGTGCGGAATACAGCGTGTAACTGAAAAATAAGCCCTTTATTCAAATAGGTTGACTAATTACTAATAACTTTTGACTTTATAATAACAACAATTAATTATTATCAATATGTATATATATATATTACAAACACCATGTTGGCGCATTTGGGATGTGTCCAACTGGAATATATTAAGACACAGACTGAGACGCATTAGCGTATCTAGAAATATTTTCTGGGGTTGTCTTTTTTTTTTAATTTTTCAGGGCAAATTTTGTTGTAATGGCCGAGTTGGGCATGGCCCATCTGGCTCTTCCCCCTTTCTACGCCTACGCTGCGCTATGTCAATAAAAGACTGAAAGTACTGAAATAGTCCATTTCTAATCCATTTCATTTGTCTATTGAACAAACATTTTAGACAACACAACACGGTAACAATGAACAATAATAATTTTAAGCGTATTTGTTTCTCTTTGTTTGATAGTTTCTCCGTTATCGCCATCTGGGGACCGTGAGAATAGCAGTACGAAATAACTTTTCAGTTATACAATGTGTAATAGTGGAAAATTTAGAATTAGACTAGTTATATTTTGCGGTTTCTCCATGTTTTTTCTTTTTGATTTTAATTCTTTATTGTACACAGGTTCTTTTTATTAGACTTTATTTAATTAAGCTTATTAAGCGATTTAAGAAAATTATACCTTGGACAGTCTAAGAAATAGATTTAATTATATATATATTTTTAATCTTTTATCACACTTTTTCCGCATATGGCGGAATAGGTAGAGAGAAACATGCGACGACACCCTTTTCTAGCACAGTAGACGCTGTTTACTCCGGCCGCGCAATCTTTCTCGGTAAAACATCGATCAGTGCCGAAATAAACTTGTGTCTTCATGTCTTCAATCCTGAGGCATCCCTCAGGATTGTTTCCATATGGGGTGTGGTTCAATTCAACTTCAAGAAGACACAAGTTGTGCGTAATCATTAAAAAAACCCATTTGTCGTGTCGCCAGTCTTCCAAGACAGTCCCTTTAGAGCCCTTAGCGCCCAGTATCAGTACTTCGGGCCTTGCTTTTCGAGTGACTGCCAGTATCGCGATCATCTGGAAAGTAAGGCCAAGTTGGCCCCAAAGAAACTGGGGGTCATCAGCAGAATGAGACAGTGCTGCGCCCCAAAACACCGATTGGCATCATGTGGAATACTGCTCTCATCTCTGGGCTCGTGCACCCCAGTATCAGGTTATTTCATTTCATTGCATCGGGGATCATGATCTGTGAAAGGCATTTTGGCTTTGCGTAGGGTAATTAATGGATAATATAATAAGATGGTAAGCTACACCACATCGATTTGTGGCACTCCACTACTGTACGGTTTCGTAGGAACTTCCTTTCACGTTCCACGTAACTGCGGAGTGGTCTATCTGCGGCAGAATTTCCAGAAAGATACGAGCTGGGTACCTTCAAAAAGTGCGTTTATCTCCACCTTAAAGGCCGCCAACGCACCTGTAGCTCCTCTGGTGTTACACAGGGTCGTAGGTGACGGTGATCACTCGTAAGCTCGTTTGCCTTATATTTTTCCATAAAAAAAAACAATTTCCAGTATTAGTACTTGTATATCGTAATAAGACCGTGTTAATGCAAATACAAGCAAAATAATTAATTTAACCAATTTGCGGCTAAGTAGGCCGCCTCTAGGGCGCTAATTTGATTGAAATCTCATTAATTATTAATTATATTATTGTTACGCTATTTCACATATATACCATACCCATATAGTAATACTCTCAAAATTATAGTCATATTTTTTTGGTTTACTTTATAATGAATATTTTCAATGAGTTGCACAACATATCTGTAAATAACGAATATTATGCTTAAAATACTAGAGACCATCGTGGCGCAGGGGGACACATTGTGACTGTAATGGCGGTCGTAAGTTCGATCCTCATTCGAGGAAATTAAATATTTATTTAAATTTATTTATATTCAATGGCAGCTTTTGTTTTTTTGAACTTTGCCTCTAAATTCGGACTAACGCCAAAGTTCCAAGGCATCCAACGTACCTTACATACCTTAGTGTGTGATCTATACATATAAATAATATAAAAGACTGTCTGTGATTTCAAATTAACCGTGTTTTTCCAACCGCATAGTATAACACATATTGCAACAAAAAACAAACAAAAAAGATGTCTGTCTTTTTGTTTGTCCGAATTGATCTATCCGGAATAGCTCGACCGGAAGCTAGCACTAAAATAATATAGAGAGAGTTATGGAGCAATATATAGGCTACTTTTTCCGAAAACCCGGAACAACTAAATATTTGTCTATTATATACGACTATTTTTGCGATTAAAATCAAATGAAGTTCCAAAAGATTTAAATTACGATTTATTAAGTGCATAACAGATAGGCTAAGTCGCGCTTGGCTACTCGTATTGTTAAAAATAAACAAGAAATTGTCTTCGCGCATCTTCTGCTTTTTGTTGAATAAAAAATTTTTTCCTTACTCGTGGCTAAAAAACTCTGTCCTCAATATTTCGAACAACATTGCATATCTGGAAGGAGTATACATATAACATACCGCTATTTTTAACAATGCCAATTTTTTTACTATAATCCTTTTACTCCTCAGTTGAAACAAACATTGCATGTCGTCTCATATTTTTACTAATGGCTTTAATTATTTTCTTTTAAAATATTGTAGTAAAAGGACCCGTATTTTTTCTCTATCGGTACGACTTAAGTTATACCGTATGCCTGAGCCATTTTATTTGTCGTCATAATAAAAATTTCGATTTGTCTATTGACCCGAATCAACTGATATCTGTCAAAACTTACATCATTTGACATTTCGCCGCTGTTTGTGTTTACAAAGGCCGGCCAAAATGTAAAAGTGCGTCCAAAATGTAGGGAAAATCATTCAATATTTGTACAAACGCAAGCTTAGGAATGATTTAGGTCATTCCGCTTAAAATGGCTAAAGGAATATTTTGTAATGTAAATTTTGTATTTTCATTTTCATAATGTGTAACTAATATATATATTTATATTTAATTATGTATATTTTTTAGCTTACCCCCTCCCCCCGCTGCAGCAGGGTAAACAGACAGCACTTAGTGTTAAGACACTGCTTTCCACACTTTCTTTTTAATTTTCAAAGCATTGCGTATTGAATGGCGGAACTCAATCCCACTTTCTGTCTTATTATAATACTAGCGGCTCGCCCACGGCTTCGCCCGCTTAAAATACATGATTATTGATTTAATAAGCAGAATTGATTGACAACTATAATATAATAATGACTTCTAATATGATTTTTTTACGACATTATCGTCAAAGAATTTTTGATTGTTTTAAATAAAAAAATACGACCATTGTTGATATTTGATATTTATAAAATATACATAAAGCTAATTATTTATTACACGTATATATTTTTGTAACTTTATGTTCTTTTTACCTATATAATATACTCTGTTAAATGTGCTGATGTCAGTGAATAATTTAATTTACTCATTCAGAAACAGCCTTAAATGTTAAATTATTGATTTGAAGGATTCATAATATTCTTTGTAAAATAACTGTAATAATTGCATATTAACTCCTGTACAGTTTTTAAATTAGTTACATATATTATATGAACGAACCAACCAAAAAATCTTTGTATTTACTTGATATTTCTTTCAAGATCGTTCTTTATCTCTGTGTTGAATTAATTACGACTTCTTTCAAATGACGATAACTTTTTTTTTAATGAACCGATTTTGATGAACTAAACTTTAGTAGTTAAGTTGAGTTAAAACAAAGCAATTGGTGAAATTTTCAAGTAAATCGGTTCAGTACTTTCAGAGAAAAATACGGACAAAAATATGTCGACAGACAGACAGACAAGAAATTCAAAAAAAATCTTTTTGCTTTCTATTATTCTTCTTAAGTGTCCCTTTATCCATTTCAGTCAAAATTACTCAATGTACAGACAAAATATTTTTACTGTCTTATTATATATAGAAATAAGTGGAAGGAAATGAAAATTTCTCTAAATGGGAATCGAACCCACAATCGTTACATTTACAGTCAGACGCTGTGCCACTGCGTCACGACAACGTGTAAGCATGTAAGAGTAAATGGTGATTTTTAAATTGACGATTTTACGAACATTTTCTTTAGTCTCCAGGCTTACACTACATGTCATTGTTCCAGTGTTTATATAAAAATGGTATAAGTGAGAATTGAACTCCCTAATTTCGCTTACTATTGGACTTTTGCCAATGTCACCTTTTACTACATTTAAGTCAGATGTGTATTGTAAACATTATTTTAGATTAAAATTTTATTGAAAATACAGAAGTTTGAACAAATTCGTTTTGAAATTCACGTAATATTCGCGGAGGGACTATCCGATATGATGAAACAATATTGAATAAATTAACAGAATGCGAGATCGCTTTTGTAGCTCTGTAATTTGTTATGTTAGAATGTATATATCTACACAGTTTGTTAGGTACCATTTGTAATTTAATTTTGAGCTTTAATAGAAGACTATTGCGAATGTCTATCAAGCGGAGTTAGTGCTTAGACCTTCGGTCCACTCTTTGCTCGATATCGGGCAACATTGCGTCTTAAGAGGCGGAACTTAACGCCACACTTTACCTTACCATAATGGGGATTCCCCATTATGAGGTACAAAGGGAGAAGTTTCTAGAATGTAAATATTTATGGTTCATATTAAAGTGAAGTAAGTAAAAAGAAAACTTTAGAAGTCCCTAAATAAAAAAAATCAAAATAGAAATAAAAATAGATATAAAATAAGGCATCTGTGTGTGTGACAGTGTAGATAAATATAAAAATCTATTAAAATCTATTATTTATCTGCTCATATTTTCGAGGGTTGGAAAATACATCACAGCACTCCGTGAAGAAATTTATGATGTCATACATGCACCTACCCAAGATCAGGGTCAGGGATCACTCAATGTGTAAATGTGGCCTGGACGACGGTTTCTCTTCCCACATTCTTAACTCCTGTCCTAAATTAATCCATCCTTTATATGATCTTTAAAAGTTAAAATTCTAAGTACAAAATACATACGCCACGATTCAACGGTTTTAAGAACGTTAAATCGAGATTTAAATGGATTCCCAAGAGTATAAAGTAAATATTTTCAGTTGTAGCTTGCGATTTCTGCAAGTCTGAGGAGCGGTGGCCGATTTCTTAAAAGTGTTTATACTGGTCTCAGAATTACTAGAAGCGAGAATCACCTATAACAAATGTATATTTATAATAAAAAATGCAGCTTCACGTCTTTTCCTGCAAAGCAGGCAGAGGATATCTATTATTAAGATACTCACTTTTAGTAGAATTTTCTAGACACTGCATACAGAAACGGAGGTTAACACCGCGCATTGTTTATTAGTGTGGGGAAATTAAAATCATTTAAATGCCAGAGGAGTTTGCGCCCACAACCGTTACGTTTATTGTCCATAAAAGATGATGTGCCTCTGCTCTATAATGGTCTCAATAATATTTTCTTATTATTATGCATTTTTCGTGTTTTGTAGAGTGCGTAGAAGTGAGCTAATGACTTTAGTTCTTTGACTTTTCGCCCATTCGGAGACAATGTATGGTAGGTGATGGGACATGTATCTAATGTAATTTTAGCTTTACATATATTAAAGTAGGCAGAGAAAAAATAGTATTGAGACACTTCAACATTCCGACTCTGCTATTCCCTCGAGCTCGAGACATTACCTGTTGAATGGCGGATCTGGATGCCGTGCTTTGTCTTTTTTACCAGAGCGGAAAAATTAAATTATTGATTCTCAAGTGGCGATCGAACTCAAAATCGTCCCGTTTACAATCATAGATTGTACGGTTGCGCCACGACGGACTTCAGGATTATTATTAATATAAAATAGAAAATCTATGAAGGCCAAGTTTATTTACGTTACATAGATACATAATATATACTATCTACTACAATCGTCAACATTTCATACAGTTCATAAATTACAGAACAAAAAGTAACAAAAAAAAGATCTTTCCACCCGTATAAAGTAAACGTACTTGATCAGAAGCGATGCAGTTTTTTTGTTTGTTTAAATATATCGTGAATCGTTGCATAGCGTTCTACGTATATCGTAGTACGTAGTTATCAGAAAAATTCATGTTCTGTAGAAATATCGAGTCTATGAAAATATTGGCATATGCTTGAATATTTGGATTTTCTCATGACTTTTGTTATTTGAATGGCTTTAGCTTTCGTGGCGCAGTTGTTACTTGTGTAACTAAATTAAACAGTTTTTTTAACGCACTTGTACATAGCAGGGTAGGCAGAGGGAACCTGGGCGCCTAGTATTATGACACTCCGTTCCCATTAAGAGTCTATTTGGTGGTAGGAAACGGAAGTGCCGTTCTCTACTTTTCGCCGAATAGACTTCTATCGGCATTGCGTGTCGAGCGCGGCGCGCTTTGTCTTGTTACCAGAGCGAAGTATTAAAAATATTAAATATTTCATTCCTCGGAGTGGGAATCGAACTCACAATCGCAGAGTTTACACAGACGCGCACTTCGCCTGAAGTAAAATAATTTGTTCATATGCTGTGTCAATGGATGTGACAAGCAATATAATACTAAGCTCTCTATACCCTAGCTTTTCACTATATCCAGAGAGAAATGAACACCAAATAATAAATATATTAAAAAATATATCTTTTTAAAACGTTTGAAAGCGACAATAATCATGGATTCCTTTGTCTAGATGTTAATTTGCAATCAAAAAATAAAAATTTCACTTTGTTTTCTCTTAGCGTTTCCCTCTTTATTGTATAATCTTAATTAGATAGCTACATTAAGTCCCATTATAAGAGGCTGTGAAGCGATTAACGAATTTGTTTCGCTCTACCCTCGTTTAGAGAATAATAAAGGCGTCTATTCTTAGTATTTCTTAAATAAATGTAAATAAGTTTTTGTGACAAAGTTGGAAGATATTTGATGTTTGTTTTAAGTTCGGTTCGTAAGCTGAGCTTTGTACTCACACACAGACAGACACAGATAGTGTAGGTGCGACTCCTCTTTTCGCAGGGTAGACCGATTGTAAACCTTCACTCTTTATATCACTTTATTAATACATACTGTAAATATGTATTTGTTTTGTTTTAGGTGAAGGTCGTACTTTAACTGGATCTCTTTTATTTTACATGTATTCTATAATTGTCTATAGTTATCTTTTTTTTTATCGGTCAATTTCCTTTGCGTGTTTTTCATACAACGTGACATTAGCGAAATGAATTGTGCTCAACTAGCATGCTCGAAACGCCATAAATTAAGAAATCAATCAATCACTTTATTAATAACACTTTCTACCATAAAAGTACTTAGCATTATTCTACACTGAAACTGTCCTTAGCTCTGTCTTATTATATTTTTATAGTACTAAATTCCTTTTACGTTTTAATAATGACAATGCTACCACCATTTATAATATATTTCAATTGTCTTACTTATATCTATGAATTAATTTTAGGAAATTTTACTTTTAATTTACAATCACTAATAGAAATATTGAATTAAAATAATCAATATTAGTCGTAGCGCAAGAGCACAAAGTGTGACCGTAAAATCGACTGGTTGTGGGTTCGATCCCCACTCGAGGTAATGAAATATTTATTTAAATTTATATATTTACCAGAGCGAGGAAAGGAAAATATAAATGAGTGGGAATCGAACTCACAACTTAACGAACTTTACAGTCGCTCCTTGTGCCCCTGCGCCACGACAGGCTCTTCTCTCCTATATTTATTTTATATTAAAAAGCAATGTCATAAAGATCGATAAAGCTATTAGATATCAGCTTTATATGAGATTTAATAAAACAAATAACTTTTTCAATATTCAGTCCATAATTTTGAAATATTTTCAATTTTATTAGTCGTTTATTGATTTCGATGAAAGAATAAATTGATTCTCTTTAAGTACGAATACAATGTGTCAGATTGAATACAGTTAGTGTAGATTCGAGTCACAGTCGGGAAAATATGAGAATCTATACTAATATAATATAGTTGAAGTTTGTTTGCTTAAATACGCTTATCTCAGGAACTACTTACTAGCCTTACGAATTAGAAAAATTTGTTTGGGTTGGATATTGCTTATATCGAAGAAGGTTATATTAAATCACGTTAATCGTTTCGATGTAACCCTTGATGTTTGTGGTCCGTTACCTTGGTCGTTTAAAATGTGTCACGTGTCATACCCAACTCTGAGCTTTGACTACGGAGGCTAAGCTGCCGGTGAAAGTAATTTTATAATATACTAGTTTTCCACGAGGCCAGTCGTGGCGCAGAGGCACAAATTGTGACTGTAAAACCGACTGGTTTGGGTTCGATCGAGGAAATGAAATATTTATTTACATTTATATTTCCATTTCTTCGCTTTGGCGTCGAGGCAAGGCCTCCAGAATTCGTCAGAAAGTGAGAAATGTAGTGTCTTAATACTAGGTAGGTAGGTAGGTAGGTAGGTTTCCTCTGCCTACTCTGCTGTGTGCGGGATACAGTGTGAAGCTGATTGATTGATTTTATTTTATTTTTTTAATTTTCTACCAGTGGCTTCGCCCACGTGAACTATACGATTATTTTGCCGGACAAGGTTTCATTTCATCACATTAAGAATCTTTGATGAATATAATATGCATGTGTTGTATATGTAAAATACTTATTTAGAATAACATATAAAAATTTGAACGTAGCGGGACTTGAACCCGCACCTCCTGGCAACCGACCAGGCGCTCTGACCACTAAGCCATACGTTCTCATCGAGCTACGCCGAAATTTTTATACGCTTGTTACAACTTATTTATCAATTAATTTTAAATTACTAAATAAGTATTTTTTTCTTTCCTAAGTGTAGAATAACACTTTGAAAATGTTAAAAATATTGTATATATCAGTTTTCCTCTGAAACCACTCTATTGATTAGAGAAAACTAAATTAAAATTTGTTACGCGGCTTAAAAGTTCTAAGCCTACATAAATGTTTATAGTACATAAAGAATCGGAAAAGAAATTTGTATAATATTATAATTACTTCATCACAAAATGCATAAAAATCAAACATATTTTTTTTTGTTTTACACTGTATTCCGCACATAGCAGGGTAGGCAAAGGAACCCTGGGAATCTAGTGTTAAGTAACTTTCGTACTCTTGTGCCGTCATGGCTTCAAAAAATCCCTGTATGTAAACGCTATATTTAAATGAAAAGTCCATAGAAGTTATAACGCGTCGATCCATATATTCATTTGACACATATTCGTAGGGATGGTAAATATTATGACTGTCATAATAACTTTTATCGCGGCCAAAGAGCTTTTGGTTGGAAAAACAATCAATTTGAATTGATCTATAACATATCGTATAAATAATATTTAAATAAATTAAAATAATTCACCTTTCTTATTATTTAATTGAAGAGAAAAAAAAAGAAATCAGCTTTACGCTGTATCCCGCACACTGCAGGGTAGGCAGAGGGAACCTAGTGTTAAGACACTCCGTTCCCCACTTTCTGTCGAATTCTGGAGGCATTTCGTGTTGACTGTCAGAACTTAACGCCGACTACAATATTATATCTAAAAATAAAATAATACACAAACAAACTTAATTTCTAAAGCTGTAAACTAAACTAGATGGCGTTGGCTGTAGGTTTCTAACGAGATATGCTTACATTCAACAAGGCAGTATAGGTAATAAGAAGTTGAGAACTTAGTGCCCGTTCTTCATATTTCACTCGAAATCGAAACATAATGATTAATGTATACAAATATACAATAAATAAAAAAATATAAAAACAGAAAAAAATTCAACAGGCAAAACCACTAATTAAATTTAGTCTAAATAAAAGAAAAAACACTCCGACATAGTATTCCCGTGAGATTGACACGAGCTGGCTTATTGATACAAATACTCTTCAATGTATCGACATCTTCTTGGTTTATTGCATACTCTCGAGGCAATCAAACGTTCGTATGCTGCTTGAAATATATTTTTTATTTGAAACAAATGACTGCGATAACGTTTGATTTCTGTTTTTTTCATTGAGTAGTCGTTCTGTTCTGACGATATTTATATTTTTACTACACGCTTTATCCTGCGTGCTGTACCTATTCAGCATTGATCTGGATAAGCAGAAAAAACATAGAGTTACAATTCTCCGTTCTCCACTTTGAGCCTGCATTCGAAATTATGCATGTTAAATTATTCAGTGCCGTAACTCAACATCGCCAAGAAATTAACATAATTATTTCCCCCTGAGTGGGAATCGACTCCACAGCAATCACCCTTACAGTCAGATGCTGTCCTAGCAGTTGGCCTCAAATTTAGTAACATTCCACTTAGCAAGTAAAAAGGCATACGTTGGCGGCGTTGAGAACCGCCTAATAAAAGCTTTTATACGTAAATAGTTAGCCAAATGTAATTACCACCTATATACACGAACTGCACTACGGTGGTATCATTGAAGTAAATATAATACATATTTACAAAATATAATATATTATGTATATTACTATCTTGGCAACAACACAAAATGACGCAGCGGACGCAGCGATGCTCGCCACAGTGTAAATTTCTTTTAACACAGCCAAGGGAATATAATGTGGGCTTATTAGCATTCAAGGGAGCTTTTTACGAATTCTGGCATAAATTTGTAGTTCTACAAACACGAATACAATTTATTAAATTTATTTACATTTAAGACCCAAATACAGCTTGATAAATGTTTTTTTAACCGAAATAGGCAGATGATCATAGTTGTGGGTTCAATTATTTTAGTTGAAATAAATATCTTATTTATTATTTATTAATTTCTGCTTCTGGTTCTAGTTGTATAAAGATATCAGGTAAGATTTAACTATGAATTGTAAGATAAAATAAATTAATAACTGTCGATATAATATTATGTTATTATAAACATAAATCTGTTATTCTATAATTCAATTACCGTGCCTTACTTCTTTCTTCTTTAATATAATTAATTGTTACATATTCGTATTTTTAGTGTTTTGTATCTTTTTTAAGCATAACAGGAACCTATATAAGATCACTTTATTGTCCGTCCGTCTGCCTGTCCGTCTGTCAAGAATCTTTATCTCAGGAACGCTTACATATATCAAGGTGAAATTCATATACTTAGATCTACGGCCCCATGATTTCCTGAAAAAATCGTATTTCTACTTTTACTTAAAAAAAGGCCGTTTAAATCACAATAAAAAACGGATATTTCGACTAATAAAAAGGGAATCAAAATTAATAGGGTACTTCCGGTTGACCTAGAATTACGAAATTTGAATGAATTTGAATTTGAAATCTACAGGTAGTACAAGTTTAGTAATAAATCTTTAAAATATATTTGTAGTTAAATCCTAAAAACTAATAGCCTTAAAAAAGGGGCAAAATTTGGTTATTAAAACTGTTAGTTCAAGTAAGGCATCAGAAGAAAGGGCTCTGGCTAAGCTAAGCTTGAATGTCAGAAAAGGCTCGAGGTCTCCAATTTTTGTACGGAACCCTCGGTGGGCGAGACCGACTGGCGCTTGTCCGGTTTTTTTTAAATAAAAAAATTCTTATTCATAAATTTAAACAACACAATTCCATTCAACACTGCAAACTAAGTCTAAATTATCACAAAGTACGTTAGAGGGCGACACAGAAACGCGCGCTCAGTCGTAGCTCTACGTCCGTAGCGCCACGTAGTCCGCTACGAGAATACTTTAAAATATACGATAGTTGCGTGATGTGAAAGTGATTATGAAGTGTTAAACAAAGTGTTCTAAGTGTTTGTGATTCTGGTGATTCTAGAAGATTACAGTAAGTATTTTGTTAATTTTAAGTTTTCGTTTTAATAAGTTTTTTAAGACTTTTTTTTAGGAAAACTTTTAAGTTGAGAATAAATAGTTAGAAATTGTTATGAATAGTAGGTAACTAGGTAAAGTAACAATTAAAATTAAAATAAATAAAAATAAAAATTATTAAATTAAATTAAAATTAGCTTCACGCTGTATCCCGCACACAGCAGGGTAGGCAGAGGGAACCTAGTGTTAACACACTGCGTTCCCCACTTTCTGTCGAATTCTGGAGGCATTGCGTGTTGAGTGGCAGAACTCAACGCCGCGCTTAACCTCGACACCAGAGCGAAGAAATGTAAATATAAATTTAAGTAAATATTTCATCTGCTCGAGTGGGGATCGAACCCACAACCAGTCGGTTTTACAGTCACACTTCGTGCCGCTGCGCCACGACTGGCCTCTAAATAAAAATAATAAAAATTATAAATTTTAATAAAAAAAAAATCAAGTATTATTAAATGAATAGAGAAAAATTAAGTTAAATAATTGTCAACAACATGTTGAAATAAGAGTTTTAAAGCAAATTAAAAGGTAATTCATAGCCATTAAAATAATCGAAAATAAAAAAGAAAAAAAATGGACTTAAATTTATTTTATTAATGAATAATTTAACAAATTTAGCGAAATTTGAATTAATTTTACTCGAGTTTTTTCTTCTTGAATAATAAAAAAATAATTCGAATATCCAAATACGCACATATTAATGAGGACATATATTTATTCTTATTTATTATATTTTTTACAAAGCGTAAAATTAATCAAACTTATATTAATATACAGAAAATAATTTAAAAATATAAACAATTAAAATTTATTTATTTTTTATTTAACTTCTACTTTAAAATACTTTTATATACGGCAAGTGTACATATAAGTAGTTAGAACGGAGACGACAGTGAATTTAAATCTCATAATATAGTAATGGTATCCAGAAGTTAAACTAGAGCTGGATTCATTTACAAACAAAACAAAATCAAAATATTCTTTATTCAAATAGACTATTACAAGCACTTTTGAATTGTCGAATGAACATACTTAAAAATAATACAAAAAGCTACCATCAGTTCGGAAGGCAGAGTTCTGCTGAGAAGAGCCGGCAAGAAATATACGAAAATGAAGAAATATTTAGCTCTGCGCCTCTACAGAATTATTTATAAGACGATTTGCTTGTTAGAGTCAATAATTTATTTATATCCTGCCGAATATAACCAAGTTGGTGATAAGATATCTGATCAACAAATTTTAAAGACATTGCCCGTTGAGTAGCATAGTCTAATATGACTTTTTATTTCTATATAAAATATCATACAATTAATACAATCATGTTTCAAAACATGTAACTAGCTTTGTATGGTATAATTCAAACATTGCCGTCAGCTCATTTCTATGGACGTCAATCAGAGATGTTTGTTTTACTAAACAAAGGACCTGCCTATTTTCCTAAGTAACAAAGAAAATTTAATTATTTACTATTTGTTGCCATACTACTACTGTAGTATAGCTAAGCGACTCGCTTGGTCCCGCATAGCCGGGTCTCTACTATCGATACTTACTTATATTATAATGCTAAAGAGTTTTATTCTTTTTTAGAAAACGGATAAATATTTTAATGTAAATTTTGAACAAATTATTTATGTTGTTAACATATCTGTAGGGAGATTTTTATGAATTTCTTCTACCCAAAGACTTATCCCACAGGTTATCATTTCGACGGTATTTTTTTAAATATTTGTTACATCAGAACTTTTGACTGCGTGAACTGATGATTCTTTTGATGATACTTTTTTTATTTGAAAGCCATTGCCTCTCATGTAGTAGAATTTGGTCCATTTCTCACAATTGTATCCATGAGAAAATCACTTAGGTCTTAAATTAGCATTAAGTATGTGTGCGACTTATGGACGAATTACTGAATATCACGCCAACCGATTTCGATTATATTCTCTTTTTATTGGAAAGGATACTAGCTTCAAGGGTAGTTTGGTTAGGTTTTGACTATGGGATTCATTGAAAATGAAGAAGTCGGTTTTTTTGTTAAAAATATTATTATTATGTTTCATTTAGTATTTGCTTTGTGAGAGGAATATAAAAAAAGTATTAATTATTTTATCATTTGGCAAGAGAGAATGGTATTTATTAAATATTAATAGTAAGATTTAACAAGCGTATAATAATTTGTGCATAGCTGGATGAGAACGTATGGCAGACTGGTCAGAGTGCTCGAACGCCCTCAAAGAGTCTCGGCTTCAAATTCCACTTTGGTAAATTTTTATACATTTTCTAAAAACAAATTTTTCCAAATGTGAAGTAGAACTTTAAATATTATAAGAATAGTTATGACAGAATTGTTAAGACACTCCGTTCCCCATTTTCCACAGAATTTTCGAAGCATTGCGTGGTGGGTGGCGGAACTCAACGCCGCGCTTTGTTTTGTTCCCAGAGCGATAAACATGAAAATATTAATAAGTAATAATTAATTTTCCCGTGTGATTTTTGTTTTATTGCCAAATAACAAAAAAAGGGAAATCAACGCCGCGCTTTCTCTCACCAATAGTATTGATTAAAAAATTATTGATTTATAAATAACCTCCTTGAGTGACAATCGAACCCACTACCAGCGCCAGACATATTGTATCATATATGAGTCATATAATTAAGCATTGACGTTAATAGTAACTATTAGAGCGTTAATAAAATATTCAAATCGTTCTCTATAATGATAGAGTGCGCAAATGAAGGTGTTTATTAAACCTTTTAGTCGTATTACAAATTGAAATTGATAAGTAAATAAGTAAATATATTAAAATTATATATTTCTTTGAAATAATGTTTACTTTGTGTTAAGATTTTACAAAGAGAGCTCTATATTTTAGTTGGTTTTTCTTCGTATTTCTTTTTAGTACTTAAATTTACTTTTAATTTCAAGTTATTTGCTTTAATGAATAATAATAAGGTCTTTTTTAACTTGCGCTCATAGTTATAAATGAAACGTGTAAATTAAAAATCAAAAATATTTATATCTTTGCATATGTATTTTTTGCTATTTGTAAATGTCTGAATATGGAACAGAGTACCTTAACACTAGGTTCCTAGGTTCTCCCTGCCTTAACAGGACTTATGTGCGCGAAAAGCGCGAAGCGAAACAAAAATAGGGTAAACAGAACGAACCTAGTGTGAAGACATTCCGTTGTCCACCCGAGATCGACACTGTTTATTGAGTGGCACAACTCAATGCCGATTCTGTAACTTTTTTGTAGAATGCGAAAAATACATATGCAAAGATATAGATAGATATTTCATTTACACGTTTCATTCAAGACTATGAGAACAATTAAAAAATCCCTCATTTGTTCATCAAAGCAAGCAACTTAAAACTTAAAATAAATTCAGGTACTAAAAAGTGATTCCAAGACAAACCAACTAAAATATATATAGTTCTATTTATAAAACCTTAATATAAATGCGACAATATTTCAATGAAATATATAATTTTAATATGTTTATTTATGAACTTTAATTTTTAATACGACTAAAAGGTTTAAACACCTTTATTTGCTCACTCTATCATTATAGAGGACGATTTACATATTTAATCAACGCTATAGTAATTACTATTAACGCCATAATATTATATGATTGATAGAGGATACAATATGTCTGGCGATGGTTGTGGGTTCGATTGCCAGTCAGAGGGGAAATTATATGGAATTATATTATCATTGCCATTGAGGCCAGTCGTGGCGCAGCGGCACGAGGTGTGACTGTAAAACCGACTGGTTGTGGGTTCGATCCCCACTCGAGGAGATGAAATATTTACTTAAATTTATATTTCCATTTATTCGCTCTGGTGTCGAGGTTAAGCGCGGCGTTGAGCTCTGCCACTCAACACGCAATGCCTCCAGAATTCGGCAGAAAGTGGGGAACGGTGTGACTTAACACTAGGTTCCCTCTGCCTACCCTGCTGTGTGCGGGATACAGCGTGAAGCTGATTTATTTTTATTTGGCGGATTTGGCGAGAAAAAGCGCGGCGTTGATTACATTTTTATTTGACAATAAAACAAGATTTTTCGAAACTAAACCCGTCGTGGCACAGTGGCACGAGCGTATGACTATAAATTAGATTCTCACTTGGGAAAATGAATTATTATTTATTAATATTTTCATATTCATCGCTCTGGTAACAAGGCAAAGCGCTGTGTTGAGTTCCGCCACTCAATACGCAATGTAGGGAACGAAGTGTCTTAACACTAGGTTCCCTTTGCCTATCCTCCTGTATGCGGGGTACAGCGTGAAGCTGTTATTTTAATAGAGGCCAATAGTTCAAAGCATTTTCAAAAGTTTCCAAATAGAAAAAGACTTACTCGTTCTGCCGCTAATAGATCACCCATCCAAGTGTACTCCACTCTTGTCGTTGCTTGACTCCAGTGAATGGCTCGTTATGTGAACTTGTTAAATCAGACAGTAGTTTAAACTTCTTTGTTTGCTAAAACACTAGAAAAATTGTATGAGACGAGGGGGAATTTGTAAATTGTTAGAACATTTTGTAAACACCTCTTGAGAAATAAAAAGATAGAATAGAATATACTTTATTGTATTTTCTTTTTTCGAGCTAGCTTTCATAAACATAAAAGGACTTGTAGTAGAAAAAGAGAAAAGGGGAATTAAGTTATTTACAAAAACAAATATATTATAATATATTATATGTAATAGAAAGAAAATATAATTAATGAAATAAAAGATATCCAAAAATAATAAAGAAAAATGATTTATTTAATGTAATCGATTTTTTAGCTTCACGCTGTATTGCATAGAATTTCGCATTAAATAGGCGGAAAGGCAAATAGTGATGTACTACTACGATCTCATACCATTGTTCCAACAGACCCTCACGGTGTTGTAGGATGACGATGACGTGGCTGTACGTCTATCGCTAAGTACTTTATGGTTGGCAGGGCAGTAGGGAACACGTGATAATAATTAATATGTATTAACAAACTATTATTTTATTATATTTGGGCTCGTGGAACGAATGAGTGATAAAAGAATAGGAAAAAAGATTTATGAAGGAAAATGCAGTAAGAGGGGTGGGGTTAAACCTCGGTTGACTTTCGAAAAACCAGTATCAAAGATACTGGAGGAAAATATATAGGGACGTAAAATATATAGGGACCTCACGAAGTTTGGCGCTCCTTTCTCTCTGCCTACCCCGCTAGGGATATAGCATGAAGCTAGTATTATATATTTCTAATTAATGTAGAATTAGAAATATAAAATATTTTTTACTATATTATAATATAAGTAAAAAATCTATAACAGTTTGTCAATCCACGGTTTTATTTACCACAAAATATAAACAATAAAATCAAATCAGCTTCACGCTGTATCCCGCACACAGCAGGGTAGGCAGAGGGAACCTAGTGTTAAGACACTCCGTTCCGCACTTTCTGCCGAATTCTGGAGGCATTGCGTGTTGAGTGGCAGAACTCAACTATAGAATCTTATATTTAGGCGATTATATTATAAAATAAATAAATTATTATATTTAGGCAATTCTATTTTGGCTTCACTCTGTATATCCCGCAAATAGTAGGATAGGCAAGAGAGTGGTGGAACTCAACGCCGCGATTTGTAAAAAAAAAGAAAATTACTCATACCCTCGAATTGGAATCGAAGAAGCTGTGCCGTTGCGCCGACCGAGGACTACGTATTCTTGCAATATTTCTGTAATTATATTAAAATATTTAAAAAGATATATAATTTATGATATTGAATATTGTATTTCATTCAACATTCGTTGTGTTATATGAAGAAATATTAAATAAAATATACATATATTTTGTCTTTGTTATACTACAGTACAGTTTTTCAAATATATTTTTTTCTTATATGCCCTACTTTGTGAGGCACGAACCCGAGGGTGTTTTGAATGCGCTATGCACATTGCTGGTACACCTTTCTTTTCTTCATATATATGTGCTCCATTTTGCAGATAAGATTGTTAGAATTAACTAAAAGATGACCTGATTCTCCACTTTTTATAAATGTAGAAATTACAATGTAACCTATCAATAAGCTGTCGTTTCGCAGCGATATAGCATTCGAATGACAATGCGTTTGGTTCGGTCGGTGCCCACTCAAGATATAAGATTTAATTTACAATCTTCAATTCAATATTTTTTTGAATCATTATTTTTACTGATATTAAAATTTAAAATATGTTTATAAATACCAATCACATTAATTTTCATAACAATGTTTATAAACTTTTTAAGCTGTATCCCGCATATAGCAGGGTGGGTAGAGGGAAAACTAGGTAGTACTAAGACACTCTGATCCTCATTTTTCTCTTATTCACTCAATTTTTCTATTTATGTTGAGTGGTAAAATTTGACAGAGCAAAGAAATGAAATAAAATAAATCAGCTTCACGCTGTATCCCGCACACAACAGGGTAGGCAGAGGGAACCTAGTGGTAAGACATTCCGTTCCCCACTTTCTGCCGAATTCTGGAGGCATTGCTGCTTGTTGAGTGGCAGAACTCAACGCCGCGCTTAGCCTCGACACCAGAGCGAAGAAATAAAAATATAAATTTAAATAAATATTTCATCTCCTCGAGTGGGAATCGAACCCACAACCAATCGATTTTGCAGTCACATTTTGTGCCTCTGCGCCACAACTGGCCTCAACTGGACTGGCAAAGAAATGAAAATATTAAATATTTGATTTCCTTGAATGGAATTTCCCACATGCTTGTACCTCCTCACCACGACTAGCCTCAATGTAATCAGGACAAAAAAATCATAAGCCGAACTGATAACGCCCTAGTTTTTGGAATCGCTTAAAATATAGTGAATAACGTACTAAACGTACGAATAAAACTTAGCCACCGTCGATAAGTACTTAAATTTAACTGAAAATCGAACTAGTGATAATCGTAAAAGCGCTCCACTACCATTGGAGTTGAATTTTGAGCAATAATGGAAACTCGGACGCCTATTTGACTTCGTTTGTGAGTATTTATCTGCTAGCTAAATACGTAGTGGGTCAGTTCTGGCGGACATTTGCAACTTATCATAAGCTGTTATATCTAAGTTCTGAATAGACGTTGCTAGGATATTTAGTTCTCTTGTGATTTGATCTAAAGTACTGCTTTACGTAAAATTTGCGAATTTGATGCAAAATTTAGCTACAAATGAAATAAATACAATTTTGGTTATTATTTTGGGGGAACTAGCTGCTACTATAATTTACTTTTTAGGGTTCCGTACTTCAAAAAGAAACGGAAACGGAACACTTATAGGATCACTTTGTTGTCCGTCTATTCGACTGTTAAGATCATTTATCGTGGTAGCGTGGTATCAAGCTCAAATTAATGTCGAATGTTTTAGACTACTGTCCCTTGGATCATAGAAAAATCAAGCTACTAAGTCAACAGCTTCACGCTATAGTATCCTGCACACAGCAGTGTTAAGACACTCCGTTCCGCACTTTCTGCCGATTTCTGGAGGCATTAGGTGTTGAGTGGCAGAACTCAACGCCGCGCTTGTCCTCGATACCAGAGCGAAGAAATGGATATATAAATTTAAGTAAATATTTTATCTCCTCGAGTGGGGATCGAACCCACAACCAGTTGGTTTTACAGACACACTTTGTAGCCCTGCGCCACGACTGGCCTCACTAAGTCAACGCAATCAAATTATACGAGCGACTATGCATCGTTATTACTGCATTTTGTATGAAATTCGTCGTGTAATCAAAACCTATAGGATACTTCCCGTGAACATACAATTTTGAAATTTCCCGAGAAGTGAAAACTTGCAGTACAAATAAAGGGAAAAATCCAAAATGGTAATTTCACTTCTGTGCTCTAATGGACCATAATCGGAATATTCGATATTAATTTTAAATTGATGCATTCACGTGATCTCGAGATAAATGCTCTAAACTCACAGACAGATACACGGACAAAAAAGTGAAAGTAAAAGTTAAGTTATTCTTTTCAAAGTACGGATCCCTGAAAATTGTAGAAAATCGTTGTCTGTACATAGAAGATATATATAATAAGAATATCTTATATCTAATTTTATTAAATATATGTATCAATCCAATAGAATCTAAAACAGTGAACTTTCAAATTTTTTGTATGTTTGTCTGTGTGCTTATGCATGCTAATCTCAGTAACGATCTATGTCTGTAATTGCAGTTTTGAATATTGGCATTTTGCTATAAAATAAAATTTTCTTAAATTTAATGGTTTTATAGTTTATTGGTCTTGGTATTCAATGTATGCATAGAGTTGTCTTTAAAATAATAATGTTATTATATTAAAAATGAAAGTAATTCAGATGAGAAATAAATAATTATGCAGCTTAAGCGGGCGAAGCTTCAAACGGGTTGCTAGTAATCAATAAATTTAAATAAATTTTCTCTTGCTGCAGAAAACAAACGATACGGGCGCTTTAAAAATATATGTATGCATATAGACATTTTGTTTGTATCATGAAAACTGCTGTTTTAACATTTAAATAATATTTATTTATGCCCCGTATATCTAGAATACGCTTACACTGTAATTTTTTATTCGCTGTATAAAAAGAAACCAATTGCACATATGGCGCGTTTTGTAATAAGCGAATACATTGAGAGCGTTCAAATAAAATTTTACGTGCCAAATTATTGACCAAAATCGTAGTGCATTTGTTAGTTTCTTAGGCCAGTGATAGTGGGTTTGATTTTCCATTAGTATAATGGGCTTTTTTGTTATTAAAATTTTGGTTTCCGTGATTTAGTTAGGCAAAACGAAGTGTTAGATTCCGTTGAGCCTTGCATAATGCCTTACATTTATACTAGACAATTAAGTTTACCAACGATTGTGTATGATTATAAAAAATATCATTCTCATTTAGCCTCCATCGGTTGATTATATAAGACAAACTTATTTATTGATATTTGAGTTGTGTTTAACGGAACGTGGATAATTCGCGAAAAAATGCCAGCTTCATACCTATTTGCATAGCAGGGAAAGAGGGAACCTAGTGTTCCACACCGTTACACATCGTTCCCTACATTCCGCAGAACTCAAGGCCACGCTTTTCCATATCACCAGTGCTAAGAAATGAAAATATTAATAAACAATAATGCAGTTCTCCTAGTAGGAATCGAATCCACAACCGTCGCGTTTACAGTCACACGGTAGTGCAACTGCGCCACGACGGCTTTTGAATATGGAAAAAAAAAATATATTTTTTTATAAAATATTAATAAATATATTAACATAACATAACATAAAAACTCTTTATTTCACACCAGAAAATTACAAAATTAACAAATAAATTCATATAAAAAAAAAAAATGTGAAAAGGCGGCCTTATCACTAAGAGTGATCTCTTCCAGGCAACCTAATCAAAAGAATCAATTTAAAAGAACGGGCATGGCGCGGTGCAAAGATAAAAGAAAATTACATATAGAGATATTAACATAAATAATAATATTTATTTATAAACCTACACAAATACTATCTCATAAACTACATAGAATACACATACATAATAGAAAAATATAAACATAGAAAATACATGATAAATACATAAAAACATATAACATAGACTACATACTAAGATAGTAATTTTTAACTTTATATTTAAATATATTTATGGATTTAGACTGCCTTATAGCCTTTTCTTTACGATAAGTAAATCTCTTTGTGCTCGATTCCAATGTATTATGTGTATAAGAAATAAATAAAATGATCTAAAGTTCGAATTCGAATCTGCTACTATCATAGTTAGAACGGTACCTTCTAATAAATGAAACACGTTAATTACCACAAAATCAAGCAAATACTTAAGTGTAACAATGACGCCTGTAACAAGTTTGCGGTAAATTTATTCAAGAGAGAGACCAAGAACTTTAAATTGGGATAAGAAATGTCTCTCAATTTAATCGATGGCCTCAGAGTGAGTATTGTTGGAAGATCCATTATAGTTTTTCGATATTGGTTTACCTAAAATTTTTGATTGAATTTTTAAAAGTTTAAATTAGCTGTTATTATTTCAATATTTATATTACAAAATACAAGAAAAATATCAAGTACGAGCAAGTATAACTATTATTTTTTCTATGTTAACATACATATTATTTGGTCTCGGTTTACTGTCGAAGATCGTGTTTGGTATTGGAACCCGCAATATTTTGTTTAGTCAAACCAATTAAAAAAATATTTTTGTATTAGATACTCTAATTATCAAGGGAGTTTATTTTAAGTGAATAATTTCAATGTTACCTAATGTACCTGTAATCAGAATAACTGGACATTTAGAACCTTACAAATCGTACTGTAACTGATTCCCCAAACACTTTTAAAAATATGATTTAATGAAAAAGCTTTGGCTCGTAACGTGTCTAATGGTTAGAATCTTTTAATGTTGTAAGCGTAAATAACCCAATATATTTTAGAGATTCAGAGATAACAGAGTAAAGATTTTATATTATGTCATAAGAAGGTACGATACCTTCTTATGACATAAATGTGATATTTGCCATCAGAAGTTTATTTAAAAAACCTTGACAATATTACATTATCATAACTCAAAGCTCTTCTGAAGAAAAGCAAAGAGCGCGTCCTATCTTCCTCTCCACTATAATTGTGTGTTAGTTATAATAAAAGGAATAAAAACATAAGGGCACCACCCCACCGGTACGCCGTGAATTCCAGGACGTTTGTGTGTGATCTTTCTGAAGGTACTTGTTACGCTTGTTTATATTAAGATTTTATTAGAATAGTGATTTTTGATGATTTGTGAGATCAATATAAGTCTTTGGATCGCGATGACGCCCGATATGTTAAATAAACGCACGGGACACACCCGTCAGTCACATCTCGAGTATTTTCAACGTTCGAACAAGGTATTAGAAACTACTATAAATAAGAAAAACACTATAAGACACTATATTACTATAAATAAGAAAGCCGTCGACGAGAGAGAGTCGCCGACGGTGGAAACTGTCCATCCGACGGTTTCTAAGAGCCGCGGGTTCAAATCCCGCTACGTTCTATTTTTTATACGTTTTCTTAAAAGTATTTTTCATTACTAAGTGTGGAAAAATACTTTAAAATTGTTTAAAATAGGATGGATGTTTGTTCCACTATCAAGTAAAAACTGCAAGGCTTTAGATAAAGATTTTGTATAATTTGGATATAACATAACAATTAAAACTCGCATACACAACTCTTGATTATTTCCAATTGATCACGCGAGCAAAGCCATAAGCTGAAGCTAGTCTACTAATAAAATCACCAGATGCAATTTCTATATCGTTATTCTAAGTTAATAACAACGGCGGTTTGATCAATGATAACTGTGATCTAACTTTTGAACTTTCGGTACAATGAAAGTAAAATATAAAAGTTCCTGAGAAAAAAGGGAGCTTTTTATACGGGCGAAGGGAGATTTAAAAGAATTAGTGAGTTACACTCTGTTTATTAAGCAAGTTCGTAGGTTGCCAAGTTCTTAAGCTTAACTTAGGCCATTTCATGGTGGGAGAGCAAAGTTGAAAATCACTTTTGCGTATGAAATATTAGATTTGTAATTCTTAGAAAGTATATAATAAGCTTTGGGTTTCTTGCTTCCTACTGGTACATATATATGTTTGATCCTTAAATACAAAGTTTACGCACGTACTTTTAAGATACAAAGTTTAATATTTTCGTGGATGTTTAGGCCAGTTCTGGCACAGGTGTAGGTCAGGTGGTGGCCACTAAAGGCGCCGGTTGTGAGTTGAATTTTTGTCCGAAGAAATAAAATGAACGTATGGCTTAGTGGTCAGACTTCCTGGTCGGTTTCCAGGAGGCGCGGGTTCGAATCTCGCTACGTTCAATTTTTTATACGTTTTCTAAATAAGTATTTTTCTTTCCTAAGTGTGGAATAACACTTTAAAAAAATGTTTAAAAATATTTAATATTTTAATTTCCTCGCTGTGTTAACGAGGCAAAGCGCGGAGTTGAGTATCAACGCGGAATGTCCCCGGAAGACAGCAAAAGGTGGAGGCCGGAACCCGACCGGTCTACTTGGGAACGAAGTGTCTTAATACAAGGTTCCTAGGTTCCCACTGCCTATTCTAAAAATTTGAGATCTTTCTATCTATTGTTTCATGATTTGTTCATTTTCTAACATGTTGTCATTGAGCTATGCCTGTGAAGCTTTCAGATATTATTTTACACATATACTAGTAGTTTGAGGCCAGTCGTGGCGCAGCGGCACGAGATGTGACTGTAAAACCGACTGGTTCTGGGTTCGATCCCCACTCGAGGAGATGAAATATTTACTTAAATTTATATATCTATTTCTTCGCTCTGGTGTCGAGGTTAAGCGTGGCGTTGAGTTCTGCCACTCAACACGCAATGCCTCCAGAATTCGGCAGAAAGTGGGGATCGGAGTGTCTTAACACTAGTTTCCCTCTGCCTACCCTGCTGTGTGCGGGGTACAGCGTGAAGCTGATTTAATTTAATTTTTTACTAGCAGTTTTTAAAATGATTTCTAGAAAAAAAAACCAGTAATTTTTTATCGATACAGCCTTTGAAGTTTTTTATAAAATGTAGATTATTTCAAAACGATTTTTGTTCGATGCACTATTATTTTTTTTATTTGTATGAGGCTATTGTATGATATAAAAAGTTGAGCTAAATTGAGAAAAAAAATCACGAGCGCAGACTTAAAAGTCGAGCTGTATTTGTCAATTTTTTTTAAGTATCCGATTTTTTTCAAAAAATCACAAATTCTCAAATATCTGCTGAACCACTGAAAATCGCTCAACATACATGGTGGTGACATCGACAAGTACTGAGTCCCCTACCCACAGACAACCGTTAATCTGTCGATCGCGTTCCAGCCTATATATTCATATTTTTCACCAAATTACTAATTTTAATTTGTTATAGAGGTTCTATTGTAATTTAATATAGTGAAAGCGTTTCTGGCTTAGGTATTCTCAAGCATTTTCATTCCAAGGTCAAGCTTACGTAAGTACTGTCTAAATAGAGTGGAGCTTCAATGCCTCAAGTTTACTAGGAAAAATATTATACAGAATTTTGCTAGTTATTAATAGTAAGAGTAAAAGAGAATTATTTATTCAAAAAATACATTTATTTATAATTTATGAGGCCATCGTAGCTCAGCGCCTCAGCGACTGATTGTAAGCGTGATGGTTGTAGATTCGATTCTCATTTGGAGGAATGAGTTATTTTTATTTCTCTGCCCTGGTAAGAAGAAATCCTCTCAATAAGCAATGTCTCGAAAATATAACGGAAAGTGTTGAACAGTGTTTTCACACTAGGTACCCTCTACCTACTCGCGGACTATATAGCTTTTGTATAAGCTTAAAAATAAAAAAATATATAATATAATTATAAATGATTAAAAAATCTTATTATGCTTGATAGCTACGAGTATCAAGAAGAAAATATATGTATACCAAAATTCTCCAAATAGATGTTAGCGCAAACATATTTAAATGAACCCGCCTACAGTCATCGCGATTATAAAACAGATACCGTTGTATAAATCGGTCTTTCTACATGTATTTAGATTTAAAGAAATAAATGTAAGAAATAAATTTTAATATTATAAAGAACACAACTTTGCAGGTTTACTTTGAAGTATTTTTATCTGTTTTAAATGTCAGTATCGAGAGTTTTAAATAGAAATGTTTATCGTCTAATACTATCGTTCGAAAAATTTACCAAAAGAGCAATTAAATCATAAATTAAACGATCTGTGACTTCCATTTAATATTTTTGTTAAGAAAGTAATCTGAAATCAAATAAATGTTACTATTATAATATAAAATAACACTCAATGCCTCCAGAACTCGGCGGAAAGTGGAGAACGGAGTGTCTTAACACTAGGTTCCCTCTGCCTGCCCTGCTGTGTGCGGGATACAGCGTGAAGCTGATTTGATTTTTTAAAAAATAACTTTTAAAGCTTACTTTGTCATGATATAATAAGAGAATTATCATAATCGTTATATGTAAAATCTAAAGTCTATTTTAAGAGTAATGCCTATTTAAAATATACGAATTTCTCAAAAGCCGTACAATCTGTTTGCTAAAAAGAGATTTTTTTTCCAGTTTTACGCTGTATCTTGTGTATATCAGGATAGGCACAGGGAACCTAGTGTCAAAACACATCGTTCTTTATATTCTGCTCGATTTCGTGCGGGATAATTCATTCTCTTAAGTGGATATCGATCCTACAACCAACACATTTGCTCTCAGAAGTTGTCCCACTTCGCCACCATGCTCTCAATCAGAGGAACTTGTGAAAATAAAGTCTATTTTTATATTCAAATTTATTCAGTTTCATGTACGTTTTATATTAGAAATAAGAATTTCAAATGTTATCAAAATTTTAAGTTATGAATAGGTTCACGACGATTCCCATAAGAGATACTGGATCTCTTAGAAAAATAAAATGATTTAGTCCATCGCTATTTGAATTCATGTTTTCATTAGAATATAGATATCGTATCGTGAAATTGTAAGCGAAATGAGACACGTTCAAGAATGTCTTATATTATTATATATCTTAAGGTCATCTTGAATTTGGTCGGATATCAAAGGTTATTTATACATATGAATAAAAATGAAGAGTCTTCCTGGGATTTCCATATAACCGTGTTTTTCCAATTAGGTACATATAGAATAACTATACTAAAACCCAAATAAACATTTTTCTGATACGATTTTTTTGCAAAACCAAATAAAATCCCCCGGCGTTGAGTTCCGTCACTCAATACACAATGCCTCCAAAGTACGGTGTCGGTACGGTACGGTATCATTTAAGATAATGAAAAAAAAATGTAATAAATCATTGATTGCTAAAATGTTTGTCTGTTTGTACACTCACATCTTTTGAACTACAGGAACACTATAGTACTGCTATAATACTTAGACAGGATATAAATGATTTTGAAATATTTTATACATCTGATTTAGAACCATAGTGTGTGGTATACGAATAAAGTCAACCAAGTTGAACGGAGTGATCATCCCATCCAGATATGACTTTTAGGTTTCGAAAAAAATATATAACGCAATTCCTTTTTTACGAAGGTCGTTAATAATCATCTAACGATCAACAAAAGCCTAATCAAGGTCATCGTGGCGTACAGGCACAGATATCAGTTATGCCTATAAAAGTGATGTTTGTGGGTTCCATTCCGACTCGGAGGAACGAATTATATTTATTTTCTCACTGTGGTAACAAGACAAAGTGTGGCGATGAGTTTAGCCATTTAACATACGTACACATACACATACACATACATTTAACATACATATACATACATTTCTCGAAAATGGATGGCAGGAATGGAGATCGGAGTGTCCTGAGATTAAGTAAGTTTCCTCTGACTAACCTGCTATGTGCGGGATACAGCGTGTAACTAAAACAATTCTTTACGTATTTTCAATATTCATATTATTTTCATCTACCGCTATGTCCACATTACGTGAGTAGCAGTATAGAGTTACACCATCAGTCAGTATTGTGTGGACGGTGACACTCTTTAGGTATCTTGGAGTTGACCGTATTTTTAGATATTGCTTACTTTGCCAATAACAAGAGCATTCAATTTGAAATTTGATATGAAAGTTTTCTGTATTCTTTTCTTTTTTTTTTATAGATAAATTTGATGACTGTCCATCAACGCGACGGTAGTGGGTTCGATTCCAATCGGGGAATGAATTATTTTCATTTTCTCGCTCTGGTAACAGAACTCAACGCCGCGCTTAACCTCGATACCAGAGCGAAGAAATGGAAATATAAATTTAAGTTAATATTTCATCTCCTCGAGTGGGGATCGAACTCACAACCAGTCGGTGTTACAGTCACACTTCGTGCCGCTGCGCCACGATTGACCTCTAAACTGGTTTCTGGTCACATATATATATATTTTTTTAAAACTTTTTACTGTATATCAATTATTAAAGGAATTTCACGATATTGGCAGATACCTACTAGCCAATATGGTCGAAATTGGCTTGTAAAATTAAATAAAATTACCAACAACGATCGATTCTATGTTGCTGTTGCGGTTTTAAATTTATTATACTGTTTGTAAATGTTATTTCTAGTTTGTACATTTTAGATAAATAAAATAGAAGTTAAAGTGTATATGCAGTCGAGTGAAGATCGTAGGTTCGTATTCCGCCCGAGGGATTACTTTTGATTGCAATAATTCTTAATATCGTTCTTTCAATCAAAAACTATTTTAGCACTGTGAACACCTGTTTCCGTTCGAATAAGACACATAGCGTGCTACCGGCGTAACTCAACACCGCGCTTTGTCTTCCCGAACTCTGTACTTCACACCAATTAGAAAATGAACTCGATTACGTTACAAAATTGCACCAAAACCGTATAATATAATTAAAGTTAAATCGCAGGTAGGCAATAAATTCATTGCGGTCGTCGCGGTGCAGCTCGCTCGGGTAAGCTAAGCCGCGTATATTGTTTCGTTATTAGTTGTATATATCGTATAAGTAGTTAGTTCTGTTACTATTCAATTTACTTATGTTATTCTACTATGAAACTTGCTTGTATCGATCTCCTTTATTAATTTTTTTATAAGATTATGTGAACTTTCTCATCCATACATATAATAAAATTGTAATTTTGATCGCTGTCTTTATTTTCGATATCAATCTATTAATGTAATAGAATCCGCAACAATAATTTTAAAGTTTTTTTTGTCTGTTTTTCTGTTTGTTTCACTATTGTTTTCGAGTCGAGTTCGAGTTTCAGATTGTTTGTTTTCGTTTCGATGTATATATATATATATANTATATATATATATATATATATATATATATACATATTTAAAAACCGATTAAGATAAAACAAACACTATACATTTTTTTAAATTTGCTCGAAAACAATAGTGAAACAAACAGAAAAACAGACAAAAAAAAACTTTAAAATCATTGTTGCGGATTCTATTACATTAATAGATTGATATCGAAAATAAAGACAGCGATCAAAATTACAATTTTTCTTCATTCAGTTCAACAAAATTGCTACAATATTTTGATAGCCTTTAAAATGATAATGTTATTAGAACATAAATGTAATTCAGAATTAAATAAATATAATAATATCAATAATTTTATTAAGATAATGGGAAAATTTAATAGGAACATAAATAATTTTAAACTATTTAACAGTCCTTGGTCACGGACGCGTACTGCCCTGGATTCCTGCAGAATGAGCTGATAGTATCTTGCCCTCTGGTATGGTGGGATTGAAACTTCAATGATTTTCTGAGTAGGTCCCAGATGGTAGAAAGTTTACAACCGTCCTCTCTATTGAAATTAGGATGTTTTTGCATTGCAATAGCCCCGCGGATTATTCTAGGAATATCTGTGTTTTCCTTAGCGAGGATTTGGGGTTAATAAAACTTGACGTAATGGCTGATTTTATCCTCATCTATCGGTATGCTCTCACACAGCTGACTTCGAGATGATGATGTGTTCCTTCACCCTAACACCGATGCTTCTCTTTGCTTGACCGATGTATGATAAGCCACAGCCACAATCTAGTTTGTATACACCTGCACACTGTAGGGAATATTACTTTTTACTGGTCTCAATAACTGGCTCACTTTCTTGTTAGGCTTGAATATTGTTTTTATGGAAGCTATTTTCACATAGAAAGGTAGAACAGCCGGCTGTCTAGAGAGACACTACTGTAGGTGACTTGGTGGTCTTCTGAGGTAGTTCAGGAATATATAAATATTCAGGAATATGTAAAAGTACAGAGATAAGGGCCATCTCCTCAAAGTCTTTCATGTATATTAAAATGTGTTATAATCAAAGATAAATAATTTATTACACTTTTAGCTATATGTATTTACAGGAAAAATATAATTTAACCCAATAAAATACTACATTTGTCAACAATAATAAATATTATACCTACCAAGTAGACATTCTGCGGGTATTTTTAAAAAACAACACATTTAAGTATAATGACGTCACGCTCACACGTTATGATGTTGTGTGCGAGCGATTTCGACGCTTCAGACGCATTTTAGCGCGAATTCGAGATGCTGCGGAGCGTTTTGTAAGTGGAATTGACAGAACTCCATTTACCTTTGTTAAGATTGTTAGTAGTGAATTCGTGCGATATAAAGATATATTGAGATATGAATATTATTATTTTTTTGTAATTTTTTGTGAATACTTAGTTGTGTCATTGAAGGCTTAACAAATATTAATTGATGTTAATTTATGACTTTTGTAAAAGAAAGAGGTTATCAATTCGGCTGTATTTTTTATGTTTGTTATCTCAAAACTTTGGACTGGGTAAATCGATTTGGATTATTCTTTTTTTATTTGAAAGATGGTGCTTTCCATATGGTTTTATTTTAATGTTCCAGTTCTGAAAATGTTATCCATGAGTAAATTATAATACATAAGTCTTAAATTTGCATTATGTATGTGCGCCAACGTTAAAAGATGTACTTTAAGGATACTTTGATGAGAATTTGGTTAAGTTCTGATTATGGAATCCATGACAAAGTAACAGTTTTTTTTTATTTGAAGTCGGTTATTTTTTGCTTCAAATAATTTACAGTGGTTTCATTAAATGAAATTATTTTTCGGATTTGAGAGTGCATGTTAAGTGTTGTGTTAACAGAATTACATTTTAAAGTTAATAGAGATTCAAAATCAAAGACAAATTATAATACGATATTATCTGAACATATTCAATTATTAATTTTAAATTTTTTAAAGTTGCAACTTTCATCATTAAATTTATTCCCTTTTTATCTAGAGCCAACTGACATCGATTGGGAATTTAGGAAATACTGAAAATATAAACAAATATAATCTATCGCATATATCCAAGAATATTCAAACAGCACTATATTATTATAAGAATAGACACTCAAACTACACCATTATTATCAACATTCAATGGTCAACAGTCCTAAATAACTATAAATCTAGCAGATAGGCCGTTTAGGCGTTATTGTGTCTAGAAACAAAGGGACGAACATTCAGTTGAAGTTAACTGTCTAGATATTGTGTTATTTTGTAGCACAATACGTGTATCATTAATATTTCAGAATATACAATCATTTACTATTCAAGGAGCTTAATGGCAATAAGTGTGGCATTAAATGCTTTTGATATTCACATGGGAAGCTGATTACTGTTTTAAGTAATTAAATAATTACTTAAAACAATTTATTAAAAATTATAATATATTTCAAAATGAACAACTGCTTGAACTGATTGAATCAGTTTTAGCTTCCTGAAATACTGTCCCTTTTTTTTGGTTTCACACTGTTTTCCGCATACAGTGGAGTAGGCGGAAGGAAGTCTGTGTTGGGATATTTAATTTTTGCGCTCAATGTTCAATATATTGCGTGTTGAGGTCACTCAACACGCAATATATTGAACGCTTATTGTCTCGCCAACGCTGACTCAACGCTTATTGTCTCGCCAAAAAAATTAAAAATAATTCAATCCCTCTAGTTACTAGTGGGAGTCAAACCCGCAACCTTTGCTTTTACAATCAAACAGTGTGCCGCTAAAAGTGCATATATATGTTATTTTAATAAGTAACATTTTTTTGTGTTACTCAACACGCAGTATCTGGCGCGGGACACAACGCCGTTGTCTTGTTACCAGAGCGAAGAAAATGAAAATAGTTCATACTGTCGAGTGAGAATCGAATCCACAACTATCGCGATAATAGTCAAGCTGCCGCTACGCTATATTATTTTCCAGAAATATTTTCTCTGTAAAATCTTTACAAAAAAAATCAGAGAACAGTTTTTTTTCGGTTTTCGCTTCCTTTCAAAATCATCTTCCCACATAGATTAATGCTTGACATCACATGACTGTAATAAAGTGTACATAATGTATTATGAAAGGTCACTAGGTACAGTACGGTTGAGGAGACGTGGACGCCCCTCAAATTAGTAGATAGATAGATTTAGTAGTCGATTTTATTGTAGGAGTTTTCTTACTTTTGATTATTTTCTTTCTTAGTGAACAATGCGCAAAATCTCAGAAAGCTTAACTTCAAGGCGACCACGACTCGTCGACCGTACTGTATTCTTCCGTTGCTACTCCTACATCATAAATCTTTTTTATCATCTTTCAAATAAATCCTTATTAACTCTGGTATACTTTCAGCATCTGTTTCTTATTATCTTCCAACTCTGTTAAATATATTTCGCAGTACAAATTGTGAAAATTAATGTTTATTCTTGACGCTACTATAGTGTAGTTGACCTGAGTAAACGAGTATGAGTGGGTTCAAATTATGAAGCAGGTGTTTTCTTCGTAGTTGAGCTACGTGTGACTGCAATTGCGATGGTTGTGGGTTCAATATTCAGTCGGAGAAATGATAAAATTTTAAATATTGTCATTCCCTCGCTCCGGTAAATCAAGCGCAGAGTTGAATTCCGCCTTTTTGCGTTTTACGCAAAAGCGGGGAACAGAGTGTCTTAGTATTAGATTCTCTTTGCCTTCTATGAAGTAAAAAATGTGAGGTTGATATATTGATTTGATTTATTAAATTTTGGCTCAAGGAATGCTTTTGAATTAATTTTTGATATTTCGGGGCGTTATTAAGTGCTGTTTCGATTGAAAATCTATCTTCGGATATATTATATTTCTAAATTTTCTTTTCATTATCTACTCCATTATTATATATTATAATATTTATTAAAATTTATATTTTTATTTCTTCTCACCAATGTCGAGGCAAAACGCGGCGTTGACTTCTGCAACTCAACACACAATGCCTCCAGATTTCTACAGAAAGTGGAAGACGGAGTGTCTTAACACTAGATTCCCTACCCTGCTGTGTGCGGGATACAGTCTGAAGCTGTATATATAAAATTTGTAATAAAAATAAATATCATAGTCGTAGACCAAAAATTCTTCAACAAGCAAACACAGTAGAAAATCTATATAAGTAGGTAATGAAATATAAGATAGTCGTAGGTACTCGTATATTAGCTAAACTCGATTCCCATACATCAAGTGCGACGTGTAATCCATCATGGCACATTTACATCGCAAACATTTTAATCGCTATATACATCGATAATGCTGGGTTTATGATTAAACAGCTTTCGGTAACGTTATATAAATATATTTATATCAGGAAGTTTAAAATTAAATATTGAAGTGGATTATAATTAGATCCATCTACGTGTTCTATCTAAAATAATTAATATTCTTGAAATATTTTTTATTGTTGCTTTTGTTCCTATTCATTGTAGTGAGACGTATATAAATAATAGATAATTTTTTTTCATTACATATTTTTTTTTAATTTGGATTTCAGTAGTTTCTGAGATTAGCGCGTTCAATCAAACAAACCCTGTAGCTTTATAATATTAGTATGTTTTTCATGAAAACAATTAAGAGTTATGTATTATGCTATGTAGTTCTCCCGTTTTTGCAATATTTTTCATTATCACGCCTATTGATTGTAGCGAGATGTAATGTACCATGTAGCCGTCCTCGATAAATGAGATATCCAATACAAATTTATTTTTCCAATTTGGACCAGTAGTTCCGGAGATTAGCGCGTTGAATCAAACAAACTCTTTAGCTTTATAATATTAGTATAGAAATATGAATTTCTACTAGCCACATTGTTGTTAGCTATCAATTCATGTCACACTATATCACACACTATAGTGTTGAAACCTAATGCTGTAAAGTCTTAATTTCTTATTTGTGTATTATTAGCCCTTAATTTATCATTAAATGTATTGTTAAGACACTCCGTTTCCCACTTTGCGCCAAGTTCTGGAGGTATTGCGTGTTGGGTTGCGTAACTCAACGCCACGCTTTGCCTCGACACCAGAACGAAAAAATGAAAATATAAATGTAAATAAATATTTCATCTCCTCGAGTGGGGATCGAACCCACAACTAGTCGATTTTGCAGTCACACTTTGTGCCGCTGCGCAACGACTGGCTTCTGATTGATTTTAATTTAATGTGCTATATGTTTTCCAAACTTAAAATAAATAAATATCATTTTTGTCTCTCTCTCTCTCTCTTTCTCAATCTATTTTCATTACGTAACTGAAGTTCTATTTTTTTATTCGAAATTGAAAAGAACTGTAATTTATTATCCTGATCTGATTTATCTGATCGTGCAATTATGCTTTCAATGTAATTGTACTCTTCCTAATGAAGGTCGTAAAATTTGAAATATATGGAAGTCTATTACCTTTCTGTCTATTGAGCTAATTTAATGACTCGTCATCATCAAAGCGACTTATATAAAGCTTGGATTAATATCTCTATATAATGTTTGAGGTAATCGCTGGGTTTGTAGGTTCGATTACCGCTCAACAGTAAAGTATAATTATCTTTTGGATCATTTGGTAAGAAAATAAATTGCGGCGTTAAATTCCGCTACGGAAACATAGTGCCTTAACATTATATAAGCTAATCAATGTTACCAGTATCAGTAAATGGCATCTCGTTATATGGCGGTCAATATTAGCATGCTACAAAATGCCATTATATTTTTAGAGAATGTCATGATGTAGACTTTCTGTCCATTCTAAATAGAAAAATATTTTTATATTATTTTTTGTCTACTTCATACTATATCTGTAATAGCAGGAGCAACGTGAAGCTGAAATATATATATATATATATATATATATATATATATATATATATATATATATATATATATATATATATATATATATATATATATATNGCCTAAAACCTACTGTTAAGAGACTCCGTTCCCCACTAAATTTAAGTAAATATGTCATCTCCTCGAGTGGGGATCGAACCCAAAACCAGTCGGTTTTACAGTCACACCTCGTGCCACTGCGCCACGACTGGCCTCACAAAATATATTAACTATAAATTATTTTACGTTGCTACTAACCGTAATTCCAAACGCCGTATATAAACACGTTCTCAATTAAACCTGAAGTGATACACACTATATGTATCAAACATTTCAATAATTCCAATTACAATTTTACACTTCACAAAGCTACCTTTATAACGGAATATCTAAAATTTTAGGGTATGAAAAGGAATAACCAAATTCTTTATAATGACTGTTACCTGACATTTGTGGGAAAAGAATTTTTAATTATAGTTTGAAATATGTGTAGTTTTCTTTCTATACTAAATTTAATAGGATTTTTCACTCTGTATCCCACACACAGCAGTCTAGGCAGAGGGAACCTAGTGTTAAGAGAGTCGGTTTCCCAGTTTTCGCCGATTTCAGAAGGCATTGCCTGTTGAGTGGCGGAACTTAACGCAGCGCTTTGCGTCGACTCCAGAGCGAAGAAATGAAAATATAAATTCAAATAAATATTTCATTTCTTCGATTGGGGATCGAACCCACAACCAGTCGCGTGTACAGTCAAATACATAAACTGTGTTCTGTACTTTCCCCTTTAACTTGCGACATAACGTGTTAAATAGAATCTAACGCCACAAAACACGAAACTAATAATAAATATTATGATTTCGCAAATATTATTTGGAAATTAATTTTCAAACACATTAAGTAAACATAGTTTTCATTATTATAATTAATTGTAATGAAAATACAAATTGACACTTCTAAACCAAAAACAAATATTATTAATGTACTATTATTATCTAGAACTAATGAGCTTCAAATCAGCTTCACGCTGTATCCCGCACACAGCAGGGTAGGCAGAGGGAACATAGTGTTAAGACACTCCGTACCCTACTTTCTGCCGAATTTTGGAGGCATTGCGTGTTGAGTGGCAGAATTCAACGCCGCGCTTTTCCCTCGACACAGAGCGAAGAAATGGAAATATAAATTTAAGAAAATATTTCATCTCCTCGAGTGGGGATCGAACCCACAACCAGTCGGTTTTACAGTCACACTTTATGCCGCGGCGCCACGACTGGCCTCAAATCAATCAATCTTGAACGAATTACATATTAGAACTAATTAAATATATTAATACTATTAACGGCAAGTTTGTGTATATCGTTGTGTATTATTCAATTATGTAAAAACCACCAAATTGATATAGTGGGTATCGAACATGGCCGGGATTCGGAAATTTTCAAAAATAGATTTATAAAATTGTTAAATTGTAAAATAATCTATACAAATAACAAAATTATCGAATACGATACTTTTGTAGGTCAAAATTAAAAGTTCTAAAAGATTCAAATAACGATTAATTAAATGCGTAACGGGATTTTTTCCTAAATACTATTAAATAAATTTTCCACAACTATTATTTTAATACATTAAAAGGATATGTTATTATCAATTTAACTGTACATTTGAGGTCAGTCGTGGCGAAGGGGTACAAAATGTGACTGCAAAATCGACTGGTTATGGGTTTAATCCCCACTTGAGGAAATATGTATTTAAATTTATATTTTCTTTTGTTCGCTCTGTCGAGGGACAGCGCCGAGTTGAGTTCCGCCCCTCAACACGCAATGCCTCCAGAATTCGACGGAAAATGGGGAACGGACTGTCTTAACACTAGGTTCCCTCTGCCTACCTTGCTGTGTGCGGGATACAGCGTGAAGCTGATTTGATTTAATTTAATTATACATTAATTTAATTATACATTAATTTAATTTTACAATAGTTAATCACACATTAATTTGTAAACTATGAATGAGTAAATATTATACATTTACTCTATTTTTTACTTTTTTAAAGTGTTTTTCTACACTTAGGAAAGAATAATACTTATTTAAAAAACGTATAATTTTTTCAAAAATTCCCGCTACTCGCGAATTTGTATAGGTTTTTTAAATAAGTACATTTAATTTATAAATTGTACAAATTTAACATACAAAATATAATTTAATTGAGTGTATAATAATGTAAAAATTATATAAAACCTTCTGTTAAAACAAGAAAGTTTAATACATTAATTGGAACGTGACGCTGCTTATTATTGCCATATTCAAACTACTGGAACTAAAGTTATAAACAGTTAGTTAATACAAAGTACAATGTTGCCATAGCGAATTAATAGATACAGAATATTTAAAGTAAATGTATATTATTAGTAAAGGTAATTGCACTATTTACTATGGTATATACTTATATATACAAAATAATCACCTTTACGTTGTATCCCCACAGCTCTCCCTTTAATGTTAAGACTCTCCCTTCCTTACTTGTTGCCGAATTGTAGATGCATTGCGTTTTGAGAATGCGGAACTCAACACTGCGCTTTTCCTTCACACCAGAACGAAGAAATAAAGATATAAATTTAAATAAATATTTAATTTCCTCGAGTGGGGATCGAACCCACAACCAGTCGCGTGTACAGTCACACTTTGTGCCCCTGCGCCACGACTGGTTTCGGTATGTGGGGTGATACGTAAAGCAAAACAAAAATGAACTATCTGGTTTATTTTTATACGCTGTGTAATGTTTTTTTAATCCTTTTTATATCACAAGCATGGGAGACAAGGTTAAATCGAAAAAAATCAAAGCCTTTTTTATCTTTAAACCTTTTTAACAATCGATGACATGAGTATGAGGCCGCTCGTGGCGCAGCGGCACGAGGTGTGACTGCAAAACCGACTGGTTGTGGGTTCGATCCCCACTCGAGGAGATGAAATATTTACTTAAATTTATATTTCCATTTCTTCGCTCTGGTGTCGAGGTTAAGCGCGGCGTTGAGTTCTGCCACTCAACACGCAATGCCTCCAGAATTCGGCAGAAAGTGGGGAACGGAGTGTCTTAACACTAGGTTCCCTCTGCCTACCCTGCTGTGTGCGGGATACAGCGTGAAGCTAATTTAATTTAATTTTAATTTTATGACATGAGTATCTTCTAGCTGCATTCCACTTATGCCAGGGAACCAGAGGGAAGCTAGTGTGACAACATTCCTTTCCCCACACATTTATTGAGAATTGTGTATTATGTGCTGGAGAATGTATTTTTTTTAATAACATATTTCTCTGACCTTTTAAAATGGATTGCCGTATTGAGAACCGCCATCTGACACATAATATTTCTAAAATACGGATTAAGACTCGAATAATATAACCTCAATAAAAATTATAATACTAAAGCACAAGGTATGTAAATCTAGATCAAAGTTAACGTGCTCTAATATATGAGCATATAAACTGGACCGTATTTTAGTTTTAAGCTTCTACAATATATAGTGAATGGTTCTGTATCCTTCTCTTCATACTATAAAATATAATACGAGACGCCAACGTTGATCAGTTGGAAGGTGAATTGAACACACGATGGTTGTGAATTTGATTCCAGCTTGAGTATTTTTTTTTTGTTTGACGCTATATCCCGCATATAGCAGGGTGAGTAGAGGGAAGCAGGTGTTAAGACACTCCACTTTCAATTCAATGCCGCGCTTTATATCGTTACCAGAGCGAAGAAATAAAAATATTATAATACATTCCCTCAAATGGAAATCGAATCCACAGCTGCTGTGTTCATAGTCAGCTGACGCTTGCGTCGAAAATGATTAAATTATTTGTATAGCTCCGCCGCATAGGAGGGTAAAAAAAGAAAACACAGTGTCAAAATACTTAGTTCTCCTTTACTTCTAAGGAAAAAAAAATATCTCTAAATCTTTCTTTTGATCAGATTTCGCCTTCTATACGAACATTGTACTTTCTTTATAAAAATTGCTGACTATGTATATTGACTTAACTGCTTGTGACTTTATTGGACGTTTTATCATACTTTACTTCTAGATGCTTTACATCTAGTCTGGGACATTTTTCATGCAATTTATGGTAGAATGAGTTTTATACTCATATTTTAAGTGCAAAATGTGTTGTAAAATAGCAACAATGTATTCGTTCTTTTTTAATACCTCTTGTTTATCTATAGTAATATTAGAATATTATATTATTTAGATGAGGCCAGTCGTGGCGCAGGGGTACAATGTGTGACTGTAAACCCGACTGGTTGTGGGTTCGATCCCCATTCGAGAAAATGAAATATTTATTTAAATTTAAAATAAACATTTTAAATTTAAATAAATATTTCTTCATTTCTTCGCTCTGGTGTCGAGGCAGCGTTGAGTTTCGCTAACTTCCGAAATTTAATCGTTCAAGTTCTGTCATTGTCGCACAGATGGATAGTGACTGACTATAAAACCGATGGTAGGTTCGATGTTCCGTCAAGCGTAATGTATCGCCCTTCAAAGGCAGTGACCGGAGTATCTTCACACAACATACATATCTGCCTAAGTTCACGTTTTTTTTCATTTGCATATAGGAATATTTTAATTTAAACTTATTTTTTATGTTAAAAAACAATGAAAAATGACAAAACTAATTAAAGACTCACCTAAGCCTCTTTAATAGAAACAAAAAAAAACCCAATATGAATAAGAATATCAGCTGCCTTGCATTTTTTTTATGACGCGATTCTATTTAAATAACAGCAACAAGTGAAATAACATTGGTGGCCTAATCTTAATTAAATCTGTTCAGGCCTGTTTAGACCGTTCTGGCTGTTGCCGCAAATTGGACGTTTTGTTTATAGCGTTTATTTGAGCGTTGAAAAAGATAGTGATGCCAAATTGTTAGATATATTTGGAACAGACGATCTTATATTAATGTATATATTATTTTTACATGGGGAACGGAGTGTTTTAACACTAGGTTCCCTCTGCCTACCCTTCTGTGTGCGGGATACAGCGTGAATCTGATTTATGATTTATTATTTTATTTTTACATATATTATTTTTTACGCTATATTCCGCATTTGATACGATGGCCAGAGATAGCGTAAGTAGTGCTGTGTCACTTCGTTCCCACTTTTCGGTTAATTTTCGATACCTCGCGTGTTAAGTGGCGGGACGCAACGCCTCGCTTGGTCTACCAGAGCGATAAAGTTAAAATAATTTACTTCGTCGAGTGGGAATCGAACTAAAACGCGTCGCGTTTCAAATCAGATACTGTTCCGCTGCGCCACTACACCATAATAGGCATACACACATGTGTGTGTCTGTGTATGAAGTTGTGTAAGGAGAAAGAATAGTCCAGTTGTAGCCACTTTTCCATCAACCGTAGATAAAAATAGCTCATATTTGATTTATATCACTTCGTCATTTTATTTTAGAGAGTTGAAGCTAATTCTTTTATCTGGCTTTCTATGTTATCTCAAAGGCAGTATTGCGGCAATCAATTTTAATTCTTTTATCTAATTTACTTTCTTGTTAAAATGCATACGTATGCGTGTTAACATGTAAAGCATGTTAAGGTGCGCAGAAGTTGACTGACTGTGTAATACCACACGTCGGTTCATCGGTCTTCCATCAGTCTATACGTGACAGTCCAGGTCGTAGACTGAACTAACCTCAGACTGAGCGTGTAACCTCCACCGTACTTTTAGACGTAAAATAAACAAAAACCCGTTTTTCCCATTTCCGCAGGAATTTCGAGAAATGCTCTCTTCTATCAATCTCCTATTCTCAGTAACACACTACCTTCGTGCCAAATTTAAATTTTTTAATCAACTGTCAATCACTCGATAACGAAACAGTGTCATCAATGAATCACCATCTACATTTTATAAAGATATTTATCTTTATTTAATTTGTAAACTTATATAAATAGGTGTAGAAATAAAACAAAGATTTTTATAATAAAATATAGAGGATGATTTTTCGATCTTTTGACGATAATACTTGACACGTTGTATTGACACCATTCCATTGGCCCCAATTATTTTGTTCCATTCATCTGTTCTGAATTCATTATACAAAAGTCAGTTCTACTTTTCATTTGCTTTAGACACTGTAAGTGCCATACATCATTATATTGTATGAATATATTATTTGAATGAAGTGGAAAATTACTGTATTTTTAAGTAAAACAAGGTCGCCATCGTTATACTCGTATAAATTAAAAATGTGATTTACGTATAAAATATAAAATACTTTATTATGACAAGATTTGTTCATAAAGATAAATATGTATTTGTATAGTAATTTAAGGAGGGTACATAATAAGTGTATAGTACTTCAATGTGAATGTAACATTTGAGTATATTTTAATTTTTATTTCTCACTCTAATAAGCCTCCCCTCAAGGATCATTTCTTCGAGGGGAGGCTTATATTCAATATTCAATATTTTTTTATTTTTCGCTCTGGTGAAGAGGCAAATGCGCGGCGTCGAGTTCCGCCACTCAACACGCAATGTTTTCGCAATGTTCGACACCAGCGCGAAGAAATGAAAATATAAATGTAAATAAATATTTTATTTCCTCGAGTGGGGATCGAACCCACAACCAGTCGATTTTACAGTCACACTTTGTGCCCCTGCGCCACGACTGGTCTCAATATAATTTAGTATGAAAAAACGCAGTTAAAACTAAGTCTTTTGAATTTGTTTTGTTTGTATACTTCATAACGCAAAAGTTACCAATGAAATTAATAAATAAAAAGAACATAAAAAATAATAAACCATAGATAAAGAAACTTTCCGGGACGTATTTGGATTCACAATTACCAATGTTCGGATTTACTTTGGTTCAATATTATGATCACTATAAATATTATTTCGGATCGTATAATATTTACTTAGTATCTACCAAATCAACCGGAACTGGAACTGGAAGTCCGTTGGACTTTAGATAAAGCGCAGCATTGACTTCCACCACTCAATACTTAATGTCATCAGGTACCTAATGTCAAAAAGTGGGGAGCTGAATGTCTTGAAAGTAGATTTACTTAGCTTACTCTACATAATACCAACATACTAACTACGAATATGGGCTAGTTGCAAGCTAGGACAAAGTATAAAAATACAACATTTTATTTAAAAGTATGATAAGGAAAAGTTTTTCAATTAAAAAGTTATAAATTTATAACTACATAATAATAATTTGCAGATTTATTCCGTCTTCTTGTTCTAGAAAAGTTTTGTTTGAAATTTTCAAAAATCCGAATCTAGAGTTAAGTTTTACATAGTAGCCTGCTTCTCTAGTTATCACCCAACGAATTTTATTTTCCACTTTTTTCAACGGTACGTATATTTCTATTATGCATTTTTTATATTTAAGAGGAAGGCAAGTTGGGTATATTTTTTATGTTTCATTACTCATTCTCTTGAAATGCCCAAACCGCCTGAGGACGTTCTTCTTAATTATCTCTTTAAGAGATTTCTTCCAGCCAACCTGTTGAGGCCTGCCGTGGCGCAGGGACATAAAGTGTGACTGTAAATCGACTGGTTGTGGGTTCGATCCCCATTCGAGGAGATGAAATATTTACTTAATTAATTTATATTTCCATTTCTTCGCTTCTGCCACTCAACAAGCAATGTCTCCAGAATTCGGCAGAAAGTGGGGAACGGAGTCTCTTAACACTAGGTTCCCCCTACCTATCCTGCTGTGCACGGGATACAGCGTGAAGCTGAAAAAAAAAAACAAAAAAAAACCTGTTGAAGTGGGTGAAAGTATATAGCGAGAAGACAAAATAGGAATAGAAGATATATAAGGTTTAACATATTTTATTTATTAACTTGTTTGAATATGATTTTTTAGCTTAACCCTGTGTGCTGCATATAGTATGTAGATGGAACCTAGTGTTAAGACACTCTGTTCCCCTCTTTCCATCCAGTTCTCGAGACATTGCGTAACGAGTGTTGGGACTAAACGCCGCGCTTAGATACCAGAGCGAGGAAGTTAAAATAATTCATTCGCCCGAGTGGAATGTGTACCCACAACCATCGCGTTTGCAGTTAGATCTTTTATCTTCACATATTATAACTAACTAACTAGCTTCACCCTTTATCCCTACCGGGGTAGTCAGAGAGAACGGAGCGCCAAACGCTACGGTCTCTACATACCTCTTTCGCCTCGTCCACTGTCATCAACCTCTTCATACATGCCCTTCGGGGGGTCCTCATGCTTTTTACGTGACCTTCCTCCAGTATCTTTGATACTGTGTTTTCGAAGGTCAACCGAGGTCTCCCCCTACCTCTCTTACCGCTCACTTTTCCATCATAAATCTTTTTTGCCATTCTTTCATCACTCATTCGTTCGACGTGCCCAAACCAGCTGAGCACGTTCTTCTTCATTCTCACCTTGACAACCTCGCTAGTACCTACCATCCTGCAAATATTATAAATGAAAAATTTTCTATTGTACAAATACATAACCATTACAAAACACACCAACACGACCATTAGTCATGTATCGCGTCATGTCGTCAACTCCCATTGAGCTTTTCTTACATCACACTGATAGATTATTCTTAGCTATAACAGTTTCATAATAAACATGTATTTTTTTTTACATTTTTATCATCAGGCATTTTAATAAGTTTGGTGAAAAAAAATAAGGCGGAAATTAATTTTATATAGGTGACAAAATTTATCTAATTAGATTTTTTGTAGTTTCACGCGGTATCCCGCATAATGTAGGTTAGACAGAGGAAACTTAGTGATAAGATGGGATTCTCCATTTTCCGCCGAATTTTCTAGATATTGCGCATTGAATGGCGGAATTCAACGCCGCGCTTTGACTAACCTAATTGGACTTGTCAAATGTAAATTCTATTATTTATTCACATATACTGTTTGTTAATTTTCTTTCATAAAATTTTTGTAATTAAATTTATGCCTGTGAATGTTTATATAATAATATTTTTTTTCTTTTTTGGGAAAGCAAAGATTGCCTTAGATCCTTTTATTAGTGTCGGCAAACATTTTAAAACTTTGAAATTGTGCCAAATTCTTCTCAAGGTTATAATTTATTAGATATATCTTTCCAAATAATTCCGTCACATAAAATTTCTTTTCTTCTTCTTCTTTTCTTTTTATTAAAAAAAAAAAATATATAGAGATCTATATATATTTTTAATAAAAAGAAAAGGAGTAAAATATCTCTTTTTGAATATTGTTCTCCTTAGAAAATTTTCATCAAATAACGAAGTTCTGGACTTAACGGTTTCAAAGGCTACAATGGGATTACGGTTGCGCTGTTGACTGCCTAATTAGGTTATCGTTAGACTTGGTTTTACCATAAAGTTGTCATATAATTTCCTATTTTGAACCTATCATAAGTAGGTCGATTTTCTTCTTTGAAGGATAAATTACAAATCTAATAATAGTAAAGTTATAATAAAGTTTCTTCAAAAAAATCTTAAGGCCTTAATAAAATACCCTAGAGTGGACATCCTGTTTTACGCTTTAATAAGTGAAATGGTAGAGGGTTCATAGTGAATGACATATAGTGGGTTCGTTCTGCAATCGGGGGAAATTTTTATCATTTCCCCACTTAGATGAGGCAAAATGCAGCGTTGAGTTCTGTCATTCAATTCGAAATGTCTCGTATTCGAGCGAAAAGTGGACAACAGATTGCTCTGCCATTAACAGTAACTTCTTTTTGCTTAAAAAGTGTTAGATAAAGTCTTAAATTCTAGGCTTAGAGTGTAAACCTGCTAAATCCTTTTTTTTTGTCGTTATGCGCTTGTAAATTTTTATTCCATTTGATAGTGTAAAACAAAAATACAAAATCAACCTTTATTTTATTTCATGTAGCTTTATTTCGACATTTTAAATCTTTCTAATCATATACGTATTTTTTTTATTTTCACGCACACACATTTTTTTTTGTGTTCTGCACATAACAGGGTAGGCAGAAGGAGTCTGACCTAGTGTTAAGGCACTCCGTTGCCCACTTTCCGCTGAATTCTGGAGAGGTCAGTCGTGGGCAATGTGGGCAAATTAAAATTTTCGTGTCGTAGCTCTGGTAAAGAGGCAAAGCGCAGCGTTGAGTTCCGCCAGTCATCCCGCAGTATCTCCATAATTCTGCGGAATTAATATATTAATATCGTCTTAATATAAGTATGTTTAAAAGTTTTTTTTATTGTAAAATAAATAAATAAATCAGCTTCACGCTGTATCCCGCACACAGCAGGGTAGGCAGAGGGAACCTAGTGTTAAAACTCCGTTCCCCACTTACTGCCGAATTCTGGAGGCATTGCGTGTTGAGTGGCAGAACTCAACGCTGCGCTTAACCTCGACACCAAAGCGAAGAAATGGAAATATAAATTTAAGTAAATATTTCTCCTCGAGTGGGGATCGAATCCACAACCAGTCGGTTTTACAGTCACACCTCGTGCCGCTGCGCCACGACTGGCCTCATTAAAATATATATAAAATGTAACATTTTTTATTACAAAAAGCCTAATAAAAATAAATGGATTTCATAATCCAATACAAAATTGACTTAATTGGAAATTGAAAACATGATTTGAATGTGAAATTGATTTTGACAATACAGCAGGACATTTTAGATATCGGTGTCCACCGATATATACAAACAAATTACTTTTGGAAAGCTACGACCTCGCTACTGTGGTCAAATGAAAGTACCTAGAAATTGTTACTCTGATCGCAGGTGGTTACATCGAAACGAACGTAATATAATTCTGAACCTTTTAAGGTAAAAAGGAACCCTTATAAGATCACTTTGTTGTCCGTCTGTCTGTTTGTCTGTCTGTCTGTCTGGCAAGGGCCCTTATCTCAAGAACGCTTGGAGACATCGAATTGAATTTCAAACCATGTACTCAATTGGATCAGACTCTTTGGATGGATGGACTCCAATCTATTGTCCATTCATTTCCTGAAAAAATCGTATTTCTACATTTACTTAAAAAAAGACATGGAAGTTTATATCGCAAAAACGCGTATTTCGACACTATAAAGAGAATTAACAGAGTACTTCCGGTTGATTTAGAATTATGAAATTAGGCAGCTAGCATCTACAGGTAGTACTAGCTTAGTTAAAAATCTGAAAAACATTAACATTTGTTGTTAAATCCTATAATATATAAATAATGAAAAGGCTCTGGCTAAGCTAAGCTTGAATTTCAGACTCGGAACCTCCAATTTTTGTACTGAACCCTCGGTGTGCGAGCCCGTCGGTTGTCCGGTTTTTATTCCTTACAGCCTAATCAGCAATAGGTTTTGTAAGTACATAATATATTTAAATCAGCTTCACGCTGTATCCTGCACACAGAAGGGAAGGCAGAGAGAATCTAGCGTTAAGACACTTTGTTGTGTGTGTTAAGACAATTCTGGAGGCATTGCGTGTCGAGTAATGGAAATCAACGCCACGCTTTGCCTCGACACCAGATAGAAAAAATGAAAATATAAGTTTAAATAAATATTTCATTTCTTCGAATGGGAATTGAACCCACATCCAGTTGATTTTACAGTGACACTTTGTGCCCCTGCGCCACGACTGGTCTCTTTTTCTATTGTATATTTTAATGTAATTTTTTAATAATACTTTTAGAGGCCGTCTTTTGGAGCACAAGGGAGTGACTGTAACGCGACGGTTGTGGGTTCGATCCCAATTCGGGGGAATGAATTTTTATTATTTATATTTTCGTTTTCATTTCATCGCTCTGGTACCAAGGTAAGCCTAGTTGGTTCCTTTACTCAACACGCAATGCTTAACGTGTTCCTGTCAGATCCATGGGGCTGAAAAAAGACTACTTTTTATTCGTTATTAAACTAGTGGTCCCCGTACTGTTTTGTACTTAATAAATCGTAATAATCGTTTTCGTCGTCGTCATATTTCATTTGATTTTGCTCGCAAAAAATTCGTATTAGAAAAATAATGTTTCAAAGTTATTCAATATACAAAAAAATTGAAATTGTTTGTTTGTTTCTTTGGTATCGTGTAAATTATTATATGCACTTGGAAAAACTGTTATTTTGAAATCACAGACACTTACTACATTTTTATTTATATAAATATTTTCTATGTAAATTTTCATTTTCCCGATTATATAAGAGGAGACATGCCTAAAATAATTTTGTGTTTAAGCTTAAATTAGACGACATACTTCAAATAATATGTTACAACACAAAGTAATACTATGTCGACATTATTTTATATGACGCGTTTACTTAAAACGATAGATTTATTATAGTAATATTTATCATTAACCATATATATGTTGAGTTGTGGCAAATCACTTTGTACCGTAATTTCGTCTAGAGAACCAACCAGCGGAACTCAACGCCGCAATTTGTCTAACAGAATCTAAGAAACGAAATAACTGGAACCGATTAGTAGAAACTAGATACTCTATCCTTAAGATGCAGTATTATAGTATATCTTTATTATCATATGTTAAAATAGATAGTTTCTAGGTACCAAAAAATGTCATAAAAATTCAACCAAGAACGGAATTCGTTACCATCGTGAATAATTCGAATATATTGATAAAATCCCTATAAATTTTGAGCAAAAACAAAGACTATTAGAACAGTTATTGGGTGGCTATATATAATTTTCCTGGTACCCTTTAAAATGTGCCGATTTATAAAAAGGATCGCAATAAACGGGGGAAAAATTGGCTTTTTATTTGCTATTGGAATTTAATCAAGTTGCGATAAGGGAATCAATTTTATACAGACCATTATCGATATTTCATAGATTGTTATGGGGGTATTTATTAAAATATAATTAAACAATGAACAATAAGCGTATAATCTGTTGCGACTGTCGTGGCGCAATTATACAGGCTACGGGTTCGATTCCCACTCGGGGGAATTCATTATTTTCTTTTCCCTTTGGTAATAAGAAAAGATGTAATAATAATAATAAAAACTTTATTGAGGCCAGTCGTGGCGCAAGGGCACAAAGTATGACTGTAAAATCAACTGGATGTGGGTTCGATGCTCACTCGAGGAGATGAAATATTTATTTAAATTTATATTTCCATTTCTTCGTTCTGGTGTCGGGGCAAAGTGCGGCGTTGTGTTCCGATACTCAACACGCAATGCTTCCAGAATTAATATATAATAGGGTCCCTTTTTACCTTTTAAGGTTTATACAATTGTTGGATACGGAGCCCCATAAAAGTGACATATTGTATTTGTGTACACAAATACATATATAACATACACATCTCGCAGAATTTACTAAAACACAACACAACTATACTAAAACATCAGACCAGCAGGGCCAGCCAGGGCCTGACATTTTGTTTCACTGCGCCACGATGGTCTCAAACTCATATATCATTTGTACCTTAGTTAATTAGCTTTTACATGTATAATATAATCTATTTTTTTAACGCTGTATTCCGCATATCCCGCAGATTACTCAACGTGAAGAAATTAAAATATAAACAAAATACTCCGATTCGGAATTGACTTCACAACATTTACAATCAGACGCTATGCCGCTGCGCCACGAGGGCCTCTGTAATTTAACAATATAATATTTAGTCCTACGACAATACAAATATCTTTGAACCTTTTTTAAAATTCGAACATTATATTTCTTGGGGAAAAAGCTTTCACAAAAGAATAAAAGATAATAAGGACTTAAAAAAGATCATGTAAATATTTTTTATTAAGGAAAACAATTTTAATCCGCCTTAAGGTTTATTTTCAAAATAAGCAACTTAGCAAGTATATTTTGCTGCTTGCCAATCTCTTGGCGCAGTGGTGTGATTAATAAATGGTTTAAATATTGTAGTCGCTGGTTCAATTGTAGGTCAAAGTAAATTTTATCAATAGACAGACATCAGATTTAACAGGTGACTTAATAATAACTTTTGGTTTTAATTTTCATAAATATTTTCATATTTTGTTTAAGTTAAAAAAATGTGAATAAATGTTTCTTGGCCTTAAATTAATATCTGGTCTTAAGAATTCAGCACATTATTTTTTTTCCGTATAGCAGGGAATATAGTATTAAGACACTCCACTATCCTACTATCCGTCCAATTTTCGGGACGTTGTGTATTCATTAGCAGATCGCAACACCGCATTTTCCTTTCTTCTCCCTGGTAACCAAGCAATGTGCGGCGTTAAATTCCGCCCCTCAACTCGCTATGCTCCAAGAATTCGATGGAAAGTGGGGAACGGATATATGTTAATGGGGAATGGAGTATCTTAACTTTAAGTTCTCATATTCCCTCTGCCTATCCTGCTATGTGCGTGACGATAAAAAAAAATCACCAAAACCTAACTAAGCCTTGTAAATTTCAATAATTCTCTTATTATTCGAAAACAATGATTTATGAAAAATAATATTACACCGCTTCGAGCTATTCAATTTACACTTTTTATAGAGCACTATAAAAACAAGTATAAAATATATTTTGTAATATTTTTACGACACATTTCACGTTCCGATTAATGCGGAGACAGCAATAAAAGGTTCTTATAACGTAAACTTCTAGATATTTTACTACCAGCCATTTCTGTATTGGTAAAGTAGGAAATATTGGCGTGATTTTTCTCATGTTATGAAGAACGATTATGTATTTAATTTTATGTATACGAAATAAGTAAATTTGTTTTGGATTTCATGAAATAGAATTGACGTCTTAGTGGACTTCTTATTTTATCTTATTTTTTAGCCTCACGCTGTATCCCGCACATACCAGTGTAGGCGGAGGGAACCTGGGGACCTAGGGTTAAGACAATCCTTCCCGTGGAACTCTGATGGCATTGCGTGTTGAGTGGCGGAACTCAACGCCGCGCTTTGCCTCGTTACCAGAGCGAAGAAATTAAAATTTTGAATAATTCATTTCCTCGAGTGGGAATCGAAACCACAACCTGTCACGTTTACAGTCGCACACTTGTCTTATATCTTATAAAATCTTATTCAAGTTAACGAAGTCTTATTCATTTCATTATATACACAGATACGCACACAAATAAACTTAGTAGAAAGCCTGAAAGTTTTGTATGTAAAAACAAATAAGATACCGTATAAATTGCCTTCGCTAAGTAATCCAGCTTTATCTTCGTGATAAAGTCGACGGTACGTCTGTTTACTGCTTACGTTATCACTTGGTGAGGTACGTTTCAATGATAGACAAAAATATGATTTAGAAAGTATATTTCTCTTTTTTGTTTAATTTCACGCAGTCCCGCACGCAGCTGGGAAGGCAGAGGGAATCTAGTAGTAAAACACTCGTTTTCCAATTTCTGTCCAATTTTCGAGACATTGCGTCTTGGAACGGACCGGGTGGAACTCAGCGCTGCACTTTGTCTTGTTACCATTAAATTAATGGATCAATCTAAATGAAAGTAGGAAATGAACTAATTCATTATAAATAAAAGACAACTTGGATATAAATAAAATATCACCATGTTTTTTATGTATTTCTTATTTAACATATCTCGATTCACAATAATTCTAAGCAATATTTTGTAGCATTCTCTATTATTAATATCAACATTTTTAATTAAAAGCCACAGATAACAATATCATAGCAAATTAGTAGCGATAAGAAGTTATACTGCTGGAAATAATATCCTTCGACAACTTGACTTGCGGTCACAGCCTGCTATGGTCGGCGACGGAATTAGAAATCAACTTTACTATATAAACTTTATATAGTTGTACATACAAGTAAATACAAGTAAATTAATACAGTAAAATTTATGCCACAATGGCACTGTGGGAAAATGTCTGACTGTATGTATGACGGTTGTAAGTTGGACCTTAGCTCGGGGGAAAGGTTCATGTAAGATAAAGCAAAGTATTGTACAAAGTATTGGACATGTCATTCACCCAACACAGCCAATACACCATGTTTCGTAATTAGTCAGAGAGTGGAGCATGGAGTCACTCAATTCTTCTTAAATAGGGAGGAAATTATAATATACTTGGGAAATGTGGAAATTTAATAAGGCTAAGTAAATAAAATAAGCAGCTTATTTTTTCCGCATCAACTCAACGCTGCGCTTAGTCTTGTTATTAGAGCGAGGAAATAAATATACTAACACATAACCGTAAGCAGTCAGGCCAGTCGTGGGATAGGGACACAGGCGTGTGACTGTAAATGCAACAGGATGTGCTTTCGATTTCCACTCGAGGAAATGAAATATTTAATATTTTAATTGCTTTGCAGATATTATAGAGGCAAAGTACGGCGCTAACTTCCTCTCAACAGGCAACGTTTGTAGAATTTGGCGGAAAGTAGGAAGGGGAGTGTCTTAACACTATGCTGCCTCTGTCTTTACCGTACCTTGTTATATGCGAGACACATTCATACGCTGTGCCGCTGTGCCACGACACCCTTAAAAAGATTAATCAGATTTTGAAATTTATTAAAAATGCAATAAATATATTATATTTTACAAATAATAATCATAAAAGTACAATTTCTAGTTGTTATATGGAGTCGGCGTCAAAAAATCAACGATCTAAGATATTAGATCGTTATATTCGTTTTAATTGAACGAAGTAACCAAATGAAATTAACAATCTCACGTAAAATATCTAAAAAATGCATACGTCGCGACGCTAACTAATTTTTTTACTTAAATATCACAAAAATATAGAATAAAAGGGGAAATATTATATTAAATAGTTAAATTTTTCATACCTAAAACCAAAAATGTTAAAAATGTAAAAGTGCAGTAACTGTACCGATACATTACGATCGTGAGTCATGTCCTTGACGTTTGAATCGACGATCGAACCATGGGATCAACTAAGAGTTATAGGCAATATATTTTGTTAAATACAGCGATTTGCTAGTATCTTTTTATAGCTTCACGCTGTATCCCGTATATAGCAGGGTAGGAAGAGGGAACCTAGTGTTGAGACACTTTGTTCCCCACGCAGCGCCGAATTTTAGAGACATTAAAGGTGTGAAGAAGAGTGGATCTCAACATGTTATGTCTTGTTCCCCGAACTTAACTTAACTTAACGGAGCGGAAGAACGGAACAGAGCGCCAAACGCTACAGTCTCTACATATCTCTTTCGCCTCGTCCACTGTCATCAACCTCTTCATACATGCGCTCCGGGGGGTCCTCATGCTTTTTGCGTGACCTTCCTCCAGTATCTTTGATACTATGTTTTCGAAGGTCAACCGAGGTCTCTCTTACGACTACATCCTTTACCTTGAATGTGGAATTATAAATAATTCATTGCTCCCAACGGGAATTGAACCGACAACCGTCGCGTTTACTACAAATGGCGTGCCGCTGTGCCACGACGGCCATTAGTCATTATTAAAAATATTTTAAAATATCTTAGTACCTACATTAAATAATAAACAAATATTACTAGTCCATTTTGAATATTTTCCAGTACATTTGTGTTATTGTATGAATATATTATATCATTACTACTTTTCTAATTAATATTAATGTCTTCTTAAGTCAACATTTTCTTTAGATTTCTTCATTTGTTTATTCGACTCGTTTAAATATCATTCGTTTTATTAAGTAAAGTAGTTTTTCATTGTCTTTTATTCCATTAGTAAACATACTATATATAACTACGTAAGTTATATATAATGTGTTCGATTTCTGCGCAGCAAATATTGTTTATTAGTTCTTATGAAAATTACTAACAGTTTTTTATAGGGTTTAGCAAAAAAAAAATCAATTAGTGTTTGGTTTCAATGTTTTTATTATTTTCTGATTTTATTTTTTCTCTATTCTCCATATACATTCGTTTTCAATAACTTAAATCGAAACCTCGATACTATGGATTTAAGTATTATCAACTACTTATGATTAAATTTTCTATTACATTTCTTTTTATTTTTTTTAGCATCACGCTGTATCCCGCACGTACCAGAGTAGGTACATCGCACCTAGGGTTAAGACACTCCGTCCTTATTATATTAAGACATTTTCGATCCCCATTTTCAGTGCTGCAGAGCGAGAAAATGAAAATATTAAATACTTCATTCCCTCGATTTGTAATCGAACCCGCAACGATCGCGTTTAGGCACACGCCTTCGCCCTTGCGCCACGACGGCTTTTTTGATATAGTATTATTGTATATTTTTAAAATCTCAAAACAGTGATGGCGCAGTGGCACAAGCGTGTAACTGTAATATCGATAGGATGTAGGTACGACTTGAAAGTCGTAAGGAAAGGAAAGGAAATATTTAATATTTTCATTTCTTCGCTCTGGTGTCGGAGTAAAGCGCGGCGTTGAACTCCACCACTCGGCACGCAATGCCTCCATAATTCGGCGGAACGTGGAGACTAGAAGTGTTTTAATAGAAACGGAGTATCTTAACACTAGGTTCCCAGGTTCCCTCTGCCTACACTGCTATGTGCGGGTACAGCGTGAACCTCAAAAAAAAACATTTTTATTTCATATTAAAAATAAGTCTTGTGCGTTATATTTTTGTACCAGACCATACATATTATATTTTCAAAATAAATAGAAGAGACTGCTATCTTGTTAGGGGAAAATTTGTTTATTCTGCCTTCTACAGTATTCACAAGCTCGTTACGATACGTAACGTTGCTTTATCGTATCGTGCAAATAAACGGTTAATAAATTACTTTCTTTAGGCATACTCGTACTTATGTATATAGAGGTGACTGTAATTAACTTCCTATATATATTTTTATATTTTATTAGAAATTCTTTTTAGATTAGAGATCTTATTTATTAGCAGAATAAGAAGTATTTGCGGTGGTGAGTGTTTCTTAAAATGAAAACCTTTTAAAATACGAATTTCCTCGAAAGAGGGTCGTACCCACACCTTTCACTTCTGAAGCTTAAATCCAATTGCTCGTATCTAATCTATTAATTAACATTAGTGAGATTAATGAAATTGGGGAATGAATTATTTTAATTTCTTAGCTAATAACAAAACAAAGCGCGACAGACAATGCTTCGAGAATTCGAAGGAAAGAGGGAAACGGAAGTGTTTTAATGGGAACGAACTGTTTTAAGGTTCCTAGGTTCCCTCTGTCTACCCTGCTATGTGCGAGGTACAGCGTGAAGTTAAAAAAATAAACATATTTAACAAAAAATTGAGAAATATAGGAAAGAAAATGATGTTTAACATTTGAAGTTACCACTGAAATGTGTCATTTGCATACGTTTTGCACATTCTTATTGGTCTCAACAACTATAGACTAACTTAGTAACAAATATCGATACTGAAAACGGTTTAGGTTTGTTATGTGTGTTGTGCTGTGAAGATGAGTTCCCCAGTTCAATATGTAACTGACTTCCCACTCTACTCTATAAAAAATATTTAAATAAAATTATCTAAATAATATTTTTAACATTTTAGTATGGCTCGTGATACGTCTAATATAGATAGAACCCTTTAGTAGTGATCGTAAGTAATCCAAGATCTTTTAGAAGTTCACAAGTAACAGTATTAATAAGAAATGTACCATAAATTTAATATAAGTACAAATAAAATATATTATGATAAATAAAATATCATAGTCTGTCCGTTTCAATCTCTCGTGGTATTTCTTAAGAATATCGTAGACGTTCTATCCTCCTCTCTGTTATAAACAGCCAATGTCTCGAAAATTTAGCGTAAAATTGGCAACGGAGTATCTAATCTAATGATAGGTTCCCCCTGCCCACAATGTAAAAAAAAACTGTTTTTTTCGTTCTAAAAATCTGGCGCACTATTGAGAATAGATATAAAGTGATTTCAAATAGCATCTCGTATAAATGCGGTTTAGGTTAAAACATTTCGTTCAGTTGTATTTTAATCGGAACATTATTTACAATTCCGACCGCTTTTACAGACTATGCCGAGTAAACTTACCTATACGACTTATTTAGAAGGTTCATTCAATTTAAATTGAAGCTAAATAAATTGATCTTTTAATCTTATTTTTTTACAATTTATTTTAATTGAAATTTTTAGTTTTTATTCCACTATTTTAAATTTATGAGGCCCATCGTGGCGTAGAGGCACAAGCGTGTGACTATAAGCACGCCAGATTGTGTGTTCGATTTCAACTCGAGAAAATTAAATATTACTTATTTTTTTATTTTCTTGCTTTGATAATGCGTGGTGTTGAGTATTGCCACTCAGCTTGCAATGCCTGTAACGTTCGATGGAAAGTTGAGAATGAAAGTCTTAATGGGAACGGAGTGTCTTAACACCAAGTTCACAGATTCCATTTGCCTACCCTGTTATGTGCGGGATACAGTTAAGGTAAAACAAGGATAGGAAAATGATAATTTAGTTAAATATCACTGCGTTTTTTACATATAACATCAAATTAGTGCTATTTTTTTAAAATACGACACAAGACCACGGTAGGGAGTGCCACAAGACTGAAAAAGTGAAAGTTATAAGGAATATGTGTTTGTATAATTAATATGACCATTCATCCGAGAAAGCATCGAACCCGCGACCATTGCATTTGGACAACGATAGCATCATTAATATTTTTATGCACAATAAAATACTTAATATTGATAAACAGCCTGCCAGCTATCAATTTCTATAGCGTATTCAATAAATATTAATGTGTTTATATTTATTTAATTTACATAAATTAATTATTCATTTCGATAAAATATTTATTTGTTTAGCTTCACGCTGTATCCTGCACACAGCAGGGTAGGCAGAGGGAACCTAGTGTAAGACACTCCGTTCCCCACTTTCTGCTGAATTCTGGAGGCATTCCGTGTTAAGTGGCAGAACTCAACGCCGCGGTTTGCCTCGACACCAGAGCGAAGAAATGGAAATATAAATTTAAGTAAATATTTCATGTCCTCGAGTGGGGATCGAACGCACAACCTGTCGGTTTTACAGTCACACTTTGTGCTGCTGCGCCACGACTGGCCTCAATAAATATTTATTTGTTAGTCATTATAATAAGTGAAAATGTGAGTGGTCGAGTGGTTGTGGACTTTTGTGAGCACAATAAATTTTCTAAATTTTGTTATCATTTTTAAAGTGCAATCACACTTAGCAAACAAAAAGATTATTTTAGAAAACGTATAAAAATTTTAGCGCAGCGAAATCGGGAATTTTTGGCGTGTCACTATCATTTGCGTTTTCCACTTTCCGTCGAATTCTCGAGATATTAAGACATAATCAAATAATTGCATGGAAACGAATAGAGCCATAGATATATAAAGTATTGATTTTGTAAGCTCCAATATATTGAGTCGCGTTAAGCCACGGTCAGTTTTATCCGGTTCGTACTGGTTTAGACTTTCCATTGATATGGGTCTTTTACATGTTGGAATTAGATGGATTTATTCGAATCGATTATCGATTCCATGTGTTTTTCTGCCTACAAACTTTATTTTTTTTAGCTTCACGCTGTATCCCGCACACAGCAGGGTAGGCAGAGGGAACCTAGTGTTAAGAGACTCCGTTCCTCACTTTCTGCCGAATTCTGGAGGCATTGCGTGTTGAGTGGTAGAACTCAACGTAGCATTTTGCTTCGACACCAGAGCGAAGAAATGGAAATATACATTTAAGTAAATATTTCATCTCCTCGAGTGGGGATCGAACCCACAACCAGTCGGTTTTTTACAGTCACACTTAGCGAAGAAATGAAAATATTAAATGAAATTTTAATTAAAATTAGATCGAGGATCGAACCCACAAACCCCCCCCCCCCCCCTATTTTTAAACGACTTTTGTAAGAAAAGGAGGTTATCAATTCGACTGTATTTTTTTACGTTTGTTACCTCAGAACTTTTGACTGGGTGAACTGATGATTATTTCTATTTGTAAATTTTCTTGTTTAGTTTCATGTACATATATGGCAGGGAAGGCAGAGGGAACCTATTGTTAAGACACTCTATTCCCTATCTTCCACACAATTTTCGAAACACTACGTGTTTAGGAACTCAACCCCGCCCGCTTCGTCTTGTTATCTGAGCGATGAAATGACCTCATAGAAATTGAACCCACAACCGTTGCGCACAGACCACAGGCACTGTGCCGCTGCGTCATCAGGGCCTAGAATGAATAATTATTATTTACAACAAACATTTAAATTTAAATTAACAATTCATATTTACAATAATTTAAAGAATTCTAAACTATTTTGTTTTCATTTACTAATAGTAAAGTCGGTAACCATCTTAACGAAAGTAAAACTGATCAGCAGTACAAAGTTATCACAGTTTTCGACTGTAAAACATTTTTGAAAACCTTCACAAAGCATAATTATATTTTAAGCTTTCACAATTAGAAATAATTTATCTATAAAGTACAAATTAATTAAAGTCCCATTAAAACCAAAATAATAATACTAAACTTCTATTATTATATTATACTATTTTAATAAGTTGAAACAATTTCAAAAATAGTGGTAACTTTTGCAAGTTTGTTACTCTGTGAAGAGGCAGAAAGTTAGTGGAGCTTAGACGATATTTAATTAAAATTTTCACCGAAATCCGTCAGCGAAACTTGTCAATACTTTAAAAGTCCCTTTTACGGTATACACGCGGGATTTAGTGAAGGTTTGTTGGAGTAAATTTGTTTCAGTTTAGGTCAACTTTTTAAGGTAGAATAATTTGATTTTGATGCTTAATTATGATGGCAAGTTTTTAACTGCTATCTTCTGGGTTGATAGCGAATCGATCGTTTGGAAAACAGGAAGTCATCAATATTTTTTTTTGAGATATTTGAAAAAAATATTTTGTAACCTAACTTAACTTAGCTTCACGCTTTATCCCTAGCGGGGTAGTCAGAGGGAACGGAGCGCCAAACGCTACGGTAAATTACGCTCCACCCGCCCGCCACGTGCATCTCGAGAGAGCGCACTGATAGGGCGTCCCCTCAAGGCGACGCGCACCAGTGCGTCCCCGCTGGTGTGTCAAGTGGCGACGAATGCGGCGTTGGGGACCGCCACCCAACACGCCACGTCCGAAACAGCGGGAGGTGGAGGACGGAGCTACAAAAAATATTTTGTCTTGTTTTCCATTTTATTTGAAATAATTCTTAGATTAAAGTCTTTAGTTACATTTGTCTTATTACAAGAATAAGAAGTACTTGTTCTGGTGGTGTGTGCTTAAGCTGGTGAACTTAACTGGTGTTTCTTGAGAGGGAAACATTTTAAAATACAAATTTCTTCTAAACAGGATCAAACCCACACCTTTCACTTCTAAAACATAAATCTGTAATATCTAATTTATTAATTACCAATAGTATCATTAATGAATAAATGAAATCCGGGGGAAAGAATTATTTTAATTTCCTAGTTAATAACAAGACAAAGCGCGACACGAATTGCCTCCAAAATTCGGAGGAAAGAGAGGAATAGAAGTGTTTTAGCACTAGGTTTCCAGGTTCCCCCTGCCTACCCTGCTAAAAAAAATAAAATATAATATATTTCACAAAAACGTGAGAAATATGAAACGTTGAGAAAAAAATAGGAAAGAGAAAATAACGTTTTTAACATTTAGTTACCACTGAAATGCGTCATTTGCATACATTTTTTACATACCTATTAGCCTCAATGACTATAGACGAGCTTAGTAACAAATATCAATAACTAAAACGGTTTAGGCTTTTTATTTTTTTTAATAAATTTCTATACATACTATAAAAGCGGCGTTAAGTCCCGTCTGCAAATGTACATTGTCTCGGCTCAAACAAAAGCGGAGAACGGAACGTTCACTAGGTTCTTTCTGCCCACAATGTTATACTCGTGTGCGGAATAAACCATGAAGATGAAAAAAAATATACTTTTTTTTATTTCTAAAAGAAGGTAATAATTATATTCAATATATTTATTTCTCCGCTTTGATCCCCATGACGTTGAGTTCCGCCGTTTGTCAGGCAATGTCTCGAAAATTAAGCGGAAAATGGGCAACGGAGTATCTTTACAGTAGATTCCCTCTGCCCACTTTTTTTTTTCATTCCTAAAATCTGGCACTCTATTGAGAATATATATAAAGTTAATGAGTTTAGGTGAAACATTTCGTCCAGTTGTATATTAATTAGAACATTATTTACAATTCCGACCGCTTTAACAGACACTGTTCCGGTGCAAACTTACCTCAACAATCTATTTAGAAGGTTCATTCAATATAAATTGAAACGAAATAAATTGGTGTGTTAGTCTTATTTTCTTACCATGTAGTTTTTATTAAACTATTTTGTATTTATGTGGCCTGTCGTGGCGCAGAGGCACAAGCGTGTGACTGCAAACGCGACAGGTTATGTAGTCGATTCCCACTCGAGGAAATGTTTTTTTTTGCTTGCTCTGGTAACGGTAACAAGGCAAAGCGTGGCGTGAGCTCTAGCATTCGGTGGTAAGTTTTGGAGTATCTTAACAGGTTCCCTCTGCCTACCCAACTAGGGATACAGTGTGAAGCTAAAAAAATACAGGAAATCTGAAATTTAGTAGAATATAGTGTCTTTTTTACATATAACATCAAATTAATGCAAAAACTATTTACTTATATCAATATTAAAGACTTTGAATGGAAGCGGAACATAACGCCACCAGTCTAAAAAAATATAATATATAATTAATATCATCATCATTCATCTGAGAAAGCATCGAACCCGCGATCATTGCATATGCTTTTTTGCATTTGGACAGTTCCCGTTAAGGCAACGATAAAATCATTAATATTTTTATACACAATAAAATACTTAATATTGGTAAATAGCCTAGCATGTATCAATTTCTATAGCGTATTCAATAAATATGAATGTTTTTATATTTATTTAATGTAAATTATCATTTCGATAATATATTTATTTGTTTGTTTATTATAATAAGTAAAAAATATAAGTGCTCGAGTGATTTCTGCCTTCTTGCATGTCAAAGATATTTTTTTTTATTATCATTGCTTGGGGCTCGATTAAAGTAAACATTTATTTAAATTTATACTCTTTTATTTCTTCGCTTTAGTGCCGAGGCGAAGTGTGGCGTTCAATTTCTTCGGCGGAAAGTGAGGAATGAAGTGTCTTAACAGTAGGTAGGTAGTAGGCTCCCTCTGCCTACCCCGCAGTGTGCGGGGTGCGGCGTCAAGCTGTTTTTTTTTTGTAAAAAAATTGACCAGGATTGATTTTTTTTCGGGTTCATATTCCACTGCGTTTAAAATATTTTCTAAAATATTTGCTTATAAATAACAGAAAATAAATATACAATAATTTGTCACATATATCAATTATCACTAATATTTTTGTTTCCCAATTTCCACTGAATTCTCACATTGCTTGTTGAGAGGTGGAACTCAACGCCGCGCTTTGCCTTGTTACTGGAGCGATGAAATCAAATCATTAAGCTTAAATTATAAATTATAATGTGCCGTTCTTTATTAACTTTTGATTATTTTACGGGATGAAGGAACATCTACTCTTTTAATATAAATAAGTTCCACAGCGGAACTTAACCCCACAAAGCCACAATCAAACAATTGCATGGAGACGAATAGAGCCATAGATATGTATATAAAGTAAAGATTTTGTAAGCTCTAATATATTGAGTCGCGTTAAGCCACGGTCAGTTTTATCCGGTTCATACTGGTTTAGACTTTTTTTATTGATATTGGTCTTTTTACATGTCGGAACTAGATGGATTTATTTGAATCGATTATCGATTCCATGTGTTTTTCTGCCCACAAACTTTTTTTTTCAACTTCATGCTAGTGTTAAGACACTCCGTTTCTACTCCTTTTCTACTGAATTCTAGAGGCATTGGGTGTTGAACGACGTATCTCAACGCCGCGCTTTACTTTGATACCAGAGCGAATAAATTTAAATATTAAATATTTAATTCCCTCGAATGGGGATCAAACCATAACCAGTCATATTTACAGTCACATACTTGTGCATCTGCGCCACGTCTGCCAACAACGTTTTTAAAATATATCTAAAGTTATTGACACCATCCTGGTGACTTTGACTGTAACCAATGTTTTGGGGCTTAATTACCGTTGTTTTTGTTTTATTTGTTTTTTTTTAGGTACATATATAGCTGTGAAGGCAGTGGGAACCTATTGTTAAGACACTCCGTTCCCCACTTTCCACCAAATTTTCCAGCTACTATGTGCTTAATAGCGAAACCCAACCCCTCGCCTTGTCTTGTTATCAGATCGATGAAATAAACATAACTTATTCCCCCGAGTAGGATTTGATTCTACAGCTGTTGCGGATGTGCCGCACCAGTTGTGCCGATTCACCACGACGGCCTCAGACGGATAATTAATAATTAAAATAAATATTCCAATTGAATTTACAATTAATATTTACAATAATTAAAAAAATCTAAGTTGTATCTTTAATTTAGTATTAGCAAAAATTAATTTCTGTAACAAAACATAATTATTTTTAAGCGTTTATAATTAAAAATAATTTATCTATAAAATATAAATTACTTAGTCACATTAAAATGAAGGTAAGTAATACTCAACTTTAACTTTTATACTATTTTAAGTAAAACTTATACTAGTATTAGAGTATTATATTTAAATTCTACTATTTTAAGTTAAAAAAAATCAAAATTAAATCAGCGTATCCCGCACACAGCAGGATAGGCAGAAGGAACCTAGTGTTAAGACACTCCGTTCCCCACTTTCTGCTGAATTCTGGAGGCATTGCGTGTTGAGTGGCAGAACTAAGCGCCGCGTTTAGCCTCGACACCAGAGCGAAGAAATGTAAATATAAATTTAAGTAAATATTTCATCTCCTCGAGTGGGGATCGAACCCACAACCAGTCGGTTTTACAGTCACACTTCGTGCCGCTGCGCCACGACTGGCCTCAATTAAGTTAAAATACTAGAATTTAATTATAATCTCTCTAATAAGTTGAAACAATTCCAAAAATAGTGACAACTTTGCAAGTTCGGTACTCTGTGAAGAGGCAGTAAGTTAGTTGAGCTTAGAGACGATATTTAATTAAAATTTTCACTGAAATCCGTCAGCGAAACTTAACTCAATACAAAAGTCCCTTTTACGGTGTACACGCGGATTTTAGTGAAGGTTTGTCGGACTAAATTTGTTTCAGTTTAGAGCGACTTTTTAAGGTAGAATAATTTGATTTTGAAGCTCAATTATGATGGTCGTCGAAGGAGTCGATCGTTTGGAAAACAAGAAGGAATCAAGGTTTTTTTTGAGCAAAATTTGATTTTTTTTGTCTTCTTTTATGATTTGACATTTTGAATTCTATTCTTCTTCTTACTGTCAACATAAAAAATACGAACAATCTAACATGTTATCTGCAAGACAAAACAAAAGACTAACCAAAAACTTAAAAAAAAACTAGTTTAATATCCTGAAAAGGCTGGGTACTACTAATATTGAAATTAATTATAGGATCAAATCCTTGTTAAGTCCCACTAAGCTTAAGCTTTAATGTAAGTGAAAGCTTTTAGAAGTTCAAATTTGGTTACATTCGTTTTGTCTAACTATTTTGGATCCATTACGAAAACTACTGAATGACGTCAGAATGGACTTAATTACTGTTTAATGTTGTTGGAAATTTAATATACAGCGTGCATAATTTTATTAAAATTAATATTGCTATATTCTCACTTAAAAAATATAACATTATTGTCATATTTTTTTAGAATATAGCTACGTAAGTAAAAGGAACCCATTTTTTAAAGATACTCGCTTCCTTATTTTGCCGTTTCTGTATTTTGTCTTCTTATCAGAGCGAATTTAACCTCATGAGTGGGAATCGAATTGCGTTTGCAGACCATTTTATTTAATAATATTTCTAATTATTGTTAATACAAATTTTATTTTTATATGTTTTGGTGAAATTTTTGGTTATTTTTCTACAATTTTCGAAAAACACAATCCATATAATAATATACAGGGTGGAAGCGTCAGCGCTTCTTTTACGGGAACAGCATATAGGGCAAAATATTTTGAACCCATACCTAAAGAAATTAATCAAGATATTTCAACAGTTTAGACGTAGTTTTTTTTTATTTCATGATGTTTATCCATACCTGTATTTGGTGTGACGCAGTTAGGCATAGATACCAGTAACGTAAACACATATTACTACAAAATTACTACTAAAGGTTAAACAACTTTGAACTTTGCAGCCAATACCTACGACTCTATTTCGGAATGAGGCGTTTGCGACGGTTCCCCTTTGATGGGTTTATGTGTGCGTGCGTTGTTCTTGACAAATGGCGTTTTATTATACAACGATAATTTTTTTGTGTATTAGGCTTTTTTAGAGTAGTTAAAAATGTGGTTTCATTTAAAGTGATGCTGACAAAAACACTCTGTATAATGATTGGTTTTCATTTCCTCGCTTTGGTAATACGAGGAAAAATGGGGAACTAGTCTTGCTACTAAGTTCCCAGGTTCTCTCTATCGAGTAGCCATATGCAGGATACAGCATAAAGCTTCAAAAAACATTACTAATTATTGTTAGTTAATAAAAAATGTAAAAATATTCTTAAAGATTATTCCATACTCTTGTTATTAATTATTTATTTCCTCACTCAGGTAACGAGGCAAAGCGCGGCATTGAGTTCCGCGACCTAACACGCAATTAGGTTTCCTCTGCCTATGTTGCTATATAAGGGATACATAGAAATACTCCAAGTCCATGCTATTGAAAACAGTCACTAAATCATGTGAATTTTGTTTGTACCTGACAAACTCTGATTGAAAGGTTGCCACTACCAGTCCGGCGATATTCACTTTGATAAATGGAAATACTAGTTTCTACTTTGTTTTTTTGGTGTGGCGTTGTATAACAATCCATGAAGCCTACAAAAATATGGTTTTCATATACGTTTTCTTTATTTTTAGGGTTCCGTACCTTTTAAAGAAAAAATGAACCCTTATAAGATTACTTTGTTGTCCGTCTGTTTGTCTGTCAAGAGACTTTATCTCAGGAATAGTTGGAGATATCGACGAAATTCAAACCTTAAGCTGAGATGTACGGCCCTATGATTTAAAAAAAGAACGTATTTCTACATTTACATAAAAAAATGTGGCAAAAAACGTATATTTCGACTCTATAAAGGGAAACAAAATTAATAGGGTACTTCCGGTAGACCTAGAATTATGAAATTTCGCAGCCAACATCTACAAGTAGTACTAGGTCAGGGAAAAATCTGAAACTATACATTTGTGGTTAAATTCTATAATAATAAATAATAGCCTTAGAGGGGGGGCAAAATTTCCTATTAAAGCCGCTAGTCCAAGTGAGGTCACCTTCAATATTTGTACGGAACCCTCGGTGGGCCAGTCCAACTCGCGCTTGTCCGGTTTTTTCTTGTATTTTGGGAGTAAGCTATTTATATAATTTTCAAATATTATTTTCTCAACACTTAGGTAACAGAACTCAACACCACATTTTATCAATCAATAGTAGATGTACATTACAAATTTTACATATTTGTATATGATACATATTCAGAAATATATTCAAAACTTATACGATATGTTCATACAATATCTAATATATTTAAAGTAAAACTCTCAAATGGCTTGATATTAAGCTGTATATGTTGAAAATTTCTTACATATTATAAATAACTATAGTTATAGAAATAGCAATATAACTGAATTAGTTAACATTATTGTTAATTAATTCCGTTATATTGCTATTAGGTAAACTACTAACTAGGTATTATTTGGTAACGGTAACGCGCTAATCTCAGCAAGTAGTAAAAATTTTAAAAATGTTTTTTGTTGGATAGTTCATTTGTCAAAGAGGGCTGGCTTTAGGTTAAATTGCATCATGTTTGATGTAACCCATCCCCATTACCTCGGGCGTTAAGACTGTGTCATGTGTCAACTAAATGTGTCATGCAAAGCTGCATGTAGCAACTTGTTATAAATATAAAGGCCAGAACGCGACAGGTTATGGGTTCGATTCCCACTCGAGGACATCATATATTTCATATTATCATTTCTTCGCTCTGGTGCCGAAGTAAAGCGCGGTGTTGAGTCCACCATTCAACACGCAATGCCTCCATTATTCAGCGGAAAATACAGTGTCTTATTACTAGGTTCCCTCTGTCTACCCTGCTGTGTGCGGGATACATAAGTGCTTAAATATATATATATATATATNCTCATATATATATTTCGTTCTTGATCGCAAAAATTAATTTTGTCATCAAGAACTTATTTAGTACTTTTTGCGTTTAAAACTTTAGACCTTTGTTAGAAAATTTTAAGATATTACCTTTAGAAATGCTTTGAAAAGTTTTAATTTGCTTATCACTGACCTAGTTCCTCCTTCTAGCTTTTAGGTTCATAATTGTTAATTTTAAACACGAATTTTATAAAATATCTGCTAAATAAACTATTTAAATATGATATAATAAAACGTGGCGCACAGCACAAGCTTGTGAAGCGTGTTGTGGGTTCAATTTCCATTCAAGCGTGAAGCTAAAAAAAATAAGTGGAATGAGAATTTAATTAAGAAAAAACATTGCAATCGCCACTCAACACGCAATGTCTCGAAAATTTTGCGGAGAATGGGGAGCGAAGTGTCGCAACACTAGGTGCTCTCTGCTTACCTGCATAGCAATATATATTATTATAATTTTATCACTTCTTTTACAATTCAACATAAGAAAATAATCTAAATATCCAAACATAATAAATATTGTATTAATTTTATGAGAAAATATTAAAAATTCGATCAATTAAATGTTAGAACTAAGTGCATGGAACCGACCCACATCGTACTTCCACTGTACGTCTAAAGCAATCAATACAAAGTTCTGATAGACGCAAGTGTCTGTACGAGTTAGTTTACTCTGTCACTTTGACTTGATTCGTGGCATTCGCTTGCTATATGTAGCTACTCTGTGTAACTAAGTTAGACGAGAAAAACATACAAAATGGTTAGTTAGTTTTAACTTGTTGAAGTTTTGGTTATTTTTTTTTAATGTACGTAGAAGAGATTTAATTTAACTATATTTATGAATAAGTCCAAAAAACATGTAAATAAGGTCAACATGGCGCAGTCTCAGGATCACACACAGATCACATCACAGAGTGTAAACGCAATGATAGCAAGTTCAATTTCCAAACGGGGAAGTGAATTATTTTCATTTCGACGCTCTGACAAGACAAAGCGCGGCGTTGCAGGTCGCTACTTAACACGCAATGTCTTGTACAGGCGGTAAACGTAGAATAGTGTGTTGTCACTACACTATTAAGCGAGATAAATTTAAGACACTTCCAGGAAATTTTGTTCATACAATTTCTACCTTTTTAATATAAAACTGGCATAATATGAAACGATTGTGGGCTTAATGAAATTTCGTTTACGTGTAAAGCCGCTAACCAAAACTACTTACAATATAAATAGATCATTCTGATGAGGGTTGGCATTCCTCCTAACTTCGTTTAATATTTCTCAACAGACCTCCTTTGTTAAGAAATGTAACAGGAAAAAGTTAACTATATATGTAAATATACATATCTTAATATATTACGTACATATATTAAAATTTTACGTTTACACGAAATAATTATTAAAATGTTACGGTTGTCGGTTCGATTCCCACTTGGGGTACTGAAATATTAAATATTTTTATTATCTGCGTTCTGGTAACTAAGCGCGGCCTTGCGTTCTGTCTTTAACACGCAATGTTTTAAGAATTCGGCGGAAAATGGGAAACGGAAGAATCTCATTGGGAATGGTATTAGCACTAGGTTCCCAGGTTCCCTCTACCCTGCTATGTGCGGGATATAGCGTGAAACTGAAAAACAATATATGATACATATATTGAGTTAGTTTAGACAAATTTCTCATAAATGATACCTAATCCAAATTGGGTTTCATTTTGACTTTAAGTATATAAATTAAGATGATTAGGATGATAGAGGCCGATTGGTCCCTGTCCACTCCAAGATAGCCTGATGCCCACCCCAGAATTTTTACTAATATAACAAAACATTTGCCCCGGAAAATTAAACAAAAACAACATTTGCACGAACATATGTGTGCAAAGCTAAAGAAAATATCTATATATACGCCCATGTGCGTAGTGTTATATAATAGGTACTGCCAGGATTTATATGTAAAAAGAGGGTAGCTTTAGGTAGAAAAGAATATTGATATCAATCAGAATGTCAATAAAGAAAGAAGCGGTGCCTATTGGGCGGAAAATAGTTGGTATTACTGCCATTACGTAATTTATGTATTTTTTTCTTATGAAACCAGTCGTGGCGCAGAGGCACAAAGTGTGACTGTAAACGCGACAGGATGTGGGTTCGATTCACATTTTAGGAAATAAAATATTTGATATTTATCATTTCCTCGCTTTGGTGGTGAGGTAAAGCGCGGTATTGTGTTCCGCTATTCAACACGCAGTGCCTCCAGAGTTCGGTGGAAAATGGAGAACTAAGTGTCCTAACACTAGGTTCCGACCGTCTGAATAATTTAGGTAAAATTTATCTGTAAAATTAAACTTGTTTCTCTTTTTAAGTTCACTTTGCATTCCACATATAGCAAGGTACATATAGAGATCATGGAACCTAGAGACTCTGTTCCCCAGGCAGCGCCCAATTTTCGAGACATTGCGTCGTGACGAACTCCATGCCGCGCCATCATGAATTATATTTTATTTCCTCCATTTTGTTAACAAAAGAAAGCGCCAAATCACCAAATTGAGGAAATAAAATATAATTCATTCTCACGAATGGGAATTGAACCCACAACTGTCGCGCTTGCAGTCAGATGATATTGTTGTTACAGAACTTTATTGAATTATCCTCACCTTGAAAATTTTCCCAGTAACAACATTATCTCTAGTTCAACTTTTGAACAAATAAATGTTTATAGTATTAAATGCGGCGTTGAGTTACCACTCAACGGGACACAGCCACTAACACTCAATGTCCTGAATTTATATAGAAATTGGAAAATTAAATGTCTTAACTCTACGTTGTATCTACCCTAATACTGAAATAAAACCATTGTAATAATAAACGGAACGCAAAAAATAAATCTTAAACATAAAAAAACCGTACATATTCTCACAAAACCTTTAAAATACGTTCGAAACAAACAAAATTGATAGTATTACAAAATTACGAACCAAAAACACAACTTTCACGAGTTGGTAGTACAAGTTTATAGCATCACGCGTTGCCGCATAAAGACAATTTAGCAGGAATATTGGTGTATATATATGTATTACGTAATATAAGGTCTTTATTTTCCACCAACCCTATAAATAACCTACACACCATGCGATGAATATAAATAGAATTTTCGTATATCCAGTAGAAATTGATGCGTAATTTGATTTTGTAACGGAAGGCTACGTTTAGACGATAGCTTTTATTTATTGTCCCCGTTAGAAACGTGAAAAAATTGGTTAAGCACGAGTTGAGGTTGAGGTTGAGCATTACATACCTTTTCGGTTATGATAGAAACTATACAAATTATATTAAGATTTAATTTGTAATTTCACTCTGTTTCCCGTATACAGTAGGTTAGGGAACCAGGGACCAGAGGAAATTTAGTGTGACTTTCCGACACCTATCTTCCATCCATATTTCGAGACATTGCGTGTTGTTTGGCAGAACTCAACCTTGCGTTTTGCCTTACAGGGTCTTAGGGATTTTAATAATATTATGCTTCCCCTGAGCAAACAGTAAGTACTAGTTCCTTAATTTTTGAGCAACAATAATAATAATTGATCTAAAAAATATATATATTAGGGTCTCTTGTTTTCTTCGTTCACCAGCCTCCTGTCTCCTATCTGTTGCTTCGCCCACAGTACAAATAAAAAACAAATTCCAGAAGTTCAATTCTATTCACCACAGCGACTTCCTCATTTCTTGATAGTAGAGAGCTAGGTAGTATATATAAAAAAACATATTTTTATTATGTGAAAGGAACCACAAACACAACGGTCCACGATTTTTTTTTATTATTTGACTTTGGACCATTTATTTTTTTAAATATAGTTTTCCCTTTCATGTGTTTATTTACTCGGAGCGGTAATATTAGTAACTTGCCCTAGAACACGACACAGATGATAAATTACAAAGGTGCCCTTCAGCTTGACACTTCGCTTAACAAAATAAATGAATCTTTTGTTTATCTCAACCCTAAGATAAGCCATGAAATCTAATCATTCTTAAAAAATATATGAAACAGCGTACACTTTACTTTTAAGAACATACTTTTTTGAAATCTTTTATTTTTTATAATTTTGTTATATAAGACTTATTTACAAAAAAAAATGGCCATTTTTTATTTACAAAAAAAAGACCAGTTCAGTTTGAGGCCAGTCGTGGTTATCTTACTGCAAATAAAATGCATCCAAGACTTGGAGGAAAGTGGAGAACGAAAGTGTTTTAACATCCTATTAAAACAGAATGTCTTCACATTAGATTCCTACTAGGTTACCTCTGTCTATCTTGTTAAGTGCGGGATACAGCGTGAAGCTAACAAAAAATATTATAGAGCTGATCTTTGTTTTATTTAGTTCGATCGATCTATTTTTGAGATATTGATTGGTGGCACTATGCCACGCTTTGCCATGTTGTCAGAGTGGGGAAATGAAGCTTCACGCTGTATACTCTACACAGCAGGGTAGACAGAGGGAACCTCGTGTAAAAACATTCCGTTCCCCATTTATATAATAAATTTATTTCATATAAATAATTGTTAACTTTATCATATTATATACTACTAGAGGGCGCGCGCGGCTTCGCCCGCTTATTAGGGGTGAATTCTAAAAAAACCACGAAACACGTGTTCAATAAAATATTTTTAACAGATTGAATTAATTTTTTTATAAAAATCGGTGGCGATTTAAAGATTTTTCCATATAAACTTTCAACCCCTTATTTGAACCCGTAGGGGGTGAATTCTAAAAAACCATGAAACACGTGTTCAATTAAATATTTTTAAAAGACTGAATTTCAAATTTTATAAAAATCGGTGCCAATTTAAAAAAAAATCCATATAAACTTTCAACCCCTATTTCATCCCTTTAGGGTTAAAATTTTTAAAAATCCCTTCTTAGTGGATGTCCAGAATATCAAAATAGACATCTGCCCAAATTTCACGTTTCTACCATCAGCGGTTACGGCGCTGCGTGCGTCTTACCTCAGTCAGTCAGCACAAGTCCTTTTATATATAGATTATATATGAAGTAAGTAAATTAAAACATAAAAAAACTTCATGTTTAACAGAACATTTATTGTAAAATATGTCGACAGTAGAAATTATCTGTAGCGAGAACTTTAGCTGAAAGTCATTATTATTAGATTGTATTGCCGGCGCTGACTAACAATGTTTATATATCGTATTATATTATAGCGTTTCCGTTATTTAAAAGACTATACATTTAGTAGTACTAAATTAGTCACTAACAAGTTACTAAGTAGTGAGGCCAAACGTGGCGCAGGGGCACAAAATGTGACTGTGAACACGATAGGTTGTGCGTTCGATTCCCATTCGAGGAAATGAAATATGTAATATTTATATTTGTTTGTCGGGTGTCGAGGCAAAACGCGGCGTTTTCCGCCCTTCAATACCCAATGTCTCCAGAATTCGGAGGAAAATGGGGAACGGAATGGCTGACAATAGTTTCCCTCTGCTTACTGCCTGCGTGCGGGATACAGTGTGTAGAAAATAACTGAACATTTATTATGTTTGAAGTAGTCCTTTTGGAATTTTAGAAAAATCTCCATTATTGTTCTTCCAATTTTTCCAAGAAAACAATACAAGGAAACGTTGACACGTTTTATTGTTTTTTTCTATAATAGAGAAATTTGACAAATTCAGATTTTTACGACTAGTACTTTCAGTTGTGCATTTTTTGTCAGTCACTCAGTAACTAAAGATAGTATTTAGTATTCAAATCTTAAACCATCGCATATATGAGACATGTCCTAACTAATAGTCACAAGATATCTCAATCCTTAGCTATATAAATTCAATAAGACGATAACTGAGTATGATCAAAGAGCTACAGCTATTAGTACATAAACACGTTTCGTGATTTGGTATGTTTACATAAGTACCTTATAGTATAAGCTTCATTCTGTGTTCCGCACATAGCAAGGTAGGGAGAGGGAACCTGGGAACCTAGTTCGTTCCCCATTTTCCGCTGAATTCTCGAGACATTGTGCGTTGAACTGAACGCCGCGCTTTACCTTGTTACATATAATACATAGAGAAGTATGCATGACTAAAACGCAAGGTGGCGTTCGTATTCGTTCGGAATAACATATAACATTATGATAATGTATATTTATAGTACAAGTGCTACTCTGTTGGGTTAAATGAAGGATAAAATTTCTCTATAAAATGGAGCAATAAACAGATCATGTGTCGGAACTCAGAAGTGGTCGCATATTTATTTTTTAATTTACTCGTTATTGGGCAAATAACAGGGCAGAGAGAGTGAGATAGTGTAAAGACACTTGTTATATCGCTATCTGCCTGAAGACGAATGACTCCTTAAATTCAAGATAATTGCATATATAAAATAATCGGCTTCACGCTAGGTATATCCTGCATATGGCAGGGTAGGCCAAGGAAACCTAGTGTTAAGATACTCCGTTCCCCACTTTCCGCCGAATTTTTCGAGGCATTGTGTGTTGAATGGTGTAACTCACAATACAAGAATCCATTCCTCCGAGTGGGGATTGTGCCCCTGCGCCACGACTGCCACACAATTGCATATAATTTAAAAATAAAACAGTGTATTATATATTATAATTAAACCCGGAGATAAGATTACCGAGTTGTATACATTTTTATTCAAAAGCAGTTGATATAAAAATATTAAAAGTTTCTCATTTAATTATTAAAATTTTCATATAGGCATTTCGATTATTAAGCTTTTAAATGTTTTTTTTACAGCATTTTTTTTAAAAAACTAATAAATGGTAACATTTAAATATCATAATAGAAACCGTCGTGGCGTAGCGGCACAAGCGTGCGACTGTAAACGCAACGGTTGTGGGTTCGATTTCCACTAGGGGAAACGAAATATTAACGCACTGGTAACGTACACGCAAAATGTGGTGTTGATTTCCGTCACTCAATACACAATGCCCCAAGAATTCGGCGGCAAGTGGAAAACGAAGTGTCTTAATAGTAAGTTGCCAGGTTCCTTCTGCCTGCCTACCTCGCTATATGTGGGATACAGCGTGAAGCTATAAAAAAACGGCTAAGTGCGAATTGGACTCGCACTTAACCTACACGTAATCAAAACCTACACAAGGTTTTGATTACGTGGTGATTTTCATGCAAAATGTAAAGTCGATACATTTTTGACTGAGTTTGACGCTCGCTCTTTTGACTGAGTTGTTGAGATTGATTTTTTTCTGTGCTTCTGGGGACCATAAACTTGAATATTTGATATTAATTTCAGCTTGATACCTCTACGTGATCATGATATAAATGGTCTTGACAGACTAACATGAACGGACGCTATGAGGGTTCCACAAGTTAAGGTACGGAACCCAAAAATAAATATATTTTTTAGATTTCCGCTTTGTCTAGTTGCTCCGCTTTTCACGCTTACGTTGTCATAGCAACGTGCAGGTCACTTAATACTAAAGTGTAAATTGTCAAACATATTTTTTTTTATTTATTACCATTTAACAATTTGGTAAAAACTTTGACTCGTTCTTTTTTATTATTCACAAAATATTTTTTGACACTGTTTTGATATTTTTTTTAAATATATTAACTATATAAGTTCAATGGAAGAATTATTATTCTCGGTAAAAGGTACTCGTATGCTGATATGCTTTCGCCGTAAGCGTTGTTGGCTCGTATTGTTCGTAACTGGTTTCGAGTGACAGTTCGAGTATGTACAGGATGTTTCACGGCAATTTTAATTTCATCAATCACAAAAAAAGTTTTTTTTTTAATAAATTGAATTTTAGCTGGCTGTGAACAGGTATGATTTTGCTAAATGTATATATAATAAAATAAATAAATAAATAAATCAGCTTCACGCTGTATCTCGCACACAGCAGAGTAGGCAGAGGGAACCACTTTCTGCCCAATTCTGGAGGCTGTGTTGAGTGGCAGAACTCGACGCCGCGCTTTGCCTCGACACAAGAGCGAAGAAATAGAAATATAAATTTAAGTAAATATTTCATCTCCTCGAGTGGGGAATGAACCCACAACTAGTCGGTTTTACAGTCACACTTTGTGCCCATACGCCACGACTGGCCTCTAAAATGAATATACATTTACATATATCCGTAGTATATTGTTAGAAACTATATTTATTAAGCTATATGATAGTGTGTGTTTTATTTATTTTACGAATTAAATGTATTTTGTATACATAATTTTAAAATATAACCTGTTAAGAACAATAGTGCAGAAACACTAATTCTGAATATAAACTATAATTGTGCCAAATTTAATACACCTCCGTCCGCGCAATATTTATATATTAGGTAATATATTGATATATCATTATTTTGTTTCAAAATACTAATCGACATCTTGATCGACCTACAAAAACCACCTAAAAGTGAGATCAAAGGTTCTATTTAAGCTAAACCAAAGGAAGTTCAAAGCCAAATAAAATCTCAACGCGATTCTTGAAGCTGATTCTTGAATAGTGAAAATGCTGAAATGTTGAAAGGAAATAAAGGATCGATATACTAGATTCATCTTATTGTGGCATCAATTTAAAACTACTTTGAATTCTAATACTTCCGTAGGTAAATCTAGGCAAGATTTAGTTTGAATTCATTTCATTTTATATTTCTGCCCAATAAAAGTGGAATTGAAGTAAGCTGCCTTGTTGTTGTTACCTATTGTTTGCTTTGTCAATAGACGAACGGATCCGATGTATAAGAGTCCTTCACATTTCTCGTCTTAGGGATATAGTACTTTTAGTAATCAAAAATAAAAATAAGTCATTTTGCCATTGTGATGCGTCTAACTAAACGCAAAAGTTGAGTTCGATTCTGAATTAGGGAAAGATGCTACTTAAACTTATTTCATTCCTCTGATAAGAAAAAAACGTGGCGGTCTGTTCCACCACTTAATATAAAATATCTTCTAGTTGAATTGGAGGTAGAAAAAATATTTTGACCAAAACTACTGTTAAGATACTAGGTTTCCTAGAAGAAAGGAGTTTCTTAATACTAATTTTTGCTACCCTGACATCAGCAGGAGAGGTATAAATCAAAAAGTAAAATAAAATGGTAATATAACGTACTGTTTATTTTTTCTCTGTACCTACTTTTAGTTATAAAGGAAGTGTTATATAGAAAGTATGTAATAAAACCCGTCGTCTAGTGAACAAAATGCAATAAGTATATTTTCTTCGAAAATAGTCTTCCAATTTTCACTAGCTTTAGATCTAGGAACTACTTGAAGTCCTAGCTTTGATATATCGAAGACACATCGAAAATGATAGTTTTTGAAATTGGACCGTATTCGAGTAGTTTTACGTGATACTTTAAGAAGTTCAAATTTTAAATTAAAGGTAAATGGATATTTATTTAAAAAAAACGTATATAAATTTGAACGTAGCGGGACTAAAACCCGCGCCTCCTGGAAACCGACCAGGCGCTCTGATCACTAAGTTAACGTATGGCTTAGTGGTCAGATATTCGAAATTCGAAATAAAATTGAATTTTTGCATACGTCCAAGAGTATTGTTTCATACTTTATAAGTACTCATATTTAAATGTCTTTCATACTTAAAGCCAGTGCAGTACCGACGGTAGTATTCTTCAGTGAAACGTGGATATTACCGACAAGAAATGAAAGAAAGATAAATGTTGTGAACATGTAATCGCTTCGTAAGATATACGGAGTTATTTAAATTACCGAATCCGCAATGAAGAGATACAAAAAACTTCAGGTACTAGCGAGGATGTCATGGTGAGAATGAAGAATACCGTGCTCAGGTGGATTGGGCACCTCGAGAGAATAAGTGATCAAAGAACTGCAAGAATCATTCATGAAGGAAGAGTATACAGTAAGAGAGACAGAGGGAGACCACGGCTGGCCTTTGAGAACGCAGTGTCGATGATACTGAAGGATGGTTACGGAGGCAACAGAACATAGCGTTTGGCACTCAGTTTCCTCTTTCACACCGCTAGAGATAAAGCGTGAGGCTGAAAAAATACACAAATTCCTCCTATATAATACTAAGGAATGTGCAGTGGTCATACAAGCCAAATCGGGCTTGTGACCGCGAAAAAAAATATTTTTTATGTAATATGTTTTAAATAAATAAATAAATATACCTACGGTACGAAACTTTTGCAAAGTATAATATGAAATTTCAATAACTTTAAATAGTTTTTAGTTCTGTCTAGATTCCGATCAATTTTAAATTTATTACTTTTGCTCCGAATTCAGATCGTTTTGAGGGCATCGCAATTGTGGGTACGATTTCCACTCAGAGGATGAAATAATTAATATTTTCATTTCTTCGCACTAGTAACAAAAGGAAGTGGGGAACGGAAGTGCCTTAATAGGAACGGAGTAACACTAAGTTATCAGGTTGCCTCTGCCTACCTTGTTATGTGAGGATAAAAAATATAATTAATAAATTTCTTTTTTAGTATAGCTGTGCAAAACGTGGTGTTAAGTTTCGCAACAATTTGGCTCAAATAAGGGTGAAAAATGAAGAACGGTCTTAAGTAACTTGCGTAAAATAAATGAATATTATAAATATGCTCAATTTTATATAAGTTTTATGAGTTATACTTATATAATAAGTAAATGTACTTTAAAATATTGAGAATTTAGTATGAATGAATATTTCAGCTGGTCTATTTCAAAAGTGGGTTAGGTTACATAACCCAACATGGCATGATTTGTAAGCAGGAGAACTCCTGATAGTCAGAGGTCAGTCGTGGCGCAGCGGCACGAAGTGTGACTGTGAAACCGACTGGTTGTGGGTTTGATCCCCACTCGAGGAAATGAAATATTTACTTAAATTTATATTTCAATTTCTTGGCTCTGGTGTCGAGGCTAAGCGCGGCGTTGAGTTCTGCCGCACAACACGCAATGCCTTCAGAATTCGGCAGAAAGTGGGGAATGGAGTTTCTTAACACTAGGTTCCCTCTGTCTACCCTGCTGTGTGCGGGATACAGCGTGAAGCTGATTTGATTTGATTTTAGAACTTCTAATAAACTTTAAGTTACACTTCTTTTTTAGTTTCACGTCGTATCCCGTATGTTGCAGGGTAGAAAGAGGGGACATAGTAAAAATACACTTCATTCCTCATTTTCCGTGCATTTCCAAAATAGCATAAGAAATTTAAGTCCTTTGTCTTGTTATCAGAGAGCAAAAACGAAAATAATTATTCCTTCCCTTAGTGGGAATCAAACTCACAATCGTCGTGTTTAAGTCAATTTCTGTGCCGTTGTGTAGCGACAGCCTCAACTTTTGTACTATTTCACTCACTTACTGTTTTAACTTTCCATTTATATCGATTTCTAAATATACCGTTCCTTAACTTCATTTTAATCGAATAAGAATCGGCTAAAGAAGTATTTTTCACTGTCAAACCGACTTGAATAATGTGATAGTAGATTAAAAACTAGGACAAGGAACGTATTCTCTTTCAAACGTTCCAAGTACCTCTGGAGGAAATGGATTTTGGCCCAAGGGAGAAAAAAGGTTAAAAGAATCTGAATGAAATGACATATACAAGTTTTTCATAAAGAATTTTACAAATGTTGCTATGTGGTATTATATTATTTTTGTAAGCTGTTGGGTATTTGTGCTTGATAGTTAGTGTAAATTTCGTTTAATCTGTCTAAAAGTATATTTTAAAAAATCTAAATTAAATCAGCTTCACGCTATATCCCGCATACTGGGTAGGCAGAGGAACCTAGTGTTAAGACACTCTATTCACCACTCTTCGCCGAGTTCTCGAATTTTTGATAGGTTATTATAGGGGTATTTGTATTATAATTCGTTAATAATTGAGGCGATCATGGTGACACTCTGTCTGACTGTAAATTCGTAGATTGTGGGTTGAATTAAAATAAATAATTTAAAGTAATGAATTATTTTTATTTCCTTCATCCTTCTGGTAACAAGAAGAAGACCGGCGTTATGTTCCTTAACAAAAAAAAAGAGAAAGAAGGAAGAAAGGAAAACTAGAGACAGGAGTGTCTTAACACTTTCGCCAAAAAAAAGACTAAATTTGGAGACATTTCTTGGTGAATTGCGAAATTTAACATGGCATATTGTATAGCAAGATTTGGAGCCTATATGTACTATACATAAATGTTCTCCAGAGTGACATATAAACTTATAAGCATCGTGCTTTATGAGATTCATGCTGGCCGTGGTACAAAGGCGTTAACTTAAAAGTTTCAAAAAATATTACACAGAGGATCTTTGTAAGACAAAAGAAAAACTTATTACTGTATTTTTTTGCCATTTTTATTAAAAAATTTCATTAAAACTATGATTGCTAAGATATTGAAAGGGTTTCAAAAGAGAGGAGAGAGAGAGAGGAGAGTGGGTTGAAATGAAAAATGAATCCTATATCACAATTTTTTTTATGGTATGACATAAAGTATAATTAGTATAACGTATATTTTAACCCTTCTTTACGTTAGAGTGAGTAAAGGGAACCTTTTGTTAAGACACTTCGTTACCCGTTTTCCAACCACTTTCAATACATAGTGTGTTGAACGACGAAACGCAAAGCCGTGTTTAATCTTCTAGAGCGAGGAAAGTAAAATATATAATATATAAACACATTCCTGAGTGGGGATCAAACCCACAACCACGTGTTTACAGTAATTCAATATTCCACTGCTTATTGCAATATTCCACGATAATTTGTTTAAACCAAATTTTAAATATAAAGTTTAAATAATAATAATTGAGGCCAGTCGTAGCGCAGGGTAACAAAGTGTGACTATGTAATCGACTGGTTGTGGGTTCGATCCCCACTCGAGGAAATGAAATATTTATTTACATTTATATTTTCGTTTCTTCGTTCTGGTGTCAAGGCAAAGCGCGGCATTGAGTTCCGCCACTCAATACGCAATACCTTAGGAACTCAGTAGAAAGTGGGGAACGGGGTGTCTTATCACTAGGTTCCCTCTGCCTACCCTGCTGTGTGCGAGATACAGCGTGAAGCTGTTTTTTTTTTAAATAAATGTATAATATTGAATGTATTCAGCACAATAGATTAAAACTTGAACGACAGTTTTAAGCAACTTCAAATACTTCTATTTATAAAACCACATCAGAAGTGAACCTTGAACCGTCTCCCAAAAAAATTGGCACACAATTACTTATAACTATTTAATAAAACATAAAAGTAATAACAATTTATTACATAGAATTTATGTCGTTTAGTACATACATGTCCCATTCGAGAAAACAAGGTTGAAAGAATAAATCATATTGTTGTTACCGTTTGTGAGATGAAGCTTTTCCTTTGTTTCGACGGGTGGAATATGTGCTGGCAAAAAAATACAAGGTGAGCTGATTGCATGTAAATTTTAGGCCCGTGCAATGTTATTTGTATAGAAAATTTTAATTTAATATTAAAATATCGTTTTTATGATTGAATTATTATTATTGAGGTCTGTCGAGGGCAGGGGCACAAGCGTGTTACTGTTAATGCGACGGGTTGTGGGTTCGATTCCACTCGAGAAAATTAAATAATGACTAATATTTACGTTTCCTTGCTCTGCTAACGAAGTAAGTTTAATATGCCATGCGTCCAGAATGCGGCGAATAGTGGGGAACGGATGTCTTAATGGGAACGGAGTATCTCAACACTTAGTTCCCAGGTTCCTTCAGCCTACCCTGCCATGTGCAGAATATAGCGTGAAGGTAAAAATAAAATATTTGTGAGGGTCTCTCTGTAGTTGGGATATCAACGACCTGTAAACTGTGATGGCTGAGGAATCCATCCCCACTTGAAGTAATGATTATATTTAATAAATTTTGATTTCCCCACTTTTTTAGACAAAGCGCGGCGTTCAGTTCCGACATTCAACAAGCAATGTTTAAAAAATTCGGAGAATGTTTGAAGCCTAGTCACTAGATACCCTTTGTCTATCCTGTTATACAGCAAATAAGCGAAATCCTTATAAAAAAATATAATAACGTTTTCTAACCAATATCTATTCTACTCTACATACGAGTAATAGAGTGTTCAATTTATTTTATGACCACAACTATTTTTCTTTTGCTTCTGTATACTTTTATAATACTTTTAACCTTTTTGTTGATATATCGATAGTGCTTTCAAAATTTTTCATCCATTTATTTTTGAAATTTTGCTTTTTCAATTCAATAAATTTAGTTGAAAAAGTTCTGATCGACTATAAAAAGAAAAATCTTTGAAAGTTGACAGCTATAATAGTAACATTTTTTATTGAGTATTCCTCGCTATATATTGCTTACAATGATGTATTTTTAGCAATTTCAAATTATCAAAAAATATTAATGAAAATAAATGTAATATTTTACTTTAACGTATACTAATGAAGTTTTATGGGATTCCATTATTTGATACAGTTAAGGAAAATAAACAGATAGCAAATTCTCCAAGTAACTAACTTTTCGCTTTAGCTTAAAAGTATATTCATTTTTTATAGTAAGTTAAATGAGGTCGGTCGTGGCGCAGCGGCACGAGGTGTGACTGCAAAACCGACTGGTTGTGGGTTCGATCCCCACTCGAGGAGATGAAATATTTACTTAAATTTATATTTCCATTTCTTCGCTCTGGTGTCGAGGTTAAGCGCGGCGTTGAGTTCTGCCACTCAACACGCAATGCCTCCAGAATTCGGCAGAAAGTGGGGAACGGAGTGTCTTAACACTAGGTTCCCTCTGCCTACCCTGCTGTGTGCGGGATATAGCGTGAAGCTAATTTATTTTATTTATTTTAAATGAGGTCAGTGGATCGGTGTTTGATTGTGAATTCGATAATTGTTGGTTCGATTTTCGACGCAATGCCTCAAAATGTGAAGGGAAAAAATAATAAAAAATAATAAAATAAACATTTCTATATGCCATCTCTCATATTTTCTGTACAACTATCCAAAAATATATATAAATAAAATACAGAAAAGGAAGCATATTATATTCCTATACCTCAAGTTTCCAGTTTACTACTGCCTTTCAACGTAAGCTCATTATTCAGTGTCGTGACAGACTCGAATACATTTTGTTCAGAATTTTCAATTGTGTCTATTTCACGGCGTGACGCCATAAAAATGTTTCGACGACAATATTATATACATATTTTTAGTATATTTTTTGGGTATTCTTGGGTTATTTTTAGTATTAAGATTACGTTATACGATTTGAATTGTGATTTCGTTTAGTATGTTTGTGTTATGGATACTTTTTGCTACATTTAGACTATAAAGCTTTATAAAGATATTACAATACTAGCTTTTAACTACGGTTTTACTCCCGTGGTCAAGTGAAGATAAATGAAAACTGTTCACATTCTATGTACCCGAGATTCTTTATACGTACGCAGGTACGTTAGTACGCTATCTAATCTGTAATCTTCCTGGAAAAATTCAATAATTATTCATTTAAATATTAATTACCAGTTTCACGCTGTATACCGCATCCAGCAGGGTAGGCAGAGGGAACCTAGTGTAAAGACACTTCTATCCACACTTTTCGCCATTTTTTTTAAGGCATTGCGTGTTGTGTGGCGGAAGTCAACGCCGGGCTTTTGTCTTAGTGCCAGAGCGGGATGATGAAGAGAAGAAATGAAAATATTAATAAATAATAATTCGGCAGAAAGGGGGGAACGGAGTGTCTTAACACTAGGTTCCCTGTGTCTACCCTGCTGTGTGCGGGATATAGCGTGAAATTGATTTTTTTTAAATAATTCATTTCCTCGAGTGGGGATCGAACCCACAACTGTCGCGTCCCAGTCATTGTGCCCCTACGCCACGACGGCCTACGACGGCCTCATATTAATGACCTAAACAAAATATTCAAATTGTTACGCTTATAGCAGTTTTCTGTGTATGATATTTATCCTTTCCTGTACATATCAACAACACTTAGTTTCACATACAGTTGTTTTAAGCAGTAAGCGTTGTTTAAAGCTCGATACTGCAGTGCCTCAGGGTTGTCCGCTGAAGCGCGTGTTGACAGTTTTTACGCCCTCATGAGAAAAAGTTGCGGGTCTCTGGTGCGCAGGATACGGGGTAGTGTTAACAATATACTGAATATGATATCGAATAGACTAGATTTCATATACATGAATCATTGCTGTTCCGTTGACGCAATTGAAAACGGGATGGTGCAGCGATGATTCGTGTGTATTGTAATATTTATTTAAAATGTAATAATAACTAACCTAGTCTGTAAGAAACATTATATACTAACCAAAATGAGTCGCTGGTCACTTGAATAAAGTATATTATTATTATGTTGATAGATTTAAAATCCTCTGAAGAAAATTTACATGTACATTTGTGTGCAATACACAACACAAAGAAAGTTTTGAAATTTATATAATTTTTAGTTTTATTAAACGACTAGTGGCCCGGACGTGGCTTCGCCTTAATTATACGAATATTTCTTTAATATTATTGAGGTGTATTTATATGAATATCGTTGATTATTTTTGCGTGATTATCTATAGCTACTATTAACACATTTGAGGCCAGTCGTGGCGCAGCGGCACTAAGTGTGACTGTAAAACCGACTGGTTGTGGGTTCGATCCCAACTCTAGGAGATGAAATATTTCCTTAAATTTATATTTCCATTTCTTCGCTCTGGTGTCGAGGTTAAGCGCGGCGTTGAGTTCTGCCACTCATCACGCAATGCCTCCAGAATCCGGCAGAAAGTGGGGAACGGAGTGTCTTAATACTAGGTTCCTTCTGCCTACCCTGCTGTGTGCGGGATACAGAGTGAAGCTAATTTATTTTTTTATTTATTTTAACACCTTTGGTAAGTCGTAGTTTATAAATTTTGGAACTACATTTGATTATGCTCGGAAAAATTGTTATATTTAATAAGATATATATTGTTATATTTCTTATTATATATTGTTATATTTCAGATGTTCCGGAGATGTGTATGGAGAGACAGAAAGAAAAAAATATAATGTAAAAAATTGTGTTTCTCTGTTTTTTTCTTTATATATATATACACTTTTTTAATAATCAAAAATTGATTTAAATGTGATTAGAACTGACAAGTTCTTATTTTTCTTCATTTTCCTGGAGTATAGTATAATATATTGAATGAAAACTGGAGCATACCCGCTCCTTATATAATAGGGAGTCGGTCGCGTTGACGTTTATTGTGTCCCGCTAAGACATATTTGATTCCTTTAAAAGATTTCGTTTAGATTTATTTAATAGTTTTAATTTATAATAGTGCATTGTAATGGATATAAGATGAGTTAGACTTTTTTGCATAATCTTAATTTTGTAATATTTGTATTTATCATCTGTATATCTTTTCTTGGTAATAATCTTTTCTTGGTATAATAATAAAATATGTTTTATTTATTTATTTATCTTTTAATATAACCAATGGCTAGGGACTGGTTAGTTCTAAACGTGTGAGAGTTATGGGTTTGATTACTGATCGAAGTATTTTTATAGTATTTAATTATTATAATTTTTATTTCACCCCCGCGGGCAGCGCCGGGGCAAGGTGCGTTTACGCGTTAAAAAATCTTTAAAACGCGTACACGCATCGGTTATGGATTTACTTCCCACTCGGGGGAATGAAATAATAAATTGAGTTGAGTTCCGCCTCACAATGTCTGGAGAATTCGGCGGAAAGTGGAGAACGGAATTGTCTTAATGGGAATATGGAGTATCATATATTATGTTCCTTGGTTCATTCTGATGACACTGCTATGTGCGAGATACAGCGTGAAGCTAAAAAACAATTCAGATTAGTAAATAAATAATTGAGTAGTTCAAGCGGGCGAAGCCGCGAGCGGGTCGCGAGTATAAATTCGCCCTAGATTTCCCCGGTGTGGCTAAAGAAAGCGGTAAAAAAGTATTTTATATAAATAAAGAGCATAGCTCTGCTTACGAACAACGTTATCTAGAGAGGAAAAAAATGAACATTTCATTTTGCGTCTTTCAAATCCAGGTAAACATGCGGACCACGATGTAGTATATCATTATAAAATTTAAGAAATACCTTGTCTTACACTAAACCATTTATATGTTTTTATCAGGTACGTGTGCATATAAATTTCGTTTATATATTGTTTTATTATATTTTCCTTAACGTTCGTAGATTTATGAACATTCACTGGCAAGGGGAAATGGGGTTGCGTATAAAGAATCTTTGCCAAAAAGTTAATTGGAAACATTTGAAAATTAGACTACAACTGGGGCGTATGTATTTGATGTTTCACATAAAACCTTAAAACAATAAGTAAATAGTAATAATAAATATAATAAGAAAAAGAAAAAAAATTTAAGCTTAGGAGTCATTTTGAATGCGCCATTTTGTCTAAGCTGTAACAAGTCTTACTAAAAGTGACAATTGAAAGTTCTAATACTGATCAACTAAGTGTCAATAAAAAAAGGATATTTTTTTCAGCTTGACTTTTAGCATTTTTCTTAATAGCAGAGTACGCAGAGAGAACCAGTGTCCAGATACGCAGTTCTCCGCTCTATGCCCAAATGGTGGAATTCATTATTTATTTTTTTTCTCTCAGTGGGGTATTAAGTCCCGCCACTCAACACGCAATGTCTCAAGAAATAGCTGAAAGTGGGGGGTAGAGTGTCTTAACTCTAGGTTCTTTCAGCCTATCTTGCTATGCGGGATAAGCGTGAATCCATGTTTTCGTACTTCATGGGGAACATTTTCAGAAATTAAAACCAAATAACTAAGAAATGTTTCTTATAAAATATTATTAATGACCAACGAGCACGAAGATTTATTATTTTATTAGATTGTTTTTTGTTTCAGATTGGATTTCAAGATATTACTGCGGTGTTATCCTCAGGTGAGTATTTTTTTACCTTTCTTTATTTCTGTATTCTGTATCTAAATATACCTAGAAGAAAAGGTATGTATTTAGCAGAGAAGAAGGCAGGTAGTAAGGACACTCAGCTCTCTACTAACATATTATAGAAAAAGTAATGAAATTTCCCCACTCAGCAAAATATGCAGAGTAGAGTGCCTTGACACTATATGAATGAAAAAGAATGAATAAAAGGTAAAATCAAGAATATATGAAAAACTAATATTTAACTTTTATCACAGATAATAAATAATGAATTATTAATTAGCAGATAATTCTATTATGACATTTATTGAATTTACCTTCTATTTAGGTTAATATGAAAACATTTTGTTGAAACTATTATCATTTGAATATATTCGTAAATTGCGTGATAAAAGCAATAATTATTTGATAATAATTTTAATTAGTTATAATCTAAGCAAAGTTATTGTGATCCAGTTTCAGGCTTTTTGTCCCATGGTAGGGTAGGCAGACAGAATCTATTGATATACTGCGTTCTCCAACTTTCACCCAATTTTCGAGACATTTCGAGTGGCGGAATTGAACGCCGCGTTTTGTCTACCAGAGTGGGTAGTAAGTTATTGGTTATCAAATATGACTTAATATAAAGCCAGGCGTGGCGCAGGGTCACAAAGTGTGACTGTAAACACGACTGGTAGTGGGTTCGATCCCCACTTAAAGAATTGAAATATTTACACTCAACACGCAATGCGTCCAGAATTGGGCGGGTTAGTTACATCAAAATCGGTTCTGTTGTTTCGGAAAATACCACGATTTTTTTTGAAATCATTTATANACATATATTTCGAAATTTCATTCACAACGGTGGACTTATCTCTAGAAAAGATCTCTTCCAGTCAACCCGTGGAAGTGAATAAGTGCAAAGTAGCGGGAAAGACAAAAGACAGTGCAGTGAAATTGAGAGGAAAAAAAAATTGCAATAATAAACATAAAAAATAAATAAATAAAAAGGGTATACATTACATATATAAAAATATAGCTATACAAAATAAATAATTTAATATAATAATTATATATAAATACATATATACTATATAATAAATACATATTATATATAATACAAATATATATGTATAAGAAATACTTATATGATAAGTATAAAGAGAAACAAAAAGAAAATACGGCTTTATTATAAGATGAAGCAAGGTTATAAAAGTAAACCACTATATTAATAAAGATTAAGTGTCTAACGTTGTAAGAAGATGTTGTTTTAAATGGGATTTGAAGGAATTTATGGAAGGGCTTTTCTGGATAGTTTTAGGGAATTGATTCCAGAGGGATGCGACGTATATAGAGAAGGATTTGTGAAGGAATTTGGTGTTACTCTTCGGTACGTTAAGTGTCGGTATGACCCCAGACCTCCTTGAGCGTGTAGGGATAGGTAGAACGTTAAAGCGGGAACGAAGATAACAAGGAAAATTCTGGTAGTTAAGGATCTTAAAAAGGAGTGAAAGGATGTGCATATCTCGGCGAAGTCTGATTGGGAGCCAATTTAGCTGAGCACGAAATTGGGAGACGTGGTTATATTTACGCAAACCGTAAACAAAGCGTATGGCGAGATTTTGGAGTTGCTCTAATTTAAGTTAAGAAGCTCCTCGGTCACATCTAAATAACAAACATCGAGAATAGGTAATAGAAGAGATTGTGCAAGCATAATTTTGGTTTTATGAGGTAGTATTGGAGACGCTTAAGAGAACGGAAAGAGAAATGCATGCGTCTGCTTATATTATTAATATGCGGTACCCAGGACATGTTACTGTCAAAAATTACGCCCAAATTTTTTACTCTGTCACAGTATTCGATTTCTACTCCTGAATACAGGATCCTTGGCGTTGAATTCCAATTTATTTTATGGCTAAGTTTGCTGCTTCCAATGATAATAGATTATGACTTACCTGGATTTACTAACAATCATCAACAGGCCCAAGTTAAAACAGCAGCGAGATCATTATTTAAAGTCGGGATAGTCCTAGGCAAATCGCTAAAATTGCAATGCTGGTATAATTGCAAATCATCCGCATACAGATGGTAGGGAGAAGAAATTACTTTAGATATATTATTTATAAAAACAGAAAATAGAAGTGGAGAAAGAACACCGCTTTGAGGAACGCTAGAAGTGATATCTAACCACCTCGATGTGACATCATTAGATTTTACACATTGCTGACGACCTAGAAGGCAGAAGCGACACCAGCTTTAGGCTACAGAAGAGATGTTGACTGCATGAAGAGACTGCAGGAAAGAATACAGTTAATTATTTACTAAGAATTCCAGGACTATGGATAAGATTGGAAGGATAGATATAAGACAATAATCGGTGGATTGGAGGTTTTTGGTAAAGGAAAGACATAACCGTACGTCCATTGTGCAGGAAAAACATTACATCTGAGTGAGAAATTAATAATGTGGGTGACCACTGGTGCAATGTATTCCAACACAGGAAGGATCATGCCAAGGCTGATACAGTCACTTCCAAAGGCTTTAGTGGATATGGATTTGATATACTTCTTGACTTCAACTTCAGTTACAGTTTGAAAAGAGAAAGAGATAGAGTCGGGTAGGACAGTAGAAGATAAAGATGACAGTGTTTCAGATTTAGTTGAGGGGCTTAAATTTAGTAGAGATGTAGAAAAAATAAATTTAAATCATGAAGATCCAATGATACAGAATGAGCTAATACAGAATATGCTTGGTGTTGCCTACCCCAAATGACTCTAAGAATCTCCAAACTTGCGCTTGACTGAGATTCTGAATACTGGTGTAAATATATCGGCGTTTAGTATCCCTACATATTCTGTTGCAAACGTTTCGCAATTTTTTGTATGCAGCTAGGTTTTGTTGGCAAGGATATTTTTTATTTCTAGATTTAGCGCTATCACATTTACACATCGTTCTTTTAATAACTCGCCAGGGAGACCTGCTCCCTTACTCCCTGCATGCTTCATACGAACCGGTCTCACCGGGGCATGTTTGTCCTAAATGTGAATCAGTTCAATAGTTAAAGAGTCTACCATACTGTCAATATTTGTTGATGACATTATGGGTGACCAGTCGGTGTTCCTTACATCCTTCCTTAAGCGTTCCAAATCCATATGCTTAACATTGCGTTGGAAAAATATTTTACCCCTAACAAATCTATTGACATTATAGAATATATTTTTTACATACGTACGTAGAATTTGAGCCCAAAATATATTATCCTTATAATATATTTTGGGCTCAAATTCTGAGAAAATCTATTTCTCACAATTTGAGCGCTACTATATGGCTCACGTTAGTAAATTCTGACGATATATTACTTAACAATGATCTGGGAAGCATATATACGTATAAATACATATATTTATTCATTATATAATATTTTTACACTATTTATAATGTATTTTCTTAACAGGCTAGGCAGAAGGAACCTAGTGTTAAAACACTCCGTGCCCTACAACTGTTTGAGACATTTCGTGTTGAGTGGCGGAACTCAATACCGCGCTTTGTCTTCTTACTAAAGCGAATTATTTATTACCTCAAGTGGGAATTGAACTCCCAACTACATTTACAGCTGTGCTATTGTGCCACAACGGCTCTAATTATATGTAAATTAAAAAGTTTTCATGCACAAGCATCTTTGTACAATGTTTGTATAGGGTAAGAGTTACAAAAATATTGTGGTAGTTACATACAAGTGCCTCGCTTTCTTTAAACAATATTATTTTTTTTAAATATGTAACCGTTCATCAGCTAGATCATAACGACATCGTCCAATTGTGTATCATCCATTGCTTTCAATGGATGATAAAACTAGATTATCTAGCCCTCCCATAAACGACACTTTACACATTGAATTACATTTCTTTACATTCATAGTGTTAAGACACTGCGTTTTATACTATTTATTTATATTAAGCTACTTCCGTCTCCACTTTCCGCCTAATATTGAATTACATTATTGTTATAAATCGTAAAAGGGCATTTAATAGAGCAGATAGGTTTCTCTCTTACTTGGGGGAGTGATTTTTTTCTTGCTTTGGAAACCAGACAAAGCGCAGCGTTAAGACCTGCCAAAGTGAGAAACGGAGTGTTAAAGATACTCCGTTCTTCACTTATCCTTCCATTAAATGCCCCCTGCCTATCCGGCTATATCATGTGGAATAAAAATAATTAAAAAATCACACAAAACAATATAATACATATATGATACATACAAACAGACATCCACTTATAAGCCCGTATATATATAGATGATGTTTAAACTAATTCCAGTCCAACTCTTCGTCATCACAGCTTTCAGGGTGACAGCGTTAATGAGGCCATTGAGTATAAATTTCCTCGCAAAGAGGTAGTAAAACTTGATGCCGTCATATTATGTGTTAACTAATTTGCTCAGCATGAAATCTGTATACTAGCGCTCGTTCACATTATATTTAAGTAGTGTTAAAATATTCTGATTTTACGTCTATTTTGGATTAAAATGTTTGACTTTAGTATAGGTCAAATGATTTAGTGCATATAGAATGGTTCCGACCATAAACACATGAAAATTCTTCGATTTGTATATATAGTAGTGTCATTAATGCATTGTTTGTCATTTATTGACGGAATACTTATAAAAAATCAACTTCACGCTGTATCCCGCAAACAGCAGGGTAGGCAGAGGGAACCTAGCTTTAAGACACTCCGTTCCCCACTTTTCGGCGAATTCTGGAGGCAATGCTTTGCGGCAATGGATGACTTAATGCCGCGCTTTGCCTCGACACCAGAGCGAAGAAATGAAAATATAAATTAAAACTTTTTATTTTTTCGAGTGAGGATCGATCCCACAACCGCTGCGTTACAGTCAAAATTCAAATTCAAAAAATTCAAAAAAAGTTTATTACCGTTTTATGACTACTAATACAATTAAAATAATAAGCTAAAAAATAATAAAAGTAAAATAAAACAAATACAAAAATTTAAAAAAAAGTAAGAAAAAAAAAAACAGAACGGTAAAAGGAGTGAGGCTCAGCGAATCCTGTAAGACGTGTTGTCTACAGCGCTGTTTTTCAGCCTCATCCTAATTCACAATTCTTAAATAAAAATAAATGTGTACAGGAGAGGGATGCGAAACTCGTTATGACAATTTGTTATAAAAAAACTAATAATAAAGAGAAATAATAATAATAATAAAAATAACATTCAACCGGAAACAAAAACGAATGTATATATTTTTCAGAGAGTGGACATTGCCAGATTATCAAATTCAAATTTGGTGAACAAAAAAAAAAAAAAAAAAATATAATAAAATAATATAAATAAAGATAAACAATAAATAAATAAACAATCACATGTATTAAATAAATATACAACTAATAAATATTTCAAAAACACGGCTTAATTTTGATGTTTATGTAAATTTAATATATGTTTTTTTAATTTTCTTTTAAAAGTCATAAATGAGCAGGTGGTCACTCGCAATGGTGGAGGCAGATCATTCCACACCTTCGATGCCGCGAATTTAAAAGTTCCTTTAAAACCCTCAGTCTTGTGTTTTGGGATTGCAAATTGTAACATGTTAGTACTTCGAGTATGTTTTTCATGTGTTTCCGACATCCATAACAACCTCTTGTACAAGTATTCCGGTCTCCTCGTGCGAACAACTTTCCAAACAAGACAAGACAAGTGGAGAGTTCTTCTTTCCTTCATTCTCAAAATAGACTTGTCAAGTAAGTACGGAGAGACGCGACTATACCTCGGGATATCGAAACAGAAACGTGCACACGCGTTCTGTACTCGCTGGATGGCGCGTTCAGTTTTCTTGTACAAGCGCGGCCCGTAAACAGTGTCACAGTAAGCTAAATTGCTTAGTATCAGGGCTTCAACCAAGGTGACTCTTACCTTCTCCGACAAGTACTGCCGCAGTCCATATAATACTTTTAAGCGATAGAAACATTTTTTAATGGCTGCGTTCACATGTTCAGTGTATCGTAGTTCATTATCTATTAAAAGTCCCAAATTACGCGCAATTTCAACCCTTTCAATAATTTGACCGAAAATTCGAAGATCTGGTTGCATGTTACTGATCTTGTTACATTGCTGTTTGGTACCTAGTACAATAAATTTAGATTTCACAGGATTTAAAATAAGCGAATTTTCAGTAGCCCATGTTTGGATAATCTCTAGATCTTCATTCATTACTCTTTCTGCATATCGGATATTTTCAGGTTTAAATGAATAATATATTTGCGTATCATCTGCATAACAATGAATTTTGCAATGTTTAAGTTTTGTAGCTAGATCAGCCGTATAAATAATAAACAATATAGGACTCAATATGGACCCCTGCGGGCTACCTCTACATATTGTCTTTATTTGGGATTTTACAATGGAACCATCAATGTTTTGTACCTCCACAAACTGTTTTCTTCCTGTTAAAAATGAGCAAAACCAGTCACATGCCGACTGGGTCACTCCATAATACGACATTTTCGCAAGTAAAAGTTCAATATTAATACAGTCGAACGCTCTTGAAAAGTCAAGCAACACCAACATTGTCCCATAACCCTCGTCCGAAGCCGACACAATGTCGTCAGTAACATTTGCCAATGCCGTACAGGTACTATGTCCGCTGCGAAAACCTGACTGCACACTTGGCAAGAGATTTTCATTTTCAAAGTATTTAATTAACTGGGAATAAACAACTCTTTCTATGACCTTTGACATTACAGGTAAAATACTAATAGATCTTAAATCTTTGTATTCTTGATTTCATCAGCGTTATTTACGTGTTGAGGAATATTATATATAAAATTTTGTCACATTATATATAAAATTTTGTTTGTATATAGAAAAGAAATAAATACTTATAACGGAAACAAAATATTTTTTTCGCTCATATGTACATATATATATATATATATATATATATATATATATATATATATATATATATATTAAATAAAATTTTCACTCAACTCTCTTTCAACTACCAAGATCCTTTAGATAAATTGGTCTTTAGAACTCCTTTGAGAAATTTCTACTTAATTTTTCGACGAAGCGCCTCTAAAGAAGTGAATTTCAATTTAAAGTGTTAATACGCTGGTAAAGTAACGAATTAATTATTTATAAGGTTAAGTTAAAATGGACTTATTGACTCTTGATTATAAAGTTCCCTTCATAATTTTTTCTTTTTATCTTTATTTTGTGGTAGCCCTTTGACGGAATCGTTATGGAAAAGGGTGAAATTGTCTTTCATTTTATTACGGATTTGGCATTTTAAATGAGCACAAATTTAGAATTATTGGTTAAATAAATAAACAATATCAAACAAAAAACATTAAAAACTAAAGATTAAAAAAACTCAGTTGTATAAAAAAATGTTTTAGAAAATAGCAATTTTGTAGAACAAAATACGTTAAATTTATATATATTTTTTTATTTATAAAACGATTATAATAAAACAAAATATGCTAAGGGAAGCTTGCCAGAATCGTTAGTTAAAACAGCATTTAAATCAGTTTAGCCGTTTCTGAGATTAGCGTGAACAAACACAAAGACAAACAGATAAAGAGTCAAATAGACAAAAGATAAAAAAAAAATGTTTTGTCTTCTATTACATTTATAAAAGTTCCTGATAATAGTTTTATTGATATATCTTCCACACAGACACTGATCAGTTACGATTTTATTATAAGTGTTTAGGCTGTATAAATATTCGTATAGTTGAAGCGGGCGAAGCCTCATGGGGCCACTAGTTTAATATATTAGTATATATAGTAACTAAATACATTTAGCTGTATACTGTATTTGAACATAGTAGTGGAGGAACAGAGATTCTAGTTTTTTTGTTGTTAAATTATCTATTTATTGATAATTTATTTATATTCTATTTTACATACTATATACTTTTTCACATATATACGTATAAGATATAGTCCAAATGTACTCTCATTTAAAATAAACGTGTTGAGTGGCGCAACCTAATGCCGCGCTTTTCCTAACAATGGTGACTGAACAGTATTAAAAATGAAAATAACATTTAAAAATAATTGAATACATGAGTTGATTGCATCTTCTTTCACCAAATATTATTTTTAGTAATATTTTTTTCCAATTCAAAAAAATTTACTAAATAAATTGGAAGTGCTAACAAAAAAGTTATAACAATCGTGTATATTTCGAATTTCGACGTAGTGAATTATGAACGTATAGTTTAATTAGCTGGAGTGCTTATTTTGTAAGGAGTTCTCGAATTTAAAATTACTATTTTAGCTTTTTTACTTAATTTCAGTATAAATTTTGATTTGTATGTAAATATAAATTTTAATTTATTATTTGGAAGGCAGAACGTGTACCTTCTAATTGTATATGAAAAAAAATCTCTATATATAATAAGACAGTAAAAATATTTTGTCTATATATTTAGCAATTTTGACTGAAATGGATAGAGGGACACTTAAAAAGAACAATAGAAACCAAAAATATTTTTTTTGAATTTCTTGTCTGTCTGTCTGTCGATATGTGTGTCCACATTTTTCTTTGAAAGTACTGAACCGATTTACTTAAAAGTTTCACCAATTGCTTTGTTTTAACTCAACTTAACTACTAAAGTTTGGTTCATCAAAATCAGTTCATTAAAAAAAAAGTTATCGTCATTTGAATGAACTCAAGGCATTAGTTTGCCTGCGAATTTTGAATGTCATTCTTTAGCGTTTTGAATGTCATTCTTTAGCCAGGAATCGCGCTGGTAAGATTCCTGGCTAAAGAATGACATTCAAAACGTCTTGGTTATATGACTGTTGGAAAAAACATATATTTTTGAAGCACTATTATGCAATATTTTATACAACAAAGTAAACAAAATTGAAGTGTTAGTGGAGATTACCTTCATAAATCATAACAGTTAAATTTAAATCGTAATTAATTCAACACAAAGATAAAGAATGATTTGATCTTCAAAGAGATATCAAGCAATACATAGATTTTTTTGTTCGTTCGTTCGTTTGAAATAAATCTATATAAAAATGCCTAAAAACATCCTTTTTCCTGTACTCTGTAATAACTACATATTTACCAATTGTACATTTAGCAAATAATATATGTAACTAATTTAACAACTGTACAGGAGTTAGTATGCAATTATTACAGTTATTTTACAAAGAGGTCGTGGTGCAGCGGCACGAGGTGTGACTGTAAAGTCGACTGGTTGTGGGTTCGATCCCCACTCGAAGAGATGAAATATTTACTTAAATTTATATTTCCATATCTTCGCTCTGGTGTCGAGGTTAAGCGCGGCGTTGAGTTCTGCCACTCAACACGCAATGCCTCCAGAATTCGGCAGAAAGTGGGGAATAGAGTGTCTTAACACTAGGTTCCCTCTGCCTACCCTGCTGTGTGCGGGATACAGCGTGAAGCTGATTTATTTTATGATTTTATTTTACAAATAATATTATGAATCCTTACTCAAATCAATAATTTAACATTTAAGGCTGTTTCTGAAGCAGTAAATTAAATAAAAATTTGGGTAAGGATTCATAATATTCTTTGTAAAATAACTGTAATGATTGCATATATATAGTAGAGTTTTTAAATTAGTTACATATATTATTAGCTAAATGTACAATTGGTTAATATGTAGTCATTATAAAGTACATGTAGAAAAGATATTTTGAGGCATTTTTATATAGATTTATTTCAAACGTACGAAGGAACCCAAAAATCTATGAAGTTACTTGATATTTCTTTGAAGATCACATCGTTCTTTATCTTTATTTTGAATTAATTACTTAACTGTTATAATTTATGAAGGCAATCTCCACTAGCAATTCAATTTTGTTTACTTTATTGTATAAAATATTGTATTATAGTGCTTCAAAAATATATATTTTTATCAACAGTCATATAACCAAGACGTTTCGAATGTCATTGTTTAGCCAGGAATCTTACCAGCGTGATTGCTATATAACATTCGCAGGCAAACTAATGCCTTGAATTCATTCAAATGAAGATATTTTTTTTAATGAACCAATTTTGATGAAACAAACTTTAATTGTTAAGTTGAGTTAAAACAAAGCAATTGGTGAAACTTCGACAGATAGACAGACATACAGATAAGAAATTTAAAAAAATCTTTTTGCTTTCTATTATTCTTTTTAAGTGTCCCTCTATCCATTTCACCCAAAATTACTAAATGTATAGACAAAATATTTTTACTGGTTGATTATATATAGACATAAAATGGAGCATTCGGCTAAGTTTCGCTACTCAACACGCAATCTCGATAGTTGGGCGGAAAGGGAGACTCAAAATGCCTTAATACTAGGTTCCCTCCCCCTACCCTGTTGTACGCGGGATACAGCGTGAAACCGCTAAATGTAATACATTAACCAACTAAAACAGAAAAAATGGAAAAAAATGTAGACCATTCATTACAATAACTATGCCAATATTATTTGGTTATATTGTCAAACGAAAATGAAAGATGTTTTAACGAAATGAATATTTCAATTGTTGTAAGAATTTTCGAATATTTTCCTGTTTTCTTAGAATTATGACTTGTCTTACAACGTAATGTTCTTCAGTGTCCATTTCAGTACAATAGAAAAGTAATAAGATTTGGCATCTTAGTTTTGGGCCAATATGGAAATTTTAAATAAATCAGCTTCACGCTGTATCCCGCGCACTGCAGGGTAGGCAGAGGGAACCTAGTGTTAAGAACTCCGTTCCCCACTTTCTGCCGAATTCTGGAGGCATTGCGTGTTGAGTGGCAGAACTCAACGCCGCGCTTAACCTCGACACCAGAGCGAAGAAATGGAAATATAAATTTAAGTAAATATTTCATCTCCTCGAGTGGGGATCGAACCCACAACCAATCGTTTTTACAGTCACACTTTGTGCCTCTGCGCCACGACTGGCCTCATGATGAAAATTTTAGATTGTATTTTAGCTTCACGCTCTTTCCCGATAATTTTCGAGACCTTGCGTGGTAATTGGTTGAAATCAACGCTGCATTTTCGAAAAAGTAGATACCCTACAAACGTACAGACAACAAACGTACAGTTGAAACGTAGCTGATCATAGAATTGCCTAGTGAAATATCACTAGGCAATTCTATGATCAGCTACGTTTCAACTGTACGTTTGTTGTCATGTCTTTAACGTTAGCTTTTATTTTAGATATATTTAGTACAAGTTTCAGATAGTAAGTGTCTTACAGGCAAAGGATGAAAATATTTCTAATATTTTCAAGAATAATTTTCTCATCAATGAACGATAATACTAGGTAGCAATTTATACGATTTGGTACATATTTAAATTACAAATAAGTATGTAAAAAAGAAATGCTTATGTCATATGTGTATCTACTAGATATTGCTATTCCAGATCTGTGAAACCAAACATTATAGCTTATCTGGCAGATAAGTCTATCAGGGTCTTTATCAGCCAGTGGTCAAACTGTTGTTTCACCACTTCCTTATTATATTGGTTAAAAGTTTAAAAGATTTAATTGTGTTAAAAGAGGGTAGATATAGAGGGTAGAAAGACTATGGCGGAGGTTACACGCTCAGACTGGCGTCAGTCTATGACCTTGATTACGTATAGACTGATGGATTGACGTGTGGTATTATTACACGGTAAATCAAGCTGACGATTAGTTTAAAAAAATTAAATTAGCTTCACGCTGTATCCCGCACACAGCAGGGTAGGCAGAGGGAACCTAGTGTTAAGACGCTCCGTTCCCAACTTACTGCCGAATTCTGGAGGCATTGCGTGTTGAGTGGCAGGACTCAACGCCGCGCTTTGCCTTGACACCAGAGCGAAGAAATGGAAATATAAATTTAAGTAAATATTTCATCTCCTCGAGTGGGGATCGAACCCACAACCAATTACGTAGAATATCTGTCCAAATAATTTAGAAACTAATAGACGAAGTGTGTTTTTATCTAGTTTTTTTTAAAAACGTTAAATGCTTCCGATTCCTGACAGTATATTAATATTATTGTTAGTTATATGTTAACTAGGACATTATTTAAAAAAAAACCAGTCTAATGCAATTTGGATTCGCCTACCGAGGGTTCCGTACTAATTTCAGGAGTGTCGTTTCAATGGAAGTACATACCTAAGTTGACAAATCGAAGTTGGATGGCGTATGCACTGATTTTGTATAAAGTGAACTACAAAAATAAATTTGTGGTTGTGTTTGTGAAATATCTATAAATTTACACTTTTCGGCATTTTCCTTTATTTTTATTGCAAGTTTTATCATGTAACAAGCGTATAAGAATTTCAACGTAGCTCGATGAGAACGTATGGTTTAGTGGATCAGAGCGCTTGGACGGTTTCCAAAGAGGCCTGGGGTATATACTACTCTGTATATACCCCAGGGTAGGCAGAGGAACCCTAATATTAAGACACTCGGTTGACTATATTTCCGCGTAATTTTCGAGTACCTTGTATTGTTACCAGAGCGAGCGCATATATAAACATACACAAATATATATACATATGTACCTAATATTTTTTTAATTTCTCCGAGTGCAAATCGAACCCACATATTGTTAATTAAAATTAATAAATATAATAAATATTGAGGAAAGTCGTTGCGCAGCGGCATAAAGTGTGACTGTAAAACTGACTGGTTGTGGGTTCGATCCCCACTCGAGGAGATGAAATATTTACTTAAATTTATATTTTCATTTCTTCGCTCTGGTGTCGAGGCAATGAGCGGCGTAGAGCTCTGCCACTCAACACGCAATGCCTCCAGAATCCGTCAAAAAGTGGGGAACGGAGTGTCTTAACACTAGGTTCCTTCTGTCTACCCTGCTGTGTGCGGGATACAGCGTGATGCTGATTATTTTTAAATAAATATTTAATTGTAGTAGTTAGTTGCAAATAATGTTCCGAGTTCAAAATAGATTTTGCATTATTTTCCTTAATTCTACCTCTTCACAGTTTAGAACTTTATGTATTTAGTAAAAGAGAGCGAAAAAAATATATTTTTCTTTTAATTCCATTGAAATTTCACTCAAACCGCACTGCAATCGTCAAATACATACACATAAAAAGTGGTAAAATTTCATAATTTTTTTTTGTCGATTTAATCTGTTTTTGTACATATACTTGATAGTTTGGAAATTTTATAGACGCATAATTAGCATTTTCTGATGAATAGATATAATTTGACAGTTGTGGGTTCGATTCGCACTCGAAGGAATTATTTATTTTTATTTCACCGCTTTGGTAAGAATGTTGGCTTCTGTCGTTCCCCTGATGTACCTAATTTAAACATAATTAAGATTAAATATAAATTTCTCTGAGTGGTGATCGAATCACAACCACTGTACCACTGCGGTACTGTACCGTATAGCGTAAATAGTAATTATTTATTATATTTCTTACTATTTTTATACAGAACACAATCTAAAGTTAATACTATAAACTTTAATTAAATTGCGTCGAGGCTGTCGTGGTGCAGTGGCACAAGCGTGTGACTATAGACGCGACAGTTATGGGTTTGATTACTAATCGGGACAATAAGTAAGTTTATTTCCGGCCCTCAACACGCAAGGTGTTAAAGGAAGGTTGAGTATACGCAATATTTTAAAATAGGGTGAGAAGTTGAGAACGGAATGTCTTGACACTAGATTCTCTATGTTTTACTCTACTACATCGTGGCGCAGGAGAACAAGCATACTAATAACGTAATGCTTCAAGAATTTAGTGGAAAGTGGATAACGGAGTGTGTTTTAACACTAAGGTTCCCTCTGTCTCCCCGTTTTAAATAAATTATATGTTTCAGTACGTTAATGTTGCCCAAGTTATCGAGTCTCTCATTGTATACTTGAGCGTGATCTTTCTCTAGTGCAACCGATACTGTGCTTTTGAAGGTCAAGTAAGGTTTCTCACTCCCTCTCTTACCGTTCACTCTTGCTTCATAAATCTTTTTTGCCATTCTTTTGTCACTCACTCAATTTGCCCAAATCATCTGAACAAAATCTACATCTTAATTTTTAGTTATATCTATATAATAATAAATTTAACACATTTTTTTACATTTTAATCTTGTATTAGTGTTAGAGCTTTGCAGATTAACTTCTTTTTTTAAATGAAGAACTTTTATAATAAGCTGAACTTTTATGATCGTGGCTTACTTTATGAGATCATAGCCTGTAACAAGTTTAAACGACAGACCGTGAATTTGTAAAAAAGTTTAAAGTAACTCATCTAACAAGAAATATATTATTTATGATAAATGTATGTTGCTTGTATTTTTTGAAGCCGTCGCGTCGTGGCGCATTGGCACAGGGTTGTGAATGTAAAAAATGAATGTAATATAAATTATTAAAAATGATTAAAGGGACCCTTATAAGATTTCTGATGTCCGTCCGTCTGTCTGTCTGTCAAAAGCACTTACCTCAGGAACACTTAGAGATATTGAATTGAAATTCAAACCATACACTTTGTTTGATCTACGGCCCCATGATTTCCTGAAAAAAAATCTACATTTACTTAAAAATGGATATGACCGTTTAAATTGTAAAAAAACGTGTATTTCGACGCTATCAAAAGAATCAAAATTCATACGATACTTCCGGTTGACCGAGAATTATGAAATTGGCAGCTAGCATCTATAGATGAGTACTAATTCAGGAAAAATCTGAAAGCTATACATTTGTGGCTAAATCCTAAAAAAGTATGAGTGTATAAAAATATGAATGGCCTTAAAAATGGGGGCCAAAATTTAGTATAAAAGCCGCTAGTTCAAGTGAGGTATCAGATGAAAGGGCTAAGCTGGGCTTGAATTTCAGAAAAAAAATCTCGAAACCGTAAATTTTTGTACGGATTTCTCAGTGAGCGAGCCTGACTCGCACTTGCCCGGTTTTTTTTAAATTAATCTTTGAATATTAAACGTTTTAAACATCTGTCTAATAATACAGAACTTAATTAGTCAGAAAACTTGGCCGTGTTAAATAAAAAGCGTGGGTTTTAGTCCCGCTATAAATTTGTATAGAATTTCGTAGTATTTTCTATTTAATGCTATAAATATGTGGTAGGGTTGGCATAGCGCAGTGGGAGCTGACGGTAAACGGGATGGTTGTGGTTTCGATTTTCATTCGCGGGAACTAATTATTTTCATTTCCTCGTTTTAGAGAATTTGACGCGAAGTAAGAAGTTACAAATCTATAAGTATTTAATAAAATTGCTACAAACATATATTTAAAGTTCCATACAAAATGTGTGCATACGCCCGCAAACTCAACTTTTTTCGCCAGGTAATCAAAATCTATAGAGTAATTCCCGTAGACCTACAATTATAAAATGTGGCAAGAGAAGAAAATTTGTAGTACAAAGAAAGGAAAAAATATGAAAAACAGAAATTAATGCATACAAATTACAAACTTATAATTTCAGTTTATGCCATATAAAATGCGTGCATACTTCCTTCAACTTCCTGTTGATTTACAATCCTGAAACTCATACAGAGAAGAACCCTTGGTGAGGGAGTTCGGTTCTCACTTATAGGCTGTTTTTTAGCTTCCCACTGTTTGACAAAAGACAGTAGGGTTCCATCGTTCCCTGGTTTCTGTCTCAATTCAAGAATTCGAGGCGGAATTCAACGCCGCGATTTCAGAGCGGGGAAAGGAAAATAATAATTTGCTCATGTGAGAATTGAACCCACAATCATGACATAAACATTCAGACGACGTACCACTGAGCCTCGATAAACTTATCGCCTATAATAATATTTTAAAAATCTTTAAGACTTATTTATGTGCAATTATAATAAAAAAAAGTCAAACTAATAGCACGGCGTGACTAAACACGCTTAAACGATGCAAGATTCAAATTAATTTCCCCGACGACGTGCTCCGCTGTGGTGTTGACTAAACATTTATTGAAATATTAGAGCTTAACTACTTGTTTTATTAACAAATTCATTCTAACGTTGTGATTTAATATAATAAATGATTTAATATATGCAGATTTATATTATATATGTTTTTATATACGAGTATACAGCCGAAGAGGCACAGTTTATGACTGTAAGCACGACGTTTTTGGGTTCCCATTCGGGGAATTCACAAATCCGAAACGGTATTCCCCACTACGTTACTATTCTCCAAAATGAATGTAAAATGGAAAACGGAACACAGAATTGTTTTATAGTTGGTAAATTATCTTTTTGATATGCAGTATACTATTTATGTACGAAGTCAAAGTTACACGTTTTAGTGGTTCAATACTTTACCATGCAACTTACACTTTTTGTTGGAAAGCAAAATGCAATTAGATCTAAATTAGAAAACCGCTGTGTGTTTGCATTTAAAAGTAATTTAAATTGGCCCATCAATAAAACCTGCGGTTTCTATCTTTTCAACTGTTGCTATGTGAAATAAATTTATTTTACGTGTTAGTCTCATGTTAACTACGCGTTGTATCCCGCATATAGCAAGCAGGATAGGCGAGAGAACTTAAAATAGTGTTAAGACACTCCGTTCCCCACTTTCTTTCCCCACTGTCTGCCGAATTCCGAAGGCATTGCGTATTGGCGGAATGCAAGTGGCGGAACTTAACGCTGCACTTTGTCTCATTACTAGAGCGACGAAATGAAAATATTAAATACTCCATGTCCTCGAGTGGGAATCGAATCCATAATCTACTGCTTTTACATTAGCACGCTTGAGACCTATGCGCCGCGACTGCATGTTCCAATAGTAATCGATAATAAGTTCACATTGATTTGATATAGTTAGAAATATAGAACGAAGTGTCTCATTTCATTTAGTCAAAGGACGTGTGGTACTAAGATGCATAATACAAGACTATTATATGTCATAGAACCGATGTATGCTTGACAGTTAGTTATAACGTACGATTCATATTTATTATTCTTGCATATATTTCAATGTTCTTCCAAGCCTTTATTTGATTTGTCGTGTTAGTATATCTGTTAATGTATGCAATTTTGCAATTTTTACAATTTTCTTGCGTTTTGATTTCTCTTTCTTTGATTTGAACAAAGTGATCGTATAATGATTCCGTTTTTTTTAGATACGGAACACTAAAAACAGTGAACTGTAATATTTTTTTTATGTGATGAAATTTAATATTTTTTTATGATCTTCCCTATGTTATAAAAGAAGGCTTGATTTTTAATTAAAAAATATTTTATTATTTCTGTATATAATCGTATTATATTACTTAATTAAAATAAATCGACTCCTCTAATATAGCTGAATTATATAACGACTAAAGCACTTTAACATAATTTTATTATATTATTAACGAAAATAGATTTTAGTTTAAATAATATAATAATAGTAATTTTTAACAAAAAAACTGACTTTGACTAGATAGCATTATCCAAACCTAACCAAACTCTTATCAAACTAACCCTAAAGTATTTTCTTCCTTTCCTTCTTCTCCAATAAAAAAAAATAATCGAAATCGTTTGGCGTGAGTTATTCGTCCTTTACGTGTATTTACTTTTGTCAGTTTCTCATAGATAACATTGTCGGAAATAGATCAAATTAAAACGAAACCAGACGGGAAGCATCAGCTTTCAAATAAAAAAAGAATCGTCAAAATCAGTTCACCCAGTCAAAAGTTCTGATGTAACAAACATAAAAAATACCGTCGAATTGATAACCTCCTCCTTTTACAGGAGTAGGCTAAAAATATTCCTCTATAATAATTGTATAAAATAGACTAACTAAAAATAATACAAGAACTCCTTCAAAACTCCCCGCCGACCGCTGTTAAACATACCGAGCAAGAATGATAGACCATTAAGTTATCATGATTTGGTACATAAATTTTCGACACTGCGCCAAAACTCCGAATTTACTATATTCGCGTGGCGCTGGCGTGATTCCAGGGGATATTTTACGCTTTAACGTAGCTTTTAGTCGAACCGTCTTATATGAGAATTGACACCAATTATACTTCGGTTATGGTAATATACCAAGAGAAGTAAGCTGAAGTCGTGGAATATTGTGTATTTGGGGTATAAGAAAGAGGATTGAGGCTATCGTGGCACAGTTACTGGATGTGATATGTGGGCTCGATGACCACAAGATAAGCCACACCGTTGAGTTCTAGAACTCGATATAATGTGTGATCAACATTGTCTCGAATTCGAAAGGGAAGCCTTTTCTGTCTATCCTGCTGTATTTGCGATACAGTGTGAAACTGAAAAAATAAAAGTTTATGTTAAACGCTTACTCTACGCCAATTTTCCTTTACTTGTATTGAAACAATGAATGTTATAAATTATTTTCGTTATAAAATTGCTTCAAAACAGCTTTGAACCTGCATCTTTTAATGATGTGTAAAGAGTTATATCTGATAAAACTTTGAGTACAATATAATAAATAAAGAAACAATTTCTAGCTTTTTTGTTTCCTTTAACAAATTATCGGCAAAATACTCTAATGATAAAAAATTCCGGTATATTGGATTGTAGGTCAACAAGAAGTACGCCTTATAAAAATTGATTAAACTGTGATAACATACGCACGAATTTTTAATGAAATGGACTAAAAAAATAAGTTTGTAATGATTTTTTTCTACGAAATACCTATAAATTTTCACTTTCCGGATTTTTTTCATTTATTGGTGCTGTAAGTTCCACTATTTGCCAAAATTTCATAACTGTGGGTCCACGGGAAGTATAATTTAGATTTTGATTACGCGGCGATTTTCACACGAAATGTTGTAAAATCTATTAAATTTTTTATTGCGTTGACCTAGAAGCTTGATTTTTCTGTGATTTAAGGAACCGTAGACCTAAATATTTAATATTACTTTTAGTTTGATCCCCCTATGCGACCTCGAAATGAATGGTCTTGACAGACGGACAACAAAATGATCCTATTAGGGGTTCCATTTTTAGCTTTTATTGTACGGAATTCTAAAAAGAAGCATATTTTAATTTTAAATTGGATTTAAAGTCAATATAACTTTAGACGAGGTTGAATTAATTACAAACGCTCTAACGCGTTTTCTGCGAACTCGCCATTAAAATTAATATTGAGGTAAAAAGCGAATAGGTATTATTTATTCGCAATATCTTTAAAAGAAAATTACTGATCAAATTATAAGTTTTAGAACATTGGATAAACAGTTCTTTGAATTTTAATACTTTTGTGAACTTTACCAAAAGATATCAATACGCTGATCTGAGCTTAGAACGAAACTTTTTCATCGCAAATAAATAATGAACAACTAATTATGAAGTTCATTCTCAGAGTGGTTTCACGCTAATTATGTTGAAGTTTATTAAAGCGTTGGTATTTAAAAGTGTAAGAAAAAATATATCGTTTTTTTTTCACATTGTGAAGATACTCCGTTCCCATTAAAACTTTTTTGTTTCCCACTTTCGTGTTTAGTGGCGGAACTCAACACCGCGGCGAGACAAACTCGACGCCAGAGCGAAGAAATGATAAATAATAAAATTTCATTTCTTCCAGTGGGATTTGAACCCACAGCCTGTCACATGCTTGTGTCCCTGCACTGGCTTCACTACTATTCGTGACGACATGACGACAGCGTGACGCTGATTTATTTATTTTCTAAGTAAGGCATTCCTCACAAAGTCTCATTAGACTTTAAAGATGTTTAAAATAGCTCTTAATCATTTAAATACGTTTTAATTACGTGTTTTTTATGGCTTAAAATGCTATATAGCTTTACGCTGTCCAATTTATAGCAGGGTAGACAGAGAGAACCTAGTGTTAAGATATATATATATATATATATATATATATATATATGGNTTCATGTCCTAGAGTGGGGATCGAACCCACAACCAGTCGGTTTTACAGTCACACCTTGTGCCGCTGCGCCAGTACTGGATATATATATATATATATTTATATATATATAAAGTAAGAAATTTAGGTCATAGTGGCGCACAAGAGTGCGACTATAAACCCGACTGACCAGACCGACCAGAATTCGGAAGAAAGTGGAGAATGGAAATGTCTTACTAGCAGTGTAGTTTCTAAGCCCTAGGCTCCCAGGTTCCCTCTGCCTACCCTGCTATGTGCGGGCGTCAGTGAGGAATTAAAAAAAAAAGAAAAATTTAAATAACTGGTAAAAAAAGTAAAATACTAAAACTAAATATCATTAAAACTTATATATAAACTCTAAAAATTTTCTAAGAAAATGTCTTCAAGTATCATAATTTTGTTCTTATCTAGTTATCCCATATCTCCGCCCTTACAACCTATTTCGTAAGCTGAAAGTAGACCGGCTAATTTACTTTAGCTGTTCGAATTAATTAGCTGGAGCCAGCTATTATTCTGGTTTAGTCTTGCTTCATGTGTTTTATGCTAGTTGTTTACATTTTTAAGTAGAAAATTAAAGATAAATTTTTCTTATTTATATTTAAAAAGATCTTAAAAGATATTTATTTTTACTCTATTATTAAGACCAGAGATATTGTATTATGTTATAGGCTTTTAATTTTCTTTAGCGTCACGTTGTATTTCTCACACAGCAGGATAGACAAAGGGAACCTAGTGTTAAGACACTACCTATTTTCCGCAGAATTCAATGGGGCATATTTTCCGCAGAATTCTTGAGGCGTGGTGAGTGGCGGCATTCAACGTCGCGCCTTGCCTCAAAATCAGAGTGACGAAATTAAAATATTAAGTATTTCATTTCCTAGAGGGGATATCGAACTCACAACCTATCGCGTTTACAATCACAGTTTGTACCTGGCCTCAATAATTAATTATAATAATATAGTAATAAATTTATAAAAAAAATGATTTGATTAAAATTAGCTATCTATATAAAAATATTATTATTATTATTATTATTATTATTATTTACTAGCGACCCGCTCGCGGCTTCGCCCGCTTAAATTACNTTTTTTATTTTTTTTTATATTTATTTTCATTTTTATAATTGTTGTATTAATAGAGTATAGGGTATATATATAAGGTACTGTGTTACTGATCATATCTGATAAACATTGGTGCAGTTGAAAAGTGCTTAATGCATTTGCAGCAGGGTAGAAAGAGGGAAGCTAGTGTTAAGACACTACTACCCCCAATTTCCACCCGATTACTGATAAATGTCTCCTCATGCCATTGATGGTATTCAACACCGCGCTTTGTTTTATTTACCAGAGCGAGAATTTATTTACAAGAATTGAACCCACAACTATCCTACTGAAATTGAACCCACAACCGTCACGTTCATAGTCAGACGCAATACCGGCGACCTCAAAGTGTTAATATATTATTAATATATTATAAAAGATAGCTTTCATATTAAAATTCCACATGTCTGAACTCTTCATAATGTAGGTTAAGTGCTATTTATCCCACTTGCCTTAATGTAAAATCCAAACTTTTGGCTTAGTCGTAGTTGGATAGAAGTTTTATTATATTATGTGGTCATTTTTACGGCAAAAATTGCTCGATTCTCATACATCAGTGAATGTCTATTGTTTATTGTCTATAAAGCTCAGTGTTAAATTTCTCTTAAATATCGATTTAAATTTTATTTTCACCTCTTTGGTGTTTAAGATAGTCGAGCTGCAGCTTTGATCAAGGTGATTTATAAAATTTTAATTAGCTGTAGCTGGACTCCCTTCAACAACATAGCGACGATTTATAATTCTATGGTGAAAGAGTCGTAGCTCGCAACTTTACTTGGACCATAAAACGTAAAATTCTTTATTTTCCATTTCCGTAGGAATTTCGGGGAATCTAATCTTCCTGCTATATTTCCCAATAAATCTATATGGCAAGTTTCAGCATTCGATGCCTTGTTGGTAAGAAAAAAAAGTTGGTAAGCTAATCAAGAATATTTAGAGGAACTGCTAAATACACCGAAGAAAAGTTAAAAAATATATATAATATATTATATAAAGAAATACCATGTTGGCACTGACTCAAAAAATAATGGATTTGAAATAGATATATAATTATTAATATTATAACAAATTATTCTTAAATTTTGTTTACTTTAAAGTAATTAAAATGTTATTTATTTTCTACAATTTAGTTTTGGGTTAAGTTTGTGCATAAACAAAAGTATAGTTTTAAGGTTGTTTTATTTTTTTTTTCTAAAAAATATTTTATCACGACCCGCCAGCGTGTTCAGCGTGTGAAATGGGAGCCAAGTCAAATGTTTAGTTATGCGTCGACTTCACCGGGAAATAAAAAAAAAATAAAAATCAGCTTCACGCTGTATCCCGCACACAGCAGGGTAGGCAGAGGGAACCTAGTGTTAAGACACTCCGTCCCCCACTTTCTGCCGATTTCTGGAGGCATTGCGTGTTGAATGGCAGAACTCAACGCCGCGCTTAACCTCTACACCAGAGCGAAGAAATGGAAATATAAATTTAAGTAAATATTTCATCTCCTCCAGTGGGGATCGAACCCACAACCAGTCGGTTTTACAGTCACACCTCGTGCCACTGCGCCACGACTGGCCTCAAAAAAATAATAATTTCATTTCCTCGCTCTGGCAACAAGGCAACGTAATACCCCGTGATTTCAGCGTAAAATGGAGAACGAAACGTAACGGAGTGTCTTAACACTAGGTTCTGTGTGTGTGGGAACCTACTGTTAAGACATCTGAGACATAGCGTGAAGTTAAGAAAGAGCGTGAAGAAAAATATGAATTCATAAATATTTTAATAAGAAGCATCCCAACAACACAGGTGTTAATATTTAACAATATTGTAAATCTCTTAATTATTTTATCGTAAAATTTTATTATGAATAATCCGAGGTATCCACCCCACGAGAAAGGGTGCAATTAAACAAAGATAAGGGGCGGCCTCGAACGCTGACGATTAAATAATTACCTTAATTTTAATAAGAGTTTTAGCTTTTTAACTGTTTCAACTGTAGCAATATGATTATCCCGTGTTTTTAGCACGTATCACGCTTTTACCCGTATATCATGAGGCGACCGAGGGTTTCTAGCCTTAACGTATTTCGTTCTTCATTTTCCGTTTAATTTATGTTGAATTTCAAGCTGCAATGAGTTAGAGTGAAAATAATTTTAATAAAAACATGCTATGTTAATAATATTAATACAGAAAAAAAGTATAACAAATTTTTGTAAGTTGTATTTCCTGTTGACCTACAATCCTGAAATTGGCATGGAATCTTTGGTAGGTGAGTCTGACTCGCACTTGTCTGCTTTTTATATTAACAAAAACAGTTAAGATAGAAATGTAACCAAAACTTAAATACTATTATTATCATAAGATATTATCATATCAAACAGCTTTACTCTACAAATTTCTCTAACATACCATCTTTCATTATATAAAACGACAGTGTTAAAACATCACAACCCAAGTGAAACTGAGCTTTTAAACGTAAAGCACTTTGAAAATTAAGCTATAGATTAATATAAGTCGTAAAGTTAACTTTACGAGGGGTCTAATGAAAACTTCCATATTAAATATACTATTTCAGTATAATTTAAGTGATTATTGCGTGTTTATATTTCAAAAAAGTAATTAAAATCATTATTACTTTAGAAGCGATTGTTAAATAGAATTCTTTTGGAAATCAACCTACTTATATCTTTTAGTAATTTCATATGATAATGTTAGCAGGATTTGAACTCGGACCTCTTGAATTATGTTTAAGCGCTGTAATCTGTATATACAAGTTACTGGTAATATGTATAATTCGGTATTCTATAACATATAGAATACCTAAAACGTGTAAATGATGTATGAACATTTATTTATGTCATATTTTGCCTAGATATTCTATACAAGACCGCATGTGTAGTCGGTAATGTATATATAAAACGAGAGCAAGGAGGGGAGAAACGGGTGGGCAGGCAATAAACGTGTAACGACTGGTTTATATCTTTGCTTGCATTTCATGCAGATTTTTATAGATAATTACATATGTGCGCCACTGCGGCTACAGATTTAGGAGATTTTAAGTGCAGGTTTGGTTCGTTATTTTTAAGTTTAAAAGTTTCTAACCTAACTTGTATTTTTTTAAGTATATTCAGATTTAGCGGTTTTTACCGCTAAATCTGAAGCTCGAATGTAGGAATTAAGACCAAGATCTACTTATTTGACACATTGCCAGTGGAACTGCACGTACTCTATAGAATTCCCAGGAATTTTATTCATTACTTATGTAAAGTATGTAATGGATAATAATAGTTCTTAATATTTCATACATTGCCTGGACGCCCCAAGTGCACTTTGTAATGCGGAAGTATTGTATAGAATACCTGAAATGTACAAATTGCCTGTAACATATAATGAATAAATAAATATTTAAACATTTTCAAAGTGTTATTCCACACTTAGGAAAGAAAAATACTAATTTAGAAAACGTATAAAAATTTGAACGTAGCGGGACTCGAACCCGCGCCTACTGGAAACCGACCAGGCGCTTTGACCACTAAGCCATACGTTCTCATCGAGCTATTACTACAGAGACTTGTTTCCAGGAGGCGCAGGTTCGAGTCCCGCTACATTCAAATTTTTATACGTTTTCTAAATAAGTATATATGAACATATATCAAACTCTTCTCTTACTGTATGAGTGATAGACAACGCATAACCGAAATCGACTGAAAACGAAACCGAGTTCAAAAGCATGTACTTTTCTTGGATGTTGTAAAAGTATGTATCTGGGGTATGAAATATTAAAAATAAATAAAATATGCAAGGCAATACACATAAATAACATAGTTAATTATGAATAATACAATCTATATATTATATTTTTAATACTATATAAATCGAAACGAGTTCATGTATTGTCGTCCCGAGTGCGACACAACCGTTGTTGGAAGGTAGCGGTCGAGTCGAACTATTAAGTACTACGGTACAAATAAATATGATGCACATAAAGATTCGTACCAAATGTATAATAAATATAATATAATAATCACGACGGCACGGCACGATCTTTTAGGAACGAATTTCTTATAAAGGCAATATATGTGTAAGGGCGACACATATTAAATGTTACTTGACGTCGACTGACGTCGGGCTTATGCGAATTGTTATAACGACATTAACTATGTCGTGGTTGACGCCGTCTCGCAGTGCGCTCGAGGTACGTAAGTTGTGCTTGCATGGGGTTGGTCGTTGACATGTTGTCTACCATTTCTATGACTTAGTATACGATTAGTAGGTTTATGTCCCAGCTCCGGTGTATGTAGTAGTGTCCGCCCGTGCGTGCGCGTGTGCGCGTGTGCGTGTGCGCGCGTGCGCGCGTGCGTGCGTTCGTGCGTGCGTCTGTGTGTGTGTGTGTGTGCGTCTGTGTGTGTGTGTGTGTATGTGTGTCTGTGTGTGTCTGTGTGTCTGTGTGTGTGTGTGTGTGTGTGTGTGTGTGTGTGTGTGTGTCTGTGTCTGTGTGTGTGTGTGTGTGTGTGAGAGAGAGAGAGAGAGAGAGAGAGAAAGTGCAGGGGAGTACTAAGAGAGGATTTCCCGTAATATTAACAGGAAATAACTAATTGTGGGCTATAACAAGTAGAGGAACTGCAGCATATTAGGAATACTGCAGGTAACTTGGAATACTTCGTTACCTAAATGAATATAAAAACCGTCTCTATTTTTTAACCATAAACACAACGTCATAAGACACACAGAGTCATTGAGTATTAAAAACAAGACATCATCTTGACATTTCGGCTACCAGCGCGAAGGGAATGAGACACCTGGTTTGAAAACTTTTCCAGGAAGAATGCAATCAGTGTTAATCATTTACTGTTATAAGTAAAATCTTCATTGTAATTATTTAAACAATTAAGTGACCTTGTTGGTTTCTTATACAATTTAGATTTTTTGAATATTTTTAAAATAAAAAATATCACATGGAGTTTTCGGTTAGAATGGTATGTTGTTAATGTGGAATACTGACAGTGAGCATAATTTGGAATATTCCAAATTATGTTGCACACTAAGAATATAGAGTTGATAGATCTAGCAAAACAGCATTACGTGACTATCCTATCACTACCACCTCATTGTACGCATAAAGTTCACTTTCATGGACTAAAATACTACTACAGTGAAGAAGTTCGAGTGTTTCTCAGAGAAGCTAATTACTTAATAATTAGATACAATTTTTAGATATTTTGATTTAAAAAAATTATTACCTAGACACATAAAGACTATAAAACTGTTATAAAAAGAAATCTATTATTAGTTTCTAAGAAAAAATATTTGGAATACTATATTCCAAATTACCTGCACCCTAAGTCAAATTTAGCTTTTGTATTTTTTTTAATTTTATAAGCATTTGGTAATGTTTCTGGTTTTTGTTCTGTTTGATGGTTATTATTATTAAAGTTTAATACTTTTGCAATAATTTAAAGTATTTTTTATTGAGCCATCCCATTTCTCTTTAAATTTATTCTCAAAAAACAAACTAGTATTCCAAATATGCTGCAGTTCCTCTATATATAGAGAATCTAGGACTAAACCTTATATTAGGTCATCTGACCACACTTATAATGAGTTAATATAAAATCTTTCAATCTCCAGCAACTGATTTAGATCAGTGGCACGTGGCCAACGAACTAGATAATAAAATATAAGAAAACATGACAGGATAACCTTGGTCTATAACATACATATATATATAGAAAAGGATTTTCTAACATGAGACACTCGTGACGTCGTGGCAAAACGCACCAATTATTGGTTCGATTCCGACTCGAGGGAATTATTTATTTTAATTCGAGTTTTATTGAGTTGTGCGTAGGGAACAAGCAGTTCTAACGTTCATGTTTCATGTGCCTACCGTTTTATAAGGCGTGAAGCTAAAAAATATTGTATTAACGTATTGTTAATACATTTTTTAGCTTAACCTTTGAAACTCATATAGCAAAAGCATTTTTTATTTTGTGTGCTAATATATGTACCTACCTCATTTATTATACCGCTCTTCTTGAAATGTGAGGGCTAACTATACTTGTCACTTACACGTAGTTTACTGTTAAATCGCTCCGTTCCACATTTTCCACCCAATCTTGGAAACACTATTTGTTGAGTTGCGAAAATTAACGTTTCCGTTTGTCTTGTTACCAGAGAAGAGGATAGAAATGAGAATAATTGATTTAAGTCAGATGCTGCTCACGTTGTCACGACGGCCTTACTCATTTTTATTAGTTTAAAAAAAAACTAAATCTAGGTCAACTTTAATATTAAAGTAAATAAGACAGTGCCTCGTTTTAAATTAAGAAAGGGGTCCTTCCGTCGTAGAAAATCATAAATTCTTTTACCCCAATTGACCGATACATACATAGCTCTAGGACATACTTCAATTTCCAGACACAGAGTACCCTCTTCAAAAACCAGTGGAACTTACAGCATTAACCTCAAGTTCGAAAAAAAGAACCATCTATTTTAAACCATTTTTTCACAATTTAAAGCCCACTAGCGTAAACAAAATACATGGCGGTAATTCGCTTCGTGCACCCTTATTAAGAACACTGAATAGTTTAAAACAATATATGCATTGTGTTGACTTCGCTGTGCTGCGCCCTGCGAACAATGGCCAAGGCCGTTTGAGTTTACAGTAGGATAATCTCGATCCTATTCTACTTGTTAAATAGAAAAGTTTATTAAAACAGGTGTTAAAGCAATTACTTAAATTATTTTTAAATGGTTTCATTTGTGCAGAAATAATAAAAATCGTTTTGTTCTATCTATATATGTATGTATAAAACTCTTCGAGTCCGTCATGGCACAGCGGTACAGCGACGCAGTGTCTAAATGTAAACATGACAGTTGTGGGTTGGACTCACCACTCAACAAGTATCTTCGTCGTTGCTTTTTGAAGTGCATTAACACAAAGTTCCCTCTACTTATTTATACGCGAGATATAGCGTGAAGCTAAAAATATAAATAATTTTTTTTCATGACTGACAGTTATGGTATAGCTGAAACTATCAGGTAAAGAAAACAGAAATTTGGCATGTAGGTTCTTTGAGAAGTGAAGGGACTCACGCACTAACAGATAATTTTTCCGAAATTTTTACGGAATCTGGAAAAAATATTTCTCGTTTCACATTCCACGTAAGTGAGGTTTCGGACTACAATTAGTGTACTATATAAATATTCTTTCTAGTATTTTTTATATCTTTATTGTCTAAATACTATTCAACTGTGACTCAAAGGCTATAATATTTTTGAAAAGGTTCTGTAATTAATATACTATAAATATAACGATTGTATAATAGTATTATTCATCTTCCACATGCGATAGGGTGGGCAGAAGAAAATCATGTTTTTTTAAGACCGATCTCCATTTTCCATATAAGTATAGGGCCACTGACCTCTTAAAAAAAATGGAAAAAAGATTAAGAAAAGTAGGAAATAAATGTTTTATCCCAGAATAAATTCGAAATAAAAAGAAATGAGAAAAAAATTCCATAGATTCAACGTACCAGCACGGACCAGCTGGGTCCATCGTGTTGCAGGGTGTGGAATTCAGAGCAGTGCCGGGATCTAGCGTTCCAAGTATAGGGTTAAATTGCACAATAACGTGAAATTGATTTGTCCTAAGTAAATTAATTTAACATTATTTGTATAATTTTTATTTTTATATGAACTTGGCCTGCGTGAATTACAAGATTTCGTTATGGCCCGTTTTATTGGGTAACCTGTATTTATTATATATTATGATATGAATATATTGTACACTTATTTGAGGGGAAGGTCTTCCCCACGAACAGAGTACGTATTTTAACTCAATTTCGAAAAATCAATTCACTAATAGATTAGTAAATTAAAATACGTTGAGTGTTTTGTAAGTTTAAAATGTACATAAATTGAAAATGAATTTGTTTTACATTATGTAAAATTCAACTAGGTATAACAAAGGCATCACAAGTTCTTTTGTCTAGCGTTCAGCGCTATTCTTCCGAAAACCTTGAGATAAATGACTATTATCCTCCTTCCGCCCACATGATATAATATAGCAACATAATTTAATACTGTGAATTATCTTTATTATACTTCTCATCTGTATCAGTTCTAATATTATAAGGCTGATGAATTTATTTGGTTTAACGCGCTAATTTTAGGAACTAATAGTTGGAATTGAAGAAATATTTTTATGTCAGATAATTAATTTATCGAGGTAGACTATATAGGCTATATAATGAAATCTACAGTAACTGCAGTTAGAGTTACTTTGGACAATTAGAATGTGTCATGTATCATACAGTAGTTCTTTCCTATCAACCGTGCGGGCGAAGCCGCATATACAAGTTAGTATAAAGCTCTGTACAATAAATATATAAAAAATAATTATTGAGTCGGTTAATATATCGATTAAAGAATATTTATGTCTGTCTGTTAGTTTGGTCGCCAATCAAGCGAAACCTACTAGATAAAAATTGATCAATTTTAGTAGCGGTAATAGCTTAGAGTCAAATGAAATAAAATATGTTATTTCGCTTTTATCCTGATATTCAATATAACTCCCGTAAAAAAACCGATAAAGTCAAATTATTTCAAGGTAATGTTAATTACTACTAAAAAAAAGTAAAAGGTCAAGGATTTTGAACAAGTAAAAGCTTAAAATATGTATATAAGACAGTTTTCATCCAGTTGGTGTTCCATCCAGTTCCCTTAGGATTCCGTTCTCAAAAGGGTAAACTGGGTTTATTACTAAAATTCTGCTGTTTGTCTGTCCATCTGTCACCAGGCTGTGTCTCACGAACCATGATAGTTAGACAGTTGCAATTTTAAACAACAAACAGTAAGAAAACCGAAGAACAGAACAGAGCCCTTCGTATCCGACTCGCACTTATTATAAACGTTAGTAAATTTTCAATAAATTCCAACACATTATTTATTGTTATGTTTTTATTTAATTTAGCTATTGTTTATTGCACTAGGACGGCTTCTTTTGAACTAACTATAAAACTTTCTTTACATTTATTTACCTTTAATTTTAACAGTATATTGTAATTATAAAGAAAAAAAAAACAGTTGTAATTGTAAGCAAAATCAAGGCATAGTAACACGTTACTGATTGAAAATAGTAGTAGTTTGCTTTCGTGGATTTCAATTGAGACATTCTCATTTTCTTGGTCTAGCAATATCATGTACGGTGTAGAGTTTAGTCACTTATCGTTCCGAGAGTAAAAACTAGAGAAAAAATTATAAATAAAAATTTTAAAGCTGTCGATATCCGGTGGCACAAGAGTGTCACTGAAAACACGACGGTTGTAGGTTTCATTCCCACTCAGGGGAGTGATATACTTAATATTATCATTTCCCTGCTTTAGTAACGAGAGAAAGGGCGCCGTTGAGTTCCACCACTAAGCGCCGCGCTTTGCCTCGACATCAGAGCGAAGAAATGGACTTATAAATTTAAGTAAATATTTCATCTCCTCGATCGGGGATCGAACCCACAATCAGTCGGTTTTACAGTCACACTTTGTGCCGCTGCGCTACGACTGGCTTTCTATAATATTATTGACTAAAGTCAATAATATATACTTTTCTTTCTTTCACCTCTGCTTAAGTGATAATATTACTTAAGTAAGTAAATCTAAAGATGACACTGTCGTGTCGCAGGGGTACCAGCAAACGACAGTAAACGCGATAGCTGCAATCGATCTGCTTAAGCTACATAATTATTGATTTAATAAACAGAATTTACTGACAACTATAATAACTTCTATTTCTTCTATGATTCTTCATTACTTTAATCTGTAATCTTCTAATATGATGTTTTACTACATTATCGTAATTTCTATAATATTTTTGATTGTTTTGAATGTTGATATTTCATATTTATAAAAATATACATATAGCTAATTATTTATTATACGTATATATTTTTGTAACATTACACTTTTTACCTATGTCATGTACGTCTTATCATAATCTTAAAACATTTATACATTTATTATAAGTATAAGTATAGATATAGATTGATATGATGATATAGATTAATATGATGATTGATAGAATATTCGCAGGCAAACAAATGCCTTGAGTTCATTCTAATGATGATAACTTTTTTTTTAATGAACCGATTTTGATGAAAAAATAAATGTTAAGCTGAGTTAAAATAAAGCAATTAATGAAAGTTTTAAGTAAATCGGTTCAGTATTTTCGGAGATTAGCGTGATCATACAGACAGACAGACAGACAAGAAATTAAAAAAAATATTTTTGCTTTCTATTATTCTTTTTAAGTGTCCCAGTATCCATTTCAGTCAAAATTACTTAATGTACTGACATAATATTTTTACTGTATATAAGATAAGATTATTATTTATTCGCTACGGTAACGAAGCAAAGCGCAGCGTTAAGTTGAGTCAGAAATCGATGGAAAGTGGGGAACGGAGAGTCTTAGGGCTAGGTTCCCAGGTTCCCTCTGCCTACCCTATACCGTGAAACTAAAAATAAATTAAAGATGTTTAAATTTGGAGTCCATCGTGGCACAATTGGACAGCATATGATTGTAAATGTAATGATTGAGGTCTGGATCCACACTCAAACTAATGAAATATTTTCATTTTTCACCACTTAATATGCAATGTTCTAATTCAGGCAGAAAAAAAGCATAGTCTTTATGTAATAAAAATATTAATTTATAAATCTTTTAAAAAACAAGGTCACCATATATCTAACTCACCTAATGTGGGTTGTGTAAATACTTGTAACTCGCCATTTTGTTCCTCCGCCCATTTTGAATTAATAACTATATTAATTATATGTAAGTTGAATCAGACACTGGGATGTGGGTCAAGTACATACACTCACGTCCACACCCGCACACGCCCACACATGAGTCTGCATGAGCACGCACACACATACACATACACAAATACACACACACACAGAAAGTCAAATAAAATTTATATTTATATAATTGTTTACATTATATAAAAAATTACATTTTTTTTCATGAAATATTTTTTTATTAGCATTATCATTATTACAAAGGCGTACTGCGTAAAAGGTCCTAAAATATTTTACGATATTCGTCTATAGTCGCCCCCATATTTAATAGTCTAAGCCAGACTTAATTGCTGTACCTGGGACCGACCTAGGCTTTATTATGATGACGTTAGATCTTTAATGATTGTGATTAATATAATTAATTAGGGTCCGTATAGCAAGGTTAATGGAAAATAAGTATTATAATTTTTTGAGCTACTTTGCTACGTATCGTATGTTTATATATATTTTTTAGTTTCAGGCTGTATCCTAATAAAAGCAGATAAAAACTTCAAAAAAAATGTAAAAAAAATCAAATATACCAAATCTAAAACAGCAACGCTGTATCTCACACACAGCAGGGTAGACAAAGGGAACCTGGGAACCTAGTGTTAAGACACTCCGTTCCTCATTTTCCGCCGATTTCTGGGGACATTGCCACACGCTTTTGCTCCTGCGCCATGACATTTAAACTTTCCTAAAAAAAGAAGTGCTACTGATGAAAGTGTAAGCATTTTTTTTCTGTAACCTTTCTTATCTTATTTTTTTAACTCAATTCAAATAGGTATCAGTGTAAAACTTTAGCAAAAGGTGAAGGGAAGAAACGACTAAAAATATTTAAGTAAACACAAAGATTCGAAATAAAGGCTTTATTTACTTTATTTGAGTTCAAAATTCTATCTACAAGTTAGGTTGAAAGAGTTTGTTTAAGTACTTTGGGCTTACGAATTTCGCCGCAATTTTTATATATACTTTCAACTTCCACCAAGTTGGAGGCTAATAAAGAAACTCCTATGTAAACTTAGAAAACCTTAAATTGTATAATAGATCAAAAGTGAATTATTATTATTATGTTTCTCTTCAAGAATTCTCGGGTTCAAAAGAACCCGGTCCCTTGGAATGCCTGCGTGGGGTCATAGGTCTAATAAATTCAAATTCAATTCTTTATTCAAATAGACTTTTGCAGGAACTTTTGGACCAACATGTAGGGCCCATAGAGAATACAATTATATACTGTGATGCATCGGCCGGGATCCATCTCTGAGTAACCTGGCCATGGTCGGATAATGCACAGGAGCTAAGTGGAAAATATAACAAACTAAAATGGGACTATGGATTGGATTTTAGATGGACTGTAAATATTTTTTTTAGAAACATAAAAATTTTCAACGTAGCGGGGTTTGTCTTGGAAACCACCCAAGCGCTCTGACCACTAAGCCATACGTTCAGAGCGCTTTTCCAAAAGACACGGGTTGAAAGCCCACTACGATCAAATTTCAATATATTTCTAAAAAATATATTTAAGTAAGTCTAAGTGTGGAATAACACTTTTAAAATGTTAGAAATATTGGACTGTGGATGTTCACCTTTTCAACAGTAAAGGCATTACTGTAGAAAAGGTGAAACGGGTTGGCGTGATCCCCCGGCGTCCGACTGGACTCATCATAACGAGGAGCTCGTGAGCAAGTTCTTGTGGCCCACTCTGCCGGCCAAGACAAGCCAGATGCGGGGGACAGAGTACAATACCTTTCCGGAGGACTGAGGTCCGTGGAGTCATCACTCGTTAATAGCTCGCCACAAGCTGCCGTATGGCCTAATTATTATTATTATTATAGAGGCCAGTCGTGGCGCAGGGGCACAAAGTGTGACTGTACAACCGACTGGTTGTCGGTTCGTTACATTTTCATTTCTTCGCTCTGGTGTCGAGGCAAAGCGCGGCTTTGAGTCTGCCACTCAACACGCAAAGCCTCCAGAACTTGGCAGAAAGTGGGGAACGGAGTGTCTTAACACTAGGTTCCCTCTGCCTATCCTGATGAGTGCGGGATACAGCGTGAAACTGATTTATTTCTATTTATTTTATTATAATACTAGAGGACGCGCGCGGCTTCGCCCGCTTATTAGGAGTGAATTCTAAAAAAACCACGAAACACGTGTTCAATAAAATATTTTTAACAGTCTGAATTTAAATTTTTATAAAAGTCGGTGGCAATTTAAAGATTTTTCCATATAAACTTTCAACCCCTTATTTGAACCCTTAGGGGCTGAATTCTTAAAAACCATGAAACACGTGTTCAATGAAATATTTTTAAGAGTCTGAATTTCAAATTTTATAAAAATCGGTACAGATTAAAATTTTTTTCCATACAAACTTTCAACCCCTATTTCATCCCTTTAGGGTTAAAATTTTTCAAATTCCCTTCTTAGTGGATGTCCAGAATATGAAAATAAACATCTGCCCAAATTTCACGTTTCTACCATCAGCGGTTACGGCTCTGCGTGCGTCTTACCTCAGTCAGTCAGCACAAGTCCTTTTATATATATAGATTAAAGATTAATTATAGAGAATAATTTTTGATATTAACCAAGTCCATATGAAAATTTTGTAGGTAATAAAGGCTAAAGCTGAAACTAAGTGGGTAATAAAGGCAAGCTGAAGGCTAAAGCTATAGGCTAAAGCTGGTTTTGTTTGATTGAACACGCTAATCAGAGAAAATTTGAATCGTAAAATTCTTTACGCCTACCTCGATAAATGGACTATCCATAGACAATATTGTATAACGTTTATCGTTTCGTTGTAACCTATTGTACCGGTGCGGTCAGAGTTACATCGAGCACTTACAATGTGTCATGAGTCATATACAATTTTCTCACTAAATATCTTTTTCTATTAAACTAAAAATATTCACAATCAATTTGTGTATCTTTGGTTTAGTCAACGTAGATTCCCTAGTTTGAATTACAAGCGCTAATAAGTAAATTAAATCTGTCTTTCCAGAAGTGGCGAGAGGTATTTACATAATTTGCAAGTACTAAGTGCTTGAATTTACTCTGGAGACGCTATTCTGTCCCTGATTTGGTTAATCAACAGCTACTTAGCTTTCTTTTTTCTATGTAATCAATAACATTTTATTGCTTTTATTTCTATAGCCACTTTTGGTAATTTGTTAAAAGTTATAGAACTAAAAGGGAAATAGTTAGCTTGTTTAGGTTCACGCTATATATCGCACATAGCAGGGAAGGCAAATGGAACCTGGGAGCCTAGTGTTAAGACACTCCGTTCCCATCATGACACTTCCGTTTCCCACTTTCCATCGGATTCTGGAGGCATTGCGTGTTGAGTAGCGGAACTCGATGTCGTGCTAATAATGAGCTTGCAATAAAAAATCTGTTAGCGAGTTAGAAAAATAATAGACAGCACACAGAATCTAAAATAGGTGTAACAAATACTTAAAGATTACAATATAAATAATTTTATTTCTTCATCTAAACGGAAATTGAAACAAGAAACATAATGGAACAACAAAATACGACGTTAAAAAGATAAAATTAAATAAATATCTTATTACTCTATGATCGAAGTTTGGTAATCAATACTATTAGGTCACGGTAATCTTTAACCTACTTACTAGGTACTTCAACGTACTACTCTAGGAAGTGGAGCAAAACAAAATATTCAATAAGAATAAATAGCCCCTCTTAGTCAATTATTATCATTTACTTCAAAACTTACCAACAACGGCCAAAACTATTAGAGTGAAGGGGCCAGAGGTGTAGGTACAATACTTTCAGCATTATTATGTACAATCGAAAGAAATAGAATAGCGAGAAATCATCAAAATAATTTATTTGACACCTAGGTTTTTAACTTAAATTAACTTCACACTTTATCCTTAGCGGGGTAGTCGGAGAATACGGAGCGCCCAACGTTACGTTCTCTACATACCTATTTCGCCTCGTCCACTGTCATCAACCTCTTCATACATGCCCTCCGGGGGGTCCTCCTGCTTGCTTTAGTATATTTGATACTGTGTTTTCGAAGGTGAGCCGACGCCTTCTCCTACCTGATGAGAGAGAGACCACTCACTTTTCCGTAGGTAGGTTTTTTCCATTATAGTTGTGATTATATTTGAACTTTAAACTTTTATGTATAATATAACATTTTCACTATGTTGAAATGGAGTCAACAAATTTAATCATCGACTTAAATATTATTTAATGTCGTTGAGCGTGACTCAGTTGATTCTCTTAAATTAATTAACAGCTTCCCTTTGGCTCGGCTTGTTGTTGGAATAATGTAATTGATAATATTTAAATGTTTACTGTTTATGTGAAAGCCTTAGACCTTTGTCGTTTAATTGAGATTTTGGTTGTTATTTGTAATAAATATTGACAAAGTATTTTTTTATACAGTAATGGTAAAGTACAGTAGTTTATATATGAAATATGATACTGCCAAAATACAAAGGGAGAAAACGGAAAGGAATTATACTTATTTGGAAAACGTATAAAAATATTTATTTAGAAAAGGATTTGTACTTTTAATGTTAAGAACTCTTTATATTAAAGAAGAGTGTACATATTTCAAAATTGACCTAGAAATTTAAAAAAATGTGAATATAAAATTTAAAGGTTCAAGATAAAAACGAGTATCTTATCTATTCTACAGAATGGAAGTAGTTAGCTATAAGTTATTCGCGTCTCGTTGTGACCTTTTTACTATGCTGCGAAAGTGGAGTCGGTCGCGTTAATACTTAACACTGTTTTATAGAAGTGCAAAAATAGATTTTTTTTATTTCTCTTTTTTATATATTTTTTTGCAAATTTTTTTCTTATTTTCACCTGTATTATTATCTATCTATTTATTTATCTATATATATAGCTGTAGGTGGCTGCGCAGATTTAATTTTATAATTTTTCTTATTTTTTTATTTTCTCTCCGAGCGAAAGATGCTCAAAAAGCCGAACTTCTGAGTTAATACATTACTGCAGTAGACAGTACTACAGTAAAGTCACTGCGACTAGCGACAGTACAGGGAGTGTCTGTTGTGTGCGGTATTATTTATCACATTTGTTTATTTATATGAATAAGGAGATAATCTAATGTTAAGATTATCTGTTTCCAAATATTTTAAAATTTCCGGGATATTTAGATACATTGTATTATCGCGGAGCTTAACGCCGAGCTTTGTCTGATAAGATTGGATAAATTAAAATGCTTATTGCCATAATACGTATTGGCGCAAGATTTTGTATATATACGCAATTAAGCTTACATACTTGATTATTATTACTTAATGAATCACTATAAAGACAATATTTTGAATAATTAAAGAAGGATTTTCTTTATTTTACAATAAATTACTACAAATACAACGCAAAATATTTTTTTGTTGCCCCTTATCAGTGAAATTCAGAGGCGGTTAGACTTAGCGATGAAAAGGGCTTATATTTCTTATCTAACCGACCGCTTGGGGCAGTAAACAAAGTTGCTTACGAAGCTCACCTTATGGAAAATATTTGTTTTTTTTTTATATTTACTCACTTCTCTCAAAGGTCGTCGTGGTGCAGTAGAACAAAATGTATATGCATCTAAAAAAAAATATGCTTTATTGTAGGTATCGCGACGGTCGTGGGCTCGATACCCACTCGGAAGAATATATTACATTTCCTCGCACTAGTCAGAAGACAAATGACATGGGGCATTTTGTTCCGCCATTTAACACGCTACTCGGAAAGCTGAAAACACTGTGTGTTAACACTGAATTCCCTTTATCTACTGATACATAGTGAAGATTAAAAAAATCTCTTAGTGAGGTAGGTGAAGAGAATCTAGTGTTAAGTCACTTTGATATTTAACAACTTTGAAATATCTGAAACATATAACATTTTATTTAATGAAACATCCATTAGTAGTTAAATTTCTATACGTTGTGTGCCGTTGCCATTAAAATATGAAGGTAATGCTTGTGGGTTTAACTTTAATAAATTATTATAATTAAAAACTATTCTGAAATGAAATGTGGGGCCGTCGTGGTGCAGAGGCGGTTACGGCGGAGACGGTTGTGGGTTCGATTACCACTCGAGGAAATGAAATATTTAATATTATCATTTTCTCGCTCTGGTATCGAGGCTAGCCTGCCGTTGGTTTCTTTTTTATATGCTATGTATATCACATTCATTTCATAGTTATTTCTACTAACAAATTTACTAAAATGAACAAATTCTCATAAAAGAAATGAGATGAAAAATATAAGTAATAGTCAATACTATCAGTTATTTAATAAAAGGATCCTTTATAAATTTTGCAGACTTATGAGCGTACAAACGAAGCGATAAAGAGCGTACGTGCCCATATAAAATGAATATGGCGAAAATTATTTTATCCTAACTATAGTTTTGTTTGCGGCAAGCTTCAACTTATAATGAAATATATACGAAATTTCGGAAAATATTAAATCTATTTTTTTAATATTTTTCAGTATTATTTTCAAAATGAAGATATCTTAGGTTACCATTGGATGTTAGTGGTGGATTACATAATTAAAGTATCATGACCAAATAAATATAATCACTTTAATTAAGATTTTTTTTAACTTCTGCAAACTCAGCGTCCAGACACTCCGTTCTCCGTGTTCCGATCGAATTCATCACATAGGCTGAAAGTGGCGGACTTGACGTCGAAAACCAGAAAAGTCCTCCAAGTGAGAATCAAACCCACAACATTGTTTACAATCAGAATCTCCAAAAATTATGTGATTTAGATATTATTCGCCTTTTTATTAACAATTTTTCAAGTAAAGAAGGAAGGAAGTAACGAATTTTTTACAAGGAAGTCCAAATATTTTTTCATTTATATCGTACATCTTACTTAATATACGTCTTGGAATGTAAATGTTTGTATTATGACAAACCAACTTGGCAACGAATAAAATTAATATGATATGATCTGCATAAGAATATTCTGAGAGCAATTCTTGGAAATTCTCATTATTTTTTAGTATCATTATATAATTAAGCGCGGTTTCTTGTTATCTATAATGAAAAAATGTCAGTCCGATAGTGGAAATGTGGTGTAATCCAAAGCTTAATAAAAAAAACATATATAATAGAGGCCACCGTGGCGCAGAGCGAGTAAACGCAACGATTGTGGGTTCGATTCGCATTCGAGGGAATAAAATATTTAATATTTTTATTTGATTGCTCTAGTAACGAGGTGAAGTGCAGTGTCTAATTCTCACCACTTAAACATTCCGGCCAAATTCTTGAGGCATTACGTGTTGAGTGGCGGAACTCAACGCCGCGGTTTGCCTTCTTACCAAAGTAAGTAAATAAAAATAATATAATTTAATTTTGTAAACATAAAAAAGAGTTTTTTTATAGAGATGTTTTTTGTAAACATGAAAAACGTCGAAGGAATGTCAAAATAAAAAAAATGAAGAACAATTTCTATATGATTTTTGCTGCGGACTCTTTTTTCAAAACTTCTATAAAAACTATTTTGTCGAATGATTGATTTGATGGGATATGACTCAGCTTAATGTAATGTCATACTTGGGGAGTAGGGATTTCAACCCGTTGCCACCCAACAGATTACCGGAAAAGGAAGATAATATAGTACTACGTTTGAGATATATATTTTTTACTTTTACGCTGTATCCCGTAGTAAGCAAAGAACCCTGAGAATTTAGTGCGTTGAGTGCGCGTTGAGTGGCAGACGTGATAGTTGTGGGTTCGATTTCTCTTCGGGGGAATTATTATAATTATATTCTCATTATCTATTATTTTTTTTATTTCTCCATTACAACAGAAATGTTTATTATATGTGACGAATAAAAATATGTATTTAGTGAACCTTATACAAATATCTTTGTCATACAACCAAGAATGCATATAGGAAGGATTTGTTCTCATTAAACTTCTAAGCGACGTGGAAACTTATATGAAACTTCGAGTTTCATACTTAAGTGGAATCTGCAACGGAATGGTAACTTACAATAGATTTATGCTATGCTTGCACATACTTGTTATTGTTCAGTAGCTTAGTGGTACTTGAATTTAATCTCCAAAAAGAATAAAAATCAGCTTCACACTGTATCCCGCATGTAGCACGGTAGGCAGAGGGAACCTAGTGTTAAGACACTCCGTTCCCCAATTTCCGCCGAATTTTTCGAGGAATTGCGTGTTGATTGGTGGAACTCAACGCTGGGTTCTGTATTGCGTATGACGTATTGGCACAGCCCATACGGCCCTCCTTCTTCCTACGTCCACGGGCTTTTGCCTTGGTGCCAGAGCAAAGAAATGAAAATATTATTAAATAATAATGCATTCCTCTGAAAATTTGAGTATCAAATTCAAAAAATAAGAATGATCTTTAACTTTGATCAAGTCTTAATTTTTTTTCTAGGTATGGTTATGATTTTTTCATTATATGCTTTTATGACAAACTAAGCAGAGGCCGTCGTGGCGCACTGGCAATCGAACCCATAACCGTCGCGCTTACAGTCAGGGAGTAAAATATCATACATATAATATAACAAAGAGTATTTATTATAATCACTCCCCTAAATAGAATTAGAATTAACAACCATTGAGCTTAAATAGTTATATCACAACTGCTTCATAGTAGCGTTAAATATAAAGTACTAAAACCTAAAACCGTTTTATTTTCAAAGCTTCTTTCAGTGTTAATTACGAGGTGTAAAAGATTTTAAAATTTAAATCTCATAGTGTCGGCGACATTGTGTAATGTACAGTGCTAATGAAACGGAATTATGTAACGTCCTGTATAACTAGCTTGGCGTTGATAGTGGTTTGATTTTTAATCCCCGACACAAACACAAGGGGTTATATCGTATGTGTTTCTGTGTATCTGTATATAATTTGATCCTACGGGAACAGGACAAAATGTAATTTTCCATTTTTCATCTTAAATAAAATTCACAGTGAAATCATTTGTTGTTATTACTAACCGGAAGTAGGTACTGAAGAAAACTCCACATTATTCCTTTTTATAAAGTAGCCTAGAGGACACCTACTTTTCTTGTCACAAAAACATAGTAAGCTTGATAACTAACCGGTTTCCGCCGCCGGCCTGAGATGCAAATTTCCTCATCATCCCTAAATCTTAGTCTGCATAATGTAAATGTAAATTTAAGTTTTTCGTCATAATATATATATATATATATATATATATATATATATATATATATATATATTATGATCTATNAGATAAAAAATCCATTTAATAATAAAATCGTCAATACTTTTTTGTTTTAAATGAAATAAGTATTAATTGAGTAGGTAGGTAGATGATAGGTAGGCCATTATGATGCAGCGTTTGTCTATAAACGCGACTGTTTTAGGTTCGATTTCCACATGGGGGTTTAAATTCTTTTCATATTCTCGCTCCGATGACAAGGCAAATCACGGCGATGGGTTGGTTTTGGCGGTGCGTGGGGAACGGAGTGTCTATAGATTAAGACACTTCGTTTTTTCCTTCTATCTCTATATTCTTCTATCCTACTATAGCCTGTGCTGTATTCTACATAGGATATAACGTGAAGTTAAAACTGTAAAATTGTTTAAAACTGTAAATTTGTAAATAACTTAAAGTGTAAATAGTTCTATTTAAAAATATATTTTTTAGCGTCACGCTGTATTCCGTACACAACAGGGTAGGCAGGGGGAACCTAATGGTAAGACACTCCGTTGCCCCTATTCCGCCGAATTCTGAAGACATTGCGTATTGAGTGGTGGAATTCAACGTCGCGATTTGCTTTGACGCCAGAGCGAAGAAAATGGAAATATTAATACTTCATTTCATCGAGTAGGAATCGAACCCACAACCTGTCATGCTTACAGTCCTACTATGTGCCTCTACGCCACGACTAGCCTCAATATTTTTATAAAAACTAAAAATATATAATATTTACATTTTATTACTTAGGTACTTACATATTTTATAAATTACCTCTGCAGAAATTCGTGAATAGCTGAAAACTCATATTTAAAAATTATAGAACTAATTTTTATGATATTTCATGTTCGCTAAGTTGGAATAGACGATTTTTAAATCAAGAGGATCGTCTAATTATGATTTATTTTTCAAAAGGTTACAAGCATCCAAGCACTTAGCTACGCCTAAATTATACTAAAATACTACAATTTTAATTATATAAACATGTCAAACTGATAACTTCTTTTTTGGTCGTACTTTTGAGCCCGTTGTGGCGGAGTATAAGGGTGACTGTAACGCGAGGGCTATGGATTCGATCCCATTCGAGGGAGGGAATTATTATGTATTAATATTTTCATTTTTTCGCTCTGGCACTAAGACAAAAATCCGGCGTTGAGTTCCGCCATTCAACACGCAATGCCTCGAAAAATTTACCCGAAAGTGGGGAACGGAGTGTCTTAACTCTTTCCCTCTGCCTACCGTACTGTATGCTGGATACAGCATGAACCTTTTTCGAAGTTCATTAAAAACATAATAAGATAGATAAAGAAAATTTATGTGAAACTGTCTCCGTTATTAGCAATTATTTTCGGACTTATAAACAGTAGAACTCTGTCAGCGCAACATGTGACAGACTCAATTTGCATTGTAATTACCAAGTTGTATTTACTGGGCGGCCGGAAATAATTAACTTGTGCCTTGTACCAAATTAATAACATTATCATGTTTAACGCAACAGAATGTACAATGTGAAATGCGGTGTTATGGATTAAGAAGTTTATTTCAGTATTTTAAGTCTTATTTTTGAACTGGAAGATAGCTATGAATTTAATAGAAAATAGAGTTAAGACACTCCGTTTAACGCTCACCGCCGAAACAAACCCAACAAGTGAAAATTGAACCTACAACTATCGCGTTTATAGCCAAACGCTGCACCATAAAAGTATATCTATTTAATTAAAAAAAAGTACGATGATGAGGCCAGTCGTGGCGCAGCAGCACGAGGAGTGACTGTAAAACCGACTGGTTGTGGGTTCGATCTCCACTCGAAGAGATGAAATATTTACTTAAATTTATATTTCCATTTCTTCGCTCTGGTGTCGAGGTTAAGCGCGGCGTTGAGTTCTGCCACTCAACACGCAATGCGTCCAGAATTCGGCAGAAAGTAGGGAACGGAGTGTCTTAACACTAGGTTCCCTCTGCCTACCCTGCTGTGTGCGGGATACAGCGTGAAGCT
>JAAIXJ010000131.1:376636-394732 GCA_013403705.1 Heliconius hermathena
TTTTACCTTGATATCAGAACAAAGAAATTAAAATAATAATTTTAAATAAATATTACATTTCCTCGAGTGGAGATCGAACCCACAATCAGTCGCGTTTACAGTCACACCTTATATCCCTGCGCCACGACTGGCCTAGAATATTTCATAGTTTTTTACATAATTCTCTTTATTTATTTTTTGATTTATATAATTGAGAATTCGGCGAAAAGTAGGGAATGGAAGTGTAATAGGAACGGAGTGTTAGCAATAGGCCCCTCTGCTATGTGTGGGGTACTGCGTAAAGCTACAAAAAATAACTATATATAACTAGTGGGCGCGCGCGGCTCCGCCCGCTTATTTGGACACTTAGGGGTGAATTCTAAAAAAACTACGAAACACGTGTTCAATAAAATATTTTTAATAGTCTGAATTAAATTTTTTATAAAAATCGGTGGTGATTTAAAGATTTTTCCTTACAAACTTTCAACCCCTTATTTGCACCCTTAGGGGTGAATTCTTAAAAACCATGAAACACGTGTTCAATGTTTTTAAGAGTTTGAATTTCAAATTTTATAAAAATCGGTGCCGATTAAAAAAAAATCCATACAAACTTTCAACCCCTATTTCATCCCTTTAGGGTTAAAATTTTTCTAAATCCTTTCTTAGTGGATGTCCAAAATATGAAAATATCTGCCCAAATTTCACGTTTCTACCATCAGCGGTTACGGCTCTGCGTGCATCTTACCTCAGTCAGTCAGCACAAGTCCTTTTATATATATAGAAGATTATTTAAGTCAACAATTTTAATGTAGTTCTACTAGTTTCATTTTTTTTCTACTCTTTCGTATGTAACAGAGTAAGCCGAGAAAACCTAGCATTATGATAGTCTGAATAAAAACAAATTCAATTATTTTCCCAACTGGATGTCGAATCCACAATTATCACATTTACGTTCAGAATGTGTCACTGCGCCATGATGGCCACAGAAATACATGTTTTCAATAAAATATTAAAATTTTAATTACATTTTTGATTTAAATTTGGCAAAGTGGTATGATCATTTTAATTAATACTAGAGACCCGCCTTTTGTAATTAATCTTTTACATAATGAAGTAACCGAGCACTTCTGTCATCAAAGAGACTGTGTGTTGACTGCGGACAGTTTAACTGGAAAAACATGCAGTTGTTACCTATTAAGTAATTTGTTCGCATGAACTTTAAAATGTAAAATGGAAAAATATTTTTTTTTCGTGGAAATATCAAGTATTTGTATTTGTGTGCTCCTCCTTCCTTCCTTAGACCTTCAATCCTTAACATATCTAGATGTCAAGTTTTTAAGTTCAGTATTTTCGTTTATGCGTTGTCATTCTGCAGTGACTTAAACTTAATCCTACTAATTCTACTAATATTATATTATAAATGTGAAAGTTTATGAGGATAGATACTTGTTTCACTTTCACATAAAAACTACTGAACAGATTTAGATGGAAACTTTTCAGTAATATAGCTTATGTTTCAAAAAAACATATTTATTACAATTTATGTAGTGATTTAATAATAATTTTAAGTGGGTGAAGTCGTATGTGTCTCACTAGTATTTATACAGAGTGTTTTTATCTTCACGATTTTACACAAAACCACAGTTTTTACTACTCTATAAAAGCTTAATACAAATAAAACTAAAGAGATTTTGATTTTGAATTACGTAAAATAGACGAGAGATATCCCTTCCTTGTTCGGTTATGTTTGTGAGAATGAAAAGTGGTAGATCGGGAATGTTTCGTAGTATTTTCATAAAAATAGATGTTTACGTTATTGGTATCATTACGTTATAGGTATTCATTGGTATATTCATAACTTCATCATATGTAATACAGTACGGTACAATACGTAAATATCATGAAATTCAAATAATAATCCTACGTCTAAACTCTTGACGAATATTGGTAAATTTTTTAGAAGTAGGTTTGAAATATTTTAAACAACGGGAAATTGATTATTGTGTGATTTGAAATATTTTAATTAACATACCAAAATAAGAAGACAAAACCAAATTAAGCAACATAACATACACAATAAGATAACTCAAATGGAGATGGACTGGCCACACCAAGCGAGGGCAGGAAAAGTAAAGCAAAGTTATAAAAAGTTGGTATCCTAAGAATAAAAAAAGAAACCGACGCAGCCAATTGAGAAGATAGGAAGACGATATTAAAACCATAGCCGGCAAAATATGGACCAGACTAGTAAGGGATAGGGATGCTCGGAAGAAATTGGAGGAGGTCTTTGCTAAATTAGTACTGGATTCTTAACATCATTAATATATTTATGTGTTTATAATTACAACTGTATATTAAAAACCCTCAGACATTGAATAAAGGCTTATTATTATTATTATATTAACAAACACAATGACCATATTTATGCTGAATGCTTTTAAGAAGCATTTCAATTAGTCAACAAAGTACATTATCCAACTTCAGTGATAGTTTGGTGGAGTATTGCTGGTGTTGTTCAAAACATTGGCACAAGATTGTCTAGATACTATTCTTGAGAATATAGTTAAGTCCTTTTAACAGCACCAATAACAGGTTCAATAGCCAAGAAGGGTCCTTTCAGCATGACTAGGTGCCGGATTACAAAGCTCGATACCTAATCTCGGTTAGAAATGAACATTCCGTAATTTATCAGAGTTAGAAACCGGCCGTCATCTAGTCCAGATAGAGTTATGCGGAAGCAAAATTGTATAATACTATTTCAACATTCATTCACTCACTGATTATCAAAATAGAACGAGTACTTCCCATATACTTAGAGAGCTGAAATTTGCATATATATATATATATATATATATATATATATATATAAATAAAAGAAGAATTAACATACATATAAATATCCTTAAACGTATCCATTCATACGCACACAATACTTATAAAAATTAATTACGTATATAACACACATAATATGCTCAGATTATGAGTGCTGAACAGCACTCAAACTTTAAAGATAAAACTTTTTAAGTCTATGTTTTAAAATTCCAACTGTTTGAGATTGTCTAATTTTATCTGGTAGTGCATTTCAAAGTTTTACTGTCTTAATAATGAAAGAGTCTTCATAACATTTCGCACGGAATATAGGAATTTCTGGGAGATTGTTGTTAAGGGAACAGGGGTGCTGGGAGTGAAGGGTGTTCGACACCAAGAACTTAAATCGTTCTTTGAGGTATGAAGGCGTTGCATGATGGTATAGAACTTGTGTCTTTACCTCCTTTGAGGATAAGAGAGTGTAGGTGCCGTCGGTCTTTCACAGTTAGCCATTTAAATTGAGTACTATACTATTGTGTTATGTGATTCAAATTCAAATTCAAAATATTCTTTATTCAAATAAACTCTTATAAGCACTTTTAAATCGTCAAATGAACATATAAACAAAAAAAAAGCTGCCACCGGTTCGGAAGGCAGTTCTGCTGAGAAGAGCCGGCAAGAAATTCAACAGTTGCTCTTTGTCAGTCAAGTCAATGGTATTATTACATTATCTGGCAGCTATCCTGCATCACATTCAATAGACATTAATTCCATACATGTTTATCATCTAAATATTCTTGAACAGTGTAATAAGCTTTACTTGTTAGTATTTTTTTTAAAGTTACTTTAAATTGTGGTAGTGGCAAACTTAGAATACATTGCGGAAGTTTATTATATACACGTATACTCAGACCCATAAAAGATTTTTTTACTTTTTGGAGGCGAAAACTTGGCGTAACAAGTTTATCTTTGTTTCTCGTTCCTATCGTATGTATATCACTATTTTTACTGTGACACTGTGCATTTTGCCGGACAAACAGAATATTGTAATATATAAATTGTGAAGCAACTGTAATAATACCTGCATCTTTAAAAACATCTCGCAGAGAATCTCGAGCTCTTAGGGTATAAATATATCTCACGGCTCTTTTTTGGAGAATAAATATTGAATTTATATCGGAAGCACTGCCCCATAGCAACATTCCATAACATAAAATACTATGAAAATAGCTATAGTAGACTAGTCGGGCAGTTTCAACGTCCGTCAGTTGTCTTACTTTTTTTATTGCGAACGCGGCAGAGCTGAGTTTATCCGCAAGTGCTTCTAGATGAGTGTTCCACTGGAGTTTGGAATCTATAGTTAAACCTAAGAAAATAGCTGATTTCGACACATTGAGGGTTTCTCCTTTAATTTCTAGACTAAGATCACGTTTATTAACGTTTGGCAAAGCAAATTCAATACATTTGGTTTTTTTAGCATTTAACATTAAATTATTCTTATCAAACCAATAGAGAATATGGGATAATGCACTATTCACTTCGTCATAATTTGTTTTATTTCTGTCTACCTTAAAAATTAAAGAGGTATCATCTGCGAAGAGTACAATATCACATAGGTTCTTTGCATAAAAAGGCAGATCGTTAATATAAAGAAGAAATAAAAGGGGACCAAGTATAGATCCTTGTGGAACGCCCATCCTTAGAGGAGATCCAGATGATTTTACATTATTTATACTAACTTTCTGGATTCTTTCGCTTAGATATGAGGCAATAAGATCAAGGGCAGTATCCTGTATACCATAATGATANTGGCGCAGCGGCACGAAGTGTGACTGTAAAATCGACTGGTTGTGGGTTCGATCCCCACTCGAGGAGATGAAATATTTACTTAAGTTTATATTTCCATTTCTTCACTCTGGTGTCGAGGCTAAGCGCGACGTTGAGTTCTGCCACTCAACACGCAACGCCTCCAGAATTCGGCAGAATGTGGGGAACGGAGTGTCTTAACACTAGGTTGCCTCTGCCTACTCTGCTGTATGCGGGATACAACGTGAAGCTGATGATGATGATGAAAAAATTATTGTTGTAGCGTAACATAACATCGCATCGTATCTAGCCAGAGGGATAAAAATATTTATTTAATTATTAAATTTATATCTACGAACTCATTGACTTCTAGCCTGAAAATATAAAAAAAAACTCAATAACTATGGAACTGTGTGAGCACATCACCGAACTAAATTATCCATTTATAATAACCATCTTTGACGCCCGCATACAAATTGTTTTCCAATAATTGTTAATTTACCTACTCTAGAGCTGATAGGGGCAAAATGTACTGGAATAACTAGACATATCTCTCATTTTTTTTATGACACTAAAATCTGGGATGAAATTATGCGGGTCATAGCGTGAGGCTGTCACGCGTTTTATCTCATAGCATGGTAGACAGAGGGACTGTTCCCCACGTTCTGCCCAATTATCGTGCCATTTCGTGTTAAGTGACGGAACTCAAAGCTGCACTTTGTCTATTACAGCGGAGAAATGAGATAATTTTAAAAATAATCATTTCTCCGAGTGGATCAAACCCTGCGCACCGTCGGCTAGTGGTTGAAGGTATTTAGAAATAGAGATTTAATTAGTTTATAATATACTGGGGCTATCCGCTCGCTTCGCTTGATGTAGTGATAATAAAGTACTCATTAAACGTATGTATAAAAATATATAAAAATTCTCCCTACAGAAATGCTAACAACATAAATAAGTTGTAACACGCATTTAAGAATTATGACGTAGCTTGATGAGAACGTATAGCCTAGTAGTCAAAGCGCTTGGACGGTTTCCAAGAGGTGCCAGTTCAAATCCCGCTACGTTAAAATTTTTATACGTTTTATAATTATACGTATTTATACGTTTTATACGTTTTCTAATTAGTATAAAAACTATTATTATTTTCAGGAGAACGCGCATTTAATACAGTAACTATTATATTATAGTAAAATTTTAATGTGCTGGTGCAGCTCATTACACGATATATTATATGATGTCTCTGGTTATATAAATATAAAAATATGATATATCACTGCAAAACAGTCTAAAGAAAATGTATGTAGATAAGTACCAAAGTTCGTCAAGCGTCATGAGTAAAACTATTTAATATTAACTTTGAATCTAAGAGCTAAATTGATAAATAGATAACGTAATAATATATCAAAAAAAGGGAAGTTTAATGGGTTGTAAATAATATAAGAACATAATTTATAACAGCTTCACTCTGTATCCCTCATATAGCAGGAAAAGGGAACCTAATGTTAAGACAATCTGTTCCTCACTTTTAGCCTAATTTTCGAGTGGTGGAATTCAACGCAATTCACATTACCGTGTTCCCCCGATCGGGTATCAAACCCTCAACCGCCGTGTTTACACATATGCAACGGCCTTTAATATAAAATAAAAAATACCGAGAATATATTAATTTAATTTAGAAAATAAACAAGCTGTTTTACGATTTTCTTGAAACATTTATGACATAGACAAAGTGCCATTAGGCAGCTACATATCACAAAAAAACACACTGTTGCCACTGTCTGGAGTTCATCCTTAAACGTTTACACCATTGACTTTAGAACCCTTTCTTTGCCTTTTAAAATATAGTTTATTTTAACTTTAATATACTTTTATTCTTCAACTATTTATTCTACCTAGTAGTCTTACATTGAGTGCTTCGCTTGAATAAACTATGAAACTTCGAGCAAAATGTACTTTCTATTCGATTTTTATTTCATCTCAAATAAAAAAAACAGAGAGACATCATCAGGTAACATTTGGAACCTTTTTTTATTTAAAAATACAAGGGAAACGAGCGTACGGGTCACCTCATGGTAAATGATCACCGCCGCCCACGACTCCGTATAACTCAAGAAGAGCTACAGGTGTATTGCGGGCCTTTCAGGTGTCGGTATCGACTTGGAAACCTAACGTCGAAACGGTAGGTAATAAGTAAATTGCTATTGAGTAATGTAAAAAAAAATTACAGTCTGTTTGTGTCTTAAACCCGGATTCCACTTGAAAGGGAAATGAGCGGGTAATGTTTAGACGGAACGGATTCCTTTTATATAAAATAGGTTTACATTTCCACCAACAACGGGTTGTGTATTTTATAATTACTTACCGCTCACTAGAAATGAGCGAGTTCATTTCAACTCTTTTTGCTCGCTTGCTCTTTTTTAGTAGAAATATAAATAAGCAGCTCACCCTTGCGATGGCAACGTAGTCCTTAATGGGCACGGCCCGCTCGCGGTGGAAACCGCGATTTATTGCGGAGTTGGGTTCCGCCACGTCGTCCAATGTGGCAAACAGGAATTTGTGAGCAGAGTGATTTATCACCTAAATCCCGTCGTTAATACGCAAACAATGTGAGAAAATAAAAACAAAGGAATATGATCAAATATAAGAATAGTCTTTTTTTAAATGGTTTTCTTAGTAATTATCTGTAACTGTTCACGTCTAGATATACAGTACAAAAATCTTCGTGTTATATGCACAAATTAAGTGATAATATTGGAAAATGGAATTTTCACATTTTTAAATTATTATATGTGACTCTAATTTCTTTCACAAATGTAAAAAAAAAATACTGAGAGCATGAAAATAACCAAGTTTAATGTTAATGAGAATTAACTAAGACATTTATAGGACAGGTTCTAAATATTTGTGATAACATTGAAAAGAATAACATGATGTAATATAATAATATACATACCCTTCTATAAGTCAACTATCTGACACAATTTTTTTTATTTCAAACGCGTAGTTCCAGAGATAAAAACATTGAAACAAACAAGTTCTTTAGAATAATCTATATATATAAAAGGACATGTACCTGACTGACAAAGGCAAGACGCACGCACAGCCGTAACCGCCGACGGTAGAAACGTGAAATTTGGACAGATGTTTATTTTCATAATCTGGACATCCACTAAGAAGGGAGTTTGAAAAATTTTAACCCTAAAGGGATGAAATAGGGGTTGAAATTTTGTATGGAATTGTTTTTAAATCGGCACTGACTTTTATAAAATTTGAAATTCAGACTCTTAAAAACATTTCATTGAACACTCAACATGGAAAAATCTTTAAATCGCCACCGATTTTTATAAAAATTTCAGACTGTTAAAAATATTTTATTGAACACGTGTTTCGTGGTTTTTTTAGAATTCACCCTTAAAGGTGCAAATAAGCGGGCGAAGCTGCGCGCGCCCACTAGTGTTAGTATAGAATAGGACAGAAGAATAGGTCTCTACTAGTATTATCAAATTATTTGGTTTTGCTCGTCGGCGGCGTCGTCGATTTAATTTGTTTTTTTTTTTAATTTACAGCTTGTACAAAAATAGTATTTGACGGTATTTTATATAGACTTGAAATGCAAGTAAAGACAACTATATGCCTACAAGTTAAATGCTTCTTAATGCTTTATATTATTTTAATTACCTAATCGGTTCTCCTTTTTTCATATAGGCCTACGCCTATTCCATGTCCAATAATGGGCCTATCCATCAACCAGTTCATTAGCTTTAGTCGTTTTTATTCGATATCTTCAGAATCGAAATGTGTGAAATATCTAGAAAGTTGGAGAACGGAGTGTCTTAACACTAGGTTTCCAGATTCGCTCCCTTCCCTCCTTATTCCCTGCTATGTGCGGGAAACAGCGTGATGGTTAAAAAAATAATGTACAAGAAGTTGCACTCTATATAATTACTTAGTTATATAGTTTCAAATAAAAATATTTACCCTAAACTAATATTACGACACTATAATATTATACGACACTATATATTTACGTAAAAAGCGATGCCAGTAATTCCAATCAGATGTTTCACATAGTTTATCTAAAGATAATAATAATCTTGAAAATGTGAAACTATTTAATATTCAGAATATTCTTATTAGAATGTTTTGAAATATCTTAGCTGGTTAGCTTTGCGCTTTATTCCATATAGCAGGGTAGACTAGTGTCAAGACATTATATACTCCACTTTCCTCCTGAAATTGAGACATCGCGTATTGAGTGGCGGAGCTCAACGCGGGAAGGAGTATAGCTAAACGTCCTACTACGACTCGATGGCCTAGAATATTTTAGTTTAGTATAATAATAAAGTAACTTATTTTATTACTTAGTATTTTAATGTATACTTCACGCTGTATCCCGCACACAATAGAGTAGACAGAGGAACCTAGTATTGAGACTCTCCGTTCCCCACATTCAGCCGAATTCTGGAGGCATTGTGTGCTGAGTGGCGGAACTCAACGCCACGCTTTGCCCCGACACCAGAGCGAAGAAATGGAAATATAAATGTAAATAAATATTTCACTCCCTCGAGGGAGTCGAACCCACAACCGGTCGCGTTTACACTTTGTGCCCCTGCGGGACGACTGGGCTCGAATGAATGAATTCTGTTCTGTTTTAATTATTCTGATAAACATTTCTTGTTTTTGTACATACAAATTGTACTCTGTTTTAAATTTTAAAGCGTTTCTGTTCATTATTGTAGCTGTGTAATGTTTAAATTCGCCGAAATAACTTTATGATAAATATTTTTTATATATAAGATTTAGAGAGAATTCTCAGTATGGTGCCGGTCACGGTTCGTTCTAGGTCTGATTCCATTTTATAGTATGGGAAATATTTTAAATGCCTGATTGGATCGGAATTTGACCGAAATAATAATATGAATGCTTCCATTGTTTCTCACGTAGGTTTATTTTTACAGATTGAGATCAGAACGAGAAAGAACCATGACTGACACTATAGGGAGAGTCCTCTTTAGCGCTAAGTTGTTAGACTATGAAGGAACAGTGCAATAGCAATGAGTTCAATCCCTGTTCGGGAAATTTATAGTTTTCATGTGCCCACTGTATACTAATATTGAAAAGATGATCGGTTTATTTGGTTGAACGCACTAATCTAAGAAATTATCGATTATTGAATTGTTCAATAATTCCTTTTGTGTTTAGATAATCTATGTATCGAGGAAGGTTATATGCTATATTATATCACTAATCGTTTTAATGTAATCCACTGTACTGGTTAGTCATCTCGAGGACCAAGAATGTGTAATTAAAAAAAAATTAAATCAGCTTCACGCTGTATCCCGCACATAGCAGGGTAGGCAGAGTGATATAGTGATAAGACATTGCTTTGTGTAATGTGCCATACATAACTAAATAGTGTAACTTATTACGCTTTAGCGCGGCGTTAAATTCCGCTACTTAAAATGGTACATCTCGTGTCATCAGCTTTCAAAAAAATATCGTCATTTTTATAATAAATTTATATTATAAAAATGACGATATTTTTTTGAATCTCTCAAAAAATCTCTCTCTTAAAATCGATTTACATATTTTAAAATTTAAATTGTAAAACTTCAGTGGGTACTACATAAAAGACATCTTTATATTTCTTTCTTCGACTCTTATGTCTCGAGTGTAGTGTATTTTTGCAGGTGTTCGAAAGAAAATCGTCGGTATTCACGTCCTTTACATAATGTGAGTAGCTCATAAAATGTTTATCTAATGTATATAGAGGAGTGTGAGTTCAATTCTTTTAAGAGTATTGTTTGGTTACATTATGGATCATATTTATTATATCAATTATATATAAAAAAGAACATATAGAGTTTAAAGATAATTTTATTTTTTTTATCCGCACTTAAGAAGCTTAAAGAAAAATATTTAAGCTAACGTATAACAAATTTCCATGCTTGCTCTTGTATAGTAACTAAGAGGTGGAGGTTCGAATCCTGCTACAGATTTTTTTTAACTGTGGCGGAACTCAACGCCGCGCTTTGTCTTGTTAACAGAGCGAAGAAATAAAAATATTAAAAACAATAATTAATTTCTCAGAGAGGGAATCCAACTCACAACCGTCGTGTTTATAGGCACACCCTTTTGCCATTGCGCCACGACAGTAAAATATTTTTAAAAATATTAAAACAATACTCTCCCGGCGGTGGGACCAAGGTCCAGATCATCGATGGCTAGGGCTTCAGAGTGAGGAACCTCCTCACTATACTCTTACCTCTGCTATTACTTACTATTGATTATCAGGGCCTTGTTCCTGTCTGTTTGTTTGTGTGTCCGTCTGTCAAGACCAGTTTTTTAAATTAAATTGAAAATTGAATAATTTTCTGAAATTAATGAATCAATTTCATCTCCCCGCTCTAGTAGGAAAAGCGCAGCGTTTAGTTCCACCATTCGATAAATTACATATAATTACATACACACTAATATATTCTGCATAAATATAAACTAATATATTATACAAAGTAACTAATAAACTTAAAACAACACAGAGGCCATTTGAAATATGAGCAATATTTAGCTTTTATTAACGCACCCTTGTCGGTACGGTACGCGAACATTTTTTAGCGGAGTTGTTAATTTGGTACCAACCGAGTCGAGGCTCGGAACGAATCGAGTATATTGATAGCCTATCTGTTCTGAAAATTAATTGCTAGGAAAAAAAAGTGATTGAATGATCATAGAAAGTTATTTCCACCTTTAATTTAACATGTGGTTATAAATTGACGCAAATTTTGAATTAATTTAAACGCTTATTAGGGGCTTTTATTTTTTTTTAATTTTTATATATCCGTGGCTAGAAAAAAATATTTTTACCTTTTTAGGGTTCCAGTACCTTTAAAATCTAGAACCTTTTAGGATCACTTTGTTATCTGTTAATTAATGTAAAAAACCTTCATAATATGTGTAAAGATAAAGATAAAATACAAATGTATATATATATATATATATATATATATATATATATATATATATATATATATATATATATATATATATATATATATATATATATATATATATATATATATATATATATATATATATATATATATATATATATATATATATATATATATATATATATATATATATATATATATATATATATATATATATATATATATATATATATATATATATATATATATATATATATATATATATATATATATATATATATATATATATATATATATATATATATATATATATATATATATATATATATATATATATATATATATATATATATATATATATATATATATATATATATATATATATATATATATATATATATATATATATATATATATATATATATATATATATATATATATATATATATATATATATATATATATATATATATATATATATATATATATATATATATATATATATATATATATATATATATATATATATATATATATATATATATATATATATATATATATATATATATATATATATATATATATATATATATATATATATATATATATATATATATATATATATATATATATATATATATATATATATATATATATATATATATATATATATATATATATATATATATATATATATATATATATATATATATATATATATATATATATATATATATATATATATATATATATATATATATATATATATATATATATATATATATATATATATATATATATATATATATATATATATATATATATATATATATATATATATATATATATATATATATATATATATATATATATATATATATATATATATATATATATATATATATATATATATATATATATATATATATATATATATATATATATATATATATATATATATATATATATATATATATATATATATATATATATATATATATATATATATATATATATATATATATATATATATATATATATATATATATATATATATATATATATATATATATATATATATATATATATATATATATATATATATATATATATATATATATATATATATATATATATATATATATATATATATATATATATATATATATATATATATATATATATATATATATATATATATATATATATATATATATATATATATATATATATATATATATATATATATATATATATATATATATATATATATATATATATATATATATATATATATATATATATATATATATATATATATATATATATATATATATATATATATATATATATATATATATATATATATATATATATATATATATATATATATATATATATATATATATATATATATATATATATATATATATATATATATATATATATATATATATATATATATATATATATATATATATATATATATATATATATATATATATATATATATATATATATATATATATATATATATATATATATATATATATATATATATATATATATATATATATATATATATATATATATATATATATATATATATATATATATATATATATATATATATATATATATATATATATATATATATATATATATATATATATATATATATATATATATATATATATATATATATANCCTCGACACCAGAGCGAAGAAATGGAAATATAAATTTAAGTAAATATTTCATCTCCTCGAGTGGGGATCGAACCCACAACCAGTCGATTTTGCAGTCACACCTCGTGCCGCTGCGCCACGACCGGCCTCAATTCCGGCCTGATTTTTTTATTTTTTTTATATTAACTGATGTACAACACCGCTTACGAATCGTGAAAATGAAAATATTTTGTAATATTCAAATATTGCGGAAAATGGAATATTTTAACACTAAGCGTGAACCTAATAAGGATTGCTCTGAACGGAAATCGAACCTAGTTTGATCGCTTTATACTATTAGGAAAGTCTCAATTAGAAACAATGTTAAACAAAGTAAATACAAAGTTACTTTAGAAATCTAACATGCTATGCTGTTTAGTTAGCAATTTCATATGTGGACGTAAATTAAATTTGAATAGATTTTTTTCATGATTTAATGAAGTTTTAATAACGAACTCTCTGTAAGAACCAAAAACATGGCAACTGTGATTGCAGCTTCTTCGAAGTGATGTTTTCCTTCATATATAGACTAACCAGTATATATTTTTTAAATTCAAGCCAGTAGTTCCTAGGCGCGTTCAAAAGCGCTTCACTTTTATGATAAATATTCATAGTCAGTCTACTTAGATATATAAACTTATTGTAGATCTTGATTCGAAGATTCGAGTATTATGTAGACACTATTATACGAGTCGTAGCCTATCGTAATCGAACCTTAACTATGACTATAAAATGTAAAGTGCTGTTTTTTACCGGTTTCCGTAGGAATTTCGGGAAATCCTTTATATTTGCTCTCTGCTACAATCCTCAAGAAACCTACATGCCAAGTTTCAGCGTTCTACGTCGCGTAGGTCCAGATGTATTATATCGTTATATTAAATGAAATCAGCTTCACGCTGTATCCCGCACACATCAGAGTAGGCAGAGGGAAACTAGTTTTAAGTCACTCCGTTGCCCACTTTGGAGATGTAAATATTAATAAGGATAATTCATTCCCTCGAGTGGGGATTGAACCCACAACAGTTGTGTTACAGTCGCATCTCTGTGCCCCTGGGCTACGACAGCCTCATCGTTATATTGCCAAATCATTATATCACAACAAATATATCTGATCAAATACTCTTAACTTAAGCTTTCATTTTGTTCTAAATTCATGTTATTTGGTCTTCTACTTCCTCGTTTAACGTGTAATACAACCTTTTATATTAAAATAAAACTAAAAAAATTAAGTAAACATTACTTTTTATCTGTTCATAAATTTCCTTATTTTGGCTTACAACAGGATTTTTATGAAGATTATATCCAAATAACGAAAATAAATAAAATTTGCTTTTAAATTTATAGCATCGGAGGTCTGTACGTTACAATAGTTGGGTAATTCTGAACATATGGGCGTAATTATATGTCTCACAGTTGATAAAGTATTCTTTGTAAATGTCGCATATGAAAACGAAAAATTTGATAATAATGTTTAACTTTTTATTCTATAAGAAATTAAAGACTTTTTGTCAACTAAAAGTTATTTTTCATTTTCTCGTTCTAGTAAAAAGACAAAAAAGTAGCGTTTGCTCTGATTAAAAAACAGAAAAAGTGACGTTGACGCCACACAATATTTTTTTTAAATTTGTCGGTGCGTATGGAACGGAGGGTCTTCTAACTCGAGGTTCCTTCTGCCTACCTTGCCATATGCAGCATATTTATAAAAATTGTAGGCCACGTGGGTGAAGTCACGAGCGGAGCACTAGAATATACATTTACTTAGAATAAAATACAAATTAGTATAATATCTAAAGATACTTGAAAGAATACATTCCTTTACTATTATTATCACATTATGTGGATTAAGTTCAATTTTGCTATTACGTTCCTATACAAAGCACAAAGTAAAAACTTTATCCTATGGACATTGAAAAGTTGTTACAAAAATCTTTTCAGTTTCAGTTCGTTATATAATACTTTTTTCTATTAAATATATTTTTAATATTATGAGGCCGGTCGTGGCGCAGCGAGGTGTGACTGCAAAATCGACTGGTTGTGGGTTCGATCCCCACTCGAGGAGATGAAATATTTACTTAAATTTATATTTCCATTTCTTCGCTCTGGTGTCGAGGTTAAGCGCGGCGTTGAGTTCTGCCCCTCAACACGCAATGCCTCCAGAATTCGGCAGAAAGTGGGGAACGGAGTGTCTTAACACTAGGTTCCCTCTGCCTACCCTGCTGTGTGCGGGATACAGCGTGAAGCTGATTTAATATTATATATGTCCATTTATTTATATGATTACATATTTCATTCTCTTTGTTAGTAGTACTGGAAATTAGTAAATTTTCTGTGCTTATTTATATAATAAATATGTTTTGTCCTTATGATACCATTAGTTTTTAGAGTTCCGTTCCCAAAGGGTAAAATGGCACCATATTATTACTTAGAGTCCGCTGCCTGTCTGTCTGTCACCAGGCCTTATCTCATGAAATGTAATGGTTAGATAGTTGAAATTTTCACCGATGTCATTTGATAGTTTACTTGTGTTGCCGCTATAACAACAAACACTTACTGAAAAACAGAATAATATATTTTTTTATAATAGTAGTACAAAACCATTCGTGCACGAGTTCGGTTTTGTTATAATAGCATTTCCTTGTTCCGTCACTCAACACGCAAAAACTGGGCTGGAAATGAGGAGCGGATTGTCTTAACACTAGGTTCCCTGTGCCGACTGTGCAATGTAAGGAAAAGTGTGAAAATCTCCTTTTATTTGTTTCACGGCTACAAAGGAGCGTAACTTTTAAATATTTTTAATTTGAACTGTCGCAGGCGTAATTAGACTTGTGACTTAGTATAGTTAGATATAGTTCTTGGCACTTGAATGTGTTCTTCTTGACTTTTTCTTTATATTTATTTTTAGTACTTTGTTATTTATATTTTTGAGGCCGTTGTGGCGCAGCGGCATAGCGTGTTCTTTTAAACGCAACGGTTGTGGGTTCGATTCCTATTCGGGAGAATCAATTAGTTTTATTTTCCTCGCTCAGGTAACAAGGCAAAGCGCTGTGTTTAATTCGGTCAGTTAATATACTTTTTTTAGCTTTACTGTGTATTCCGCTCATGGCAGGGTATGGAGAGGGAACCTGGGAACTTGTGTAAAGATACTCTGTTCCCATTCAGAGACTTCTGTTCCCCATTATCCACCTAATTCTAGAGGCATTACATGTTGAGTAACGGATCTTAACGCCGAGGTTCATCTCGTTACCAGAGCGAGTTTGTTAATATTATTATAGATATTGTTAGCGAACTCGTGTAAAAGAGGGTAGATTTAGGTGAAAATAACTATAAAAGCAATGGAATTATGTCAATCGAGGGCAGTTGCTTGTCGGCAACGGCTCCTATTGGAAGGAAACTCATGTGAAGTATTGTTATTAGGTGATACATATCACTTATTGCAATTACATAGTATCATTTTCCAAATAGTTTAGAAACATAGACGATGTGTGTTTTTATCGTGTTTTTTTTAAAAACGTTAACCCTTTCCGATTTCTAACAATATTATATTATATTGTACTTTTATTTATATATACAACCATTTGATTTCAAATAAAATAACTTTTCCTATAATCAATTCACTAAAATCCAAGCCTTTAAGGTCAGTGGGCAATAAAATCATGAGCATGAAAGTTGAAGTGATGTGGAATTACATTTTCCCTTTTAGCCTTTGAACTGTGAAAGTAAAAATTGAATTGAAAATTAAGTTTACTTGAGCACCGTAGTATGATTATTTAGTGTTAATAAATACGTAATGGTTGGCGTTGAGCCGCCACTCAGCACACAATATATAGAATTCAGGTAGAAAACATAAAATGGAGTGGTAAGACACTCTTTTCTATTCGTACACATTTAAATATCGCAGAACCAAGGAAAACAGTTAAAGTATAATTATTTTTCGAAGTGGACATTACACGTAGGTAGGTACATCTTTCATACGGTGACCACTATATACTAATGTATCCGACAAATCATAAATATTTGAAAGAACCTGCCACAAGATATTTACTTCTACATATTAACGCATAATAACGCTTATCGTTCCAGGGAACCTTGTGTTAGGTGATCCGTTTCCGACTAAGCAGCCATTCAATATCCGAAACAAAGCGTGTCAACAAGCGAAACTCAATATCGTGCTTTAAGTTTTTGTCCAGCTGAGCTGGGGAAATGAAAATAATTGAAATATAATTATTTCTTCAACTGAAAATCGAATTCACGACCATCGACTATATACAGTTATACGCTTTCACTGTGCCATGATCATAGTTTTATACTTCTAAATGAAATGTACTAACATTTAGCTCTTGGCAAAGATTCATATCTGTAGGTACATAATATATCTATTTTAATTCCAGTTTTAAAAGCTTCTATATTTTCATATTCTCTTGGGGTTGAGATATCCACAGCGTCATGTGTATAATTTCGTAGAAACACAGTTTATATTAATAATATAAATAAATCATATTATCATATTTATATTTGTAATAGATGATTTTAAAATTATGAAAAAATTAAAAATTACCCTGCTGTGTGCGGGATTAATTAAATTAATCCCGCACACAGCAGGGTAGGCAGAGGGAACCAAGTGTTAAAACACTCCGTTCCCCACTTTTTGTCGAATTCTGGAGGCATTGTGTGTTGAGTGGCAGAAATCAACGCCGCGCTTAACCTCGACACCAGAGCCAAGAAATGGAAATATAAATTTAAGTAAATATTTCATCTCCTCGAGTGGGGATCGAACCCACAACCAGTCGGTTTTGCAGTCACACCTCGTGCCGCTGCGCCACGACCG
>JAAIXJ010000131.1:395226-439231 GCA_013403705.1 Heliconius hermathena
AAGACACTCCGTTCCCCACTTTCTGCCGAATTCTGGAGGCATTGCGTGTTGAGTGGCAGAACTCAACGCCGCGCTTAACCTCGACACCAGAGCGAAGAAATGGAAATATAAATTTAAGTAAATATTTCATCTCTTCGAGTGGGGATCGAACCCACAACCAGTCGATTTTACAGTCACACCTCGTGCCGCTGCACTACGACCGGCCTCGTTTTTTTTCATTTGAAATGAATTATTATTTATAATAAAATTCAAGTTCGTTATACGTTATAAATAGTAGCGGTATATCGTTTTAACGGCTTACCAAACTGTCATCGTATAAAAAGATGAAAAAGATGTATAGGAATCTCTTCCGCTTTATATAGAAAATAGCAAATATTTTATATTAAGAAGATTAAATATTTTATTTTTATAAATAAATTTCAATGTAATTTTACTGATCTGTTAGAAAACAGTTCTTTTTTTAGCTTCACATTGTATTTAGGGAACAGTTACAGATAGGCAGAAGTAACATGGAAACCTATTGTTAAGATACTCCGTAAGACAAACGTTTCGTTCCCCACTTTTTGCCGTATTCTCGAGACGTTGCGTGTTTAATGACAAAACGCAACACAACGCTTTACTTCATTATCAGAGCAGAGCAATTAAATTAAAATATGAAATATTTCATTCCCCCGAGTGGGGAAACGAACCCACGACCGTCGCGCTTACACGCCGTTGTGGCTTAGTAGCACAAGCATGTATGATTATAGATGCGACGGATATGGGTTCGATGAAGTTTCTCTCGATAAGAAGACTATCCAACAATAAAATTTTATTTCAATTTGAATCAGTAGTTCCTAAAATTCAAATAACAACAATTCAAAAATATCCATTCAAATAATAGTATACATGTATAACATAAATAACTTCCCTGTAAATTTATAGTTAAATATGAATTAACTTACTAATAAAATTTCGAAATCCTGTACTTGGACGTAGGAGGATAGTTTCAGAGAGTCGTCGTGACCCAAATGTTATGTTTTTTGATAAATTTGTTTAGAACATTTTCTACGAAATCGTAAATACTGTCCATTATAGTGAAAGTTTATAATTTACTTTTATTAGCAAAATTATGAGGAAATTTTAGAAGTAAAACTATATTGTAATTAAGTTCGCTTATCGTTTATTTAGCAAATTTTTGGTACTGTTATTTGCCAATTTGATTACTTTATTTGTATGTTTTGTAAGATCAATAGAGTCGATGGTCTATCTCCTTATAAATCCAATATTTTTATTTAGTTTTTTTTATGGAAAAGGACAAGGCAAGCGATCTTTCGGGTCAGCTGATAAGTAATTACCGCCGCCCACGACCCCGTGCAACACAAGAGGAGCTACAGGTGCGTTGCCGGCCTTTAAGGTGGAGATAGACGCGCTTTTTGAAGGTCACATCATATCGACACTGCCGCGGGTATGCCATTCCATAGTTCCGTGGAGCGTCGAAGGAAGTTCCTACGAAACCGCACAGTAGTGGATTGCCACGTATCCAGGTGATGTGGATGATATTTTAGCTTGTGACGTACTGTGCGATTAGAAAATTCGGCGGCAGGTAACAGGTCAAACAATTCTCCAAAATACTCCCCATGATAAATGCGATAGAGAACGCACAGCGAGGAGACGTCTCTACGTAAAGCCAAAGTGTCTAGCCTTTTACAGATCATGGAGTTCCCAATACTTCCAATGCCTCTACGTTGTATGCGATCAAATGGTTCAAGCTGATACTGGGGGTGCACCGGCCCAGAGATGAGAACAGTATTCCATATGAGGTCCAACCTGGGCTCTATATAGGGCCAATCGGTGCTTTGGCGTGAAGTACCGTCTCGCTCTGTTGATGACTCCCAGTTTCTTCGCGCAAACTTGTGTCTTCAGGGGGTTAAATTGAACTAAGTTCCTTTCAGCCCATGAGGAGACATTCTCGAGGGATGCCTCAACAGAAGACACAAGTTTATTTCGGCACTGATTATAGATAGATTATTTTTATAGATTAATCTTGAATTATAAATAAATTAATCTTCTAAACTTAATATATTTAAGGATTTAAATTAAACATACGATAGTTGGCAGTTTGTAACAAAACTTTCTTTGATCTATAGACGTAACACGTCCGATAGTAATCAAGATTTAATCTTCTTTCTTAAAGCTTAAAGTTGGTAAAGTTTTGAATCTAGGATGACTGCTATTACAACTTTGTACTGAGTAAAACATTTTGCTGTGATTGAAATTATATACTCCTTTATATATTTTTTTCACCAAAAAATACAAAATTTAAAAACACGTTTAATAGAAGACTTAAGCAAATTTAAAAGAAAACTCTACTTCCTTATAATCCCAAAATTATGTAGAACCCAGGATCTTTCATCATATTTTTTTTTCCAATTTCAAGCGTCAATTCATTTAGCACGTTCGATGTTAATGGTGCTAAAGTAACATTATTTTCATCTATAATATATTTGTGTTTAACTTATTTTTTTATTTTTAAAATGACCATTTTTTTATTAAAACAAACATATTTATTAATAAAACTTATAAAAATTTTGAACGTAGCGGGATTTGAATGTTCTTAAGGACGTATGGCTTAGTTGGTCAGAGCGCTTGGTTTCCAAAGAAGCGTGGGTTCTAATCCCGCTACGTTCAAACTCTTAATAAATATTTTTCTTCCCTAAGTGTGGAATAACACTTTAAAAAATGTTTAAAAATAAAATAAACATTAAATAAAAATAGTCAATATTATTGTATCACACTGTTCATGTAAGCCGAATAATCAAAGATTGACTGTAATAGATTTGCTCATATATTCTTCATGTAAAGACACCGATCAGGTACAATTTTATTATATGTATAGATTGTTTCGAGATATTAAATCATTATTATAGAATAAATAGGTATAATAAACGTTATAGAATAGTTCTTTACTTTCTATTTCGACCTTAAGATGAATGATATTATAATAAAAATTAAAAGGAATGTAACGGCACACTTTTTGTGACAAATAAATCGCGTATAGCGTATACAACAGAGTATGCAGAAAGAATCTAGTGTCAAAACACTGTTCCCCACATTTCCCTCATATTTTGAAACATTGGTTAAGTGGTGGAACTCAACGCCGCACTTTGTTTGTTGTTACCTGAGCAAAGAAATAATTTATGCGCGAATCAAACTCACAACCGTCGCGATTACAGCCAGACCTGACCATAACGGTACTGTGTCTGACTGTGCAAACTCGTGTACAAATATTTAGGTTCCATTGGCATGTTACTACTGAAATAATATTGTATTGCGTGACTTTAATATAGCATTCGGCTAATATTACGGAATAAATTAGGGATTTCACGCATAATTTAGCAGGAACTTTAGTTAGAAATCAAAATGATTTCGACCCATACTGAAACTAATACAATAATGATTGAATTAGGTTTCAATGTAGAGCTTGAAGATTTCAAATATACACACAAAATATAGTACATACTTTTTGATTTTAAAAAGAAACAAAACAGGAATTGAAAAAGTTATATTTGCATTTAAATGTTTCAACACACTGATTACTATTATCTATGATTTTTCTTGAATAATTATTAAGTTTGAAATAAGAACATATATATCGAGTTGCTTGCAATATTATTTTATTTAATTTTCACGCCGCATAAAGCATGACAGAGGGAACTTGGTGTCTGCGAGTTGTTGGTTGACGGAACTCAAATCGCTTTATTTTGTTACCAGATTAAGTTAATAAAAATAAGTCTTACGTTCAAGTAGTAATAGAAGCTGAGAACACTGTATCGATGATAGTGGATGAAGGTTACATAAAAAGTATGAATATCCTCGTCATGTATTATGAGGTTGATGATAGTGGACGAGATGAAAGATATAATGCAAAAATATAAATGAAATGTAATACTTAAATATGAAGCTTAAAAAATTTAAGTACCTACATGGTAATAATAATAAGATGATACTATATAATATCAATAACCCAAAAACAAAATATGTGAACTACGTGAACGTTTTTAAAAGTATTTTTATTCAGTAAGAGCCAACGAAAATCTGTCAACAAGAGATTTATAATCCATCAATCAGTTTCCATGGAGCAAAAAATTGGAGCACTCGTGGACGTAAAATATATGCCATTCCCATTTTTCTCATTCGATTCGCATAATATATTAGCTCATTTGTTATGTATAAGTGATATTTTAAATCATGCCAAAATGTGTACATATTGATGGTTTTATTAAAAAAAAAAGGTGGGAAGAGAAAATCTAGTATCAAGATACTCCTTTCCTTTCCGCATAGATTCAAGACATTGCGTATTTAGTGTCGGAAGTTAACAGCGTGAGATATCGTGTATTGTGTAGTGAAATTCGGCTTACTTTATCAGGGTAGAAAAATAAAAGTAATATTAAATACAATCTTTTCCTCGAGTGGGAATCGAACCCAAGACATTGCCCCAAAATAGATACAGTTATATAAATAAATCATCAATAACCATATTTCAATAAATATTAAATTATTTTATACGGAAAAATAATAGCATCCATTTGTCCAAAGGTATAATTGAATGTCATCTTCCGTCATGTTTGTGAAAAATTAATGTGGTCTGGTGTTAGCGTTAGTGACACGTCGTTATTGCTGCTAGGTTGTATGTCATATTCATACAAATTGGATGATTTTTGTGTGGTTTTTCTATTCAATGAACTTTACGTTTTTCTTAGTGTTTTAGTATTAATTATAGATTATGTATAAGTAAATTATTATATTTGTGGATACATTTCCTTGTTTATATATCTGACAAGATAAAATGCAGCGTTTTGATTTGCAAATTAACTGTAACTGTAAAAAGTATAACAATTAATTAATTAAGTCTTGTTGTTAGCTTTACGTTGTATTCCGCATATTGTAAAAAAAAAATTACTTCAAAAAAATCATCGTAAGTAACACTACTAGTATTATATTTACTTATTTACTTCAGTTGCTTAAATATATTCAAATCAAGCTTTCACACAATATATTTCGGGAACACGATGTGAATTTTTATTTTTCTCGTGGTTACTTTTGAGAAGTTGGCTGTTTGTACGTGACACTACATTTATAGCTATGATCAGTGTTCCTTATATATATACAATGTAAACACTAATAGACAGTCTGTACCTAGGTAGGTCTAAATTTAAGTCAAGTTATTTATAGAAAACACTGACAGTACAACTCAACTTACTGACTTGGGGGTCCAAGATGGAATGGCTTGCTCGTAACGGCCCCTGCCAGCCCTTACGAGGGCTGCAACGTTCCATCCGCCACGTGCACCTCGAGAGAGCGCACTGATAGGGCGTCTCCCCAAGGCGAGGCGCACCAGTGCGTCCCCGCTGGTGTGTCAAGTAGTGACGAATGCGGCGTTGGAGACCGCCACACAATACGCCATGTCTGGAGCAGCGGGAGGTGGAAGACGGAGCTACAAATAGCTAGGTGGAATGTAAGAGGAGGGATGGAAGAAAAGATGAATGAATTATTAGATGTGATGGATGATAGAGATTTGGATATCGTTTATGTGACTGAGACCAAGCGAAAGGGCAATGACACGACCGATTTGCCAGACAGTCGGGTCGCTTTCTGGGCCGGCGTACCGGAGAGCGAGCGGGGCTGTCAAGGTATAGGTGTGTTATTGTCCTCTCGATTGGTTAGTGCAGCGGTTGAATACAAGGCAATCAACTCGAGGTTGATCGCCTTGTATTCAATGTTTTGGGTTCGCTTTAAGCTGGAGTTAACAAGAGTGTGCTTGCTAGTGGCATATGAGCCAATATCCTCAGCTCCATTAGGCGAACGGTTAGAAGTTTTGGGAGAGTGTCAGGGATGTTCTAGGTAGCGTTAGAGGGAATGAAAAATTAATAATATTTGAACGGATGGGCCGGAACTGCGCGAAGCGGTTACAAGGGGGTGCTAGGTCAGTATGGTGACAAGAGAATAAATGAGGCTGGAAAGCTTATATTGGAAATTTGCAAAGAAAAGAATTTGTTTGTGGCAAACACTATGTTTGACCACAAACAAATTCAAGAAAAGTATGATTGATTTATTCCTAGTGGATCAGCGTATTCGAAGTCAAGTCATGGACACACGAGTGTTTAGGGTGTCTGATCTGGGAACAGATCACTATCTAGTCGTTGCTAGAATAAGGGGTCTGTTCGGAGGTTAGCGCAGCTACACGAGGTGTCCAGACTTGGAGTCGAATTACCGCGAAGCTTCAAGAGACACCGACTAGAAAGAATATCAAGAAAGAGTTTCCAAAAAGCTAGACAACAGTGAATCTGGAAATGGAAATATTGAAGTATGCTGCCAGAACCTTAGGGATTGTATGAAGGAAGCAGCGATAGGGGTATGTGGTAATGGAAAAAGAAGCTTTAGCAAAAAGCGTGACGAATGGTGGGATGATGAAGTGCAAAATGCTGTAGCAATAAAGAAGAAGGCATGGCAGGATTATAAGGCCTAGGGGCTTTATAGTAAGGATAAAAGTATGAGAGATAAAAAAGAAAGAATATAAGCTGCAAAAGCACCAGACGAAAGTACTGATAAAGATGAAGCGTGAAAAGGCCAAGAACGAAAGAGATGAAAGGTTAATGAACAACTTCAGGGAAAACATGAAGCTTTTCTGGAGTGAAGTTAGTGTTTCTCGAGGTTGCTCGTCAGCCTGTAGAATGAAAGGGGTGCTTTCGAAGGACGGTGAAATTCTAACAGAACAACCACACGTTTTGCAGCGACGGGCGGAATTTTACAAGGAGATGTATGAATGTGATGACGCCTCAGTCTCAAGTAGCAGCGAAACGCTGAGTCTTGATATAGCTGATGGCGAAATCAGTGTAAAAGAAGTTGAGAGTGCAATACGAAGTTTGAAATGTGGTAAGTCAGCGGGAGCAGATGGAGTTACTGCCGAGATGATCAAATATGGTGGGCCACGCGTCTTGGACTTGTTCTGGTTTTTGTGCAATTTATGCTGGAAATCTAGGGAGGTCACAGACGATTGACAAGGTGCGATCATCGTGCCTTTGTATAAAGGCAAAGGTTCACAGATAGATTGCGCAAGCCATAGGGCTATCAGTTTGATTAGCTTAGGTAGTAAAGTTTATGCTAAAGTTTTAGCGAGAAGAATGCAANCATTAAAGGTCCACTATTATACTATTTAAAAAAAAATAAAAAGTGCGTCAGGGACGACTTTAGTAAAAATGAATTTTGATCTGCCGTTGTTCTACCATTATCCATAGTGCGTCGAACGAATGAGTGATGAAAGAATGGCAAAAAAGGTTTATGATGGAAAAGTAAGCGGTAAGAGAGGTGGGGGGAGACCTCGGTTGATCTTCGAAAACACAGTATCAAAGATACTGGAGGAAGGTAAAAAGTATGAGGACCCCCCGGAGGGCATCATGACAGTGGACGAGGCGAAAGAGGTATGTAGAGACCGTAGCGTTTGGCGCTCCGTTCTCTCTGACTACCCCGCTAGGGATAAAGCATGAAGTTTCAAAATTTATTGACAGGCATACTATAGATCCTAGGAAATTGCTGGCTGGCAACAAAAGCTGGAATTTGTTCTATAGATTTTGTAATGTACATCCAAAATATTTTGGTTAAATGACAGAACTTACATTTAAAAATTTATGAAAATAAAGTTGTGGGCTATAACTCATTCTATTTTTATTACATTATATACTAGTGACCCTTTAGCTACTTTAGTTGAGGCTAGTTATCAATAGCAGCACGCACTTTTTCTTTGGCAAAATTCTTCACTGTCAATCGCTTGGATCGTTTTAAAAACTCTAAAACTTACCATACCACAAATCATAATCTCGGGGGGTAAGATCAGGACTACATTACGGTCAGTCTTCAGCTCTGATGAAGTCTGGAACGTTCATTTCTAACCAAGATTGAATGGATCGAGCTGTATGACCCGGCGCCGAGTTTTGGTGAAAGCATCATTCTTGGTTACTAATCATGATGTAGTTAAGGTATATCAAGCTATTCTTGAGAAACTTCTATATATACAATTCTTGAGAAGGTAGTTAATACTAGTAGTGTTACTTACGATTATTTTTTTAAAGTAATTTTCTTTTTTACAATATGCGGATACAGCGTAAAGCTAACAATAAGACTTAATTAATTAATTGCTACACATTTTACAATTACAGTTAATTTGCAAATCTCAACGCTGCATTTTATCTTATCAGATATACAAATAAGTAAATGTATGTAAATAAGTAAATGTAATACAAATAAGTAATAATTAATACTAAAACACTAAGAAAAACGGAAAGTTGATTGAATAAAAAACCAAACAAAAATAAGAATACTATTCTTATTTTTGATACACCTGTGTCGATATTCTGATACATTTTTAAAAAAATATGACTGAGTCACTCTTTCGTAGCTAACACCCCATTAAAGCAATACTGAAGTTGGATAACGTTGTATTCTGTTATTTAATCAGGAAATTCCTTTAGAGGTTTTAGCACCAATACGGTCATTTTATTTGTTAAAATATAGAGTAACCTAGACCTAGTAAAATATAGACCTAGTAAAATATAGAGTAACCTAGCCCCACTATTAACCAAAGTGACTAGCTTATCGATTTTTAGCTTCACTCTGTATTCCACACATCGTAGGGTAGGCAGAGGAACCTGCTAACTTAAAGTTAAGGTACTTCTCCGTTTTCCACTACACAAAACACACGTGCCTATCTAAGCACTAGAAACGAAAACATTTTGAACACGATATTCCTTCATCTAGAAATCGAATTCACAACCACTATCTTTATAATCGGACTATCTTCAACTATGAATGATGACTTCAATCTTTATAATTCTTCAATGTAATATACCTTATACACCTAAGATTTAAAAGTGCTATAAACGTTTTTTATAAACGTATTGTTGTCATTTAACCAAAGTGACTATAAAGTGAGAATGCATAAACCTTGACCTCGACCTTGCTTTAAATTATTTCCTTTTCTTATTCGACAGACTCACTTCAACTGTTTTGTCAAATTGTAATGCCAAAACAAACATTCAATGAGGTTTCTTCTATTGTTAGGTTAAATAACATAAATATTGTTTGCATAAATTTTATTGTTTTTTTTATTTTTACGCTGTATTTCTCATATAGCAGGGTAGGCAGAAGGAACCTGGGAGTCGAGTGTTAAGACACTCCGTTCTCATTAATACACATCCGTTCCCCATTTTTCGCCGGAGGAGGTATATATTAATTTCATTAAAAACTAGCCTGACGGAACGGACGGAACGGACCCTGTTGTAACTGATATCCCAAACACCTTTGAAAATATTATTTAATAAATAATGCCTTGGCTCGTGATGTGTCTGGTGGTTAGAATCGTTTATAGTTGTGATCGTGAAAAACCCAAAATCTTTTAGAAATTCAGAGGTAACAGTATTAAGAATTTTATTTATGCCATTAGAAGGTATCGCTTTAATAAAATATTTGCCATCAGAAGTTTATTCAAACTGAAACTCGACAATATAACATTGTCATAACTCGAAGCTCTTCCGAGGAAAAGCCAAGAGGGCATCCTATCTTCCTCTCCACTATAACTGCGAACTAGTTAAAATAAAAGGAAGAAATTCATATCAAATGTCCATTTTATTATGGCCATTTAACAGTATAATAATACTGTAATTATGTTCATAACTCCCTCTGCAAACTCAATGTGTCGCCCCTACACATATTTTACTTATAAAAAATTCGATCCTAAAAGATCGTGCCACCATAGGCTTCGAATTATTATATTATATTTATTATATATTTGGTACGAGTCTTTATGTGCATCATATTTATTAGTACCGTAGTACTTAAGAGTTCGACTCGACCGCTATATAGTTGAAACGACGGTTGCGACAATCGAGACGACAATACATGAACTCGTCTCGATTAATTTGATATTAAAAATATATAGATTGTATTATTCATAATTAACTAGTTATTTATGTGTATTGCCATGCGTATTTTANTTAAGAATTTTATTTATGCCATTAGAAGGTATCGCTTTAATAAAATATTTGCCATCAGAAGTTTATTCAAATAACTGAAACTCGACAATATAACATTGTCATAACTCGAAGTTCTTCCGAGGAAAAGCCAAGACCGCGTCCTATCTTCCTCTCCACTATAACTGCGAACTAGTTATAATAAAAGGAAGAAAGGGTAAGGGCACCGCCTCTTCACATAAATAAAGTGTCGACGAATACGCGCAATGCCACCACATTGTTGTATAGTACCATAAATCGTCAATCCATCATACACTACACGTAGAAACCACAGTATAAGCCATTACATCTATATCCATCTCCATACAAGCATCGCCCCGCGATACAAAATTGAACACGATATAAACAGCATTCATTTCAAATGTCCATTTTATTATGGCCATTTAACAGTATAATAATACTGTAATTATGTTCGTAACTCAATGTGTCGCCCCTACACATTATAAGAAATTCGATCCTAAAAGATCGTGCCACCATAAGCTTCGAATTATTATATTATATTTATTATACATTTGGTACGAGTCTTTATGTGCATCATATTTATTAGTACCGTAGTACTTAAGAGTTCGACTCGATCCTGCCTTCCAACCATCACCACCACCTATATAGATGAAACGATGGTTGCGACACTCGGGACGACAATACATGAACTCGTCTCGATTAATTTGGTATTAAAAATATATAGATTGTATTATTCATAATTAACTATGTTATTTATGTGTATTGCTATGCATATTTTATTTATTTATTTATTTTTTACTTATATCCAAGGTACATACTGTTACACTGTGCGCCGGCTTGTAATGCTTATTTATATGTATTAGCTGCAGCTTGAATATTTATTTAAGAGTATTTAAGAAAAAGCCGACGAAGCGAGAGACAGATTCGCCCACAGATTTATGAGCTATTTTTAGGTTTGTGATTGAGAGATAACTTATAGGTTTGATGACGCGGCGAATATAGGTTAAGAAACTTAGTTTTGCGAGCACATACACTTATTTAGTATGAAATGAACTACAATTATAAATTAGTAATGATTTTTTTCTATTAAACACTATTAAATTTTTACTGTTTGAATTTTTCCTTTATTTGTATTGTAAGATCTAAATTTCATAACTGGTGATCTACTGGAAGTAAACTATAGGTTTTGATTACGCGGTGAATTGTAAGTACTACATGGCTGCTTCGAGAGGATATCGACATACATTGAGAAATTCAAAATATTAAAATGTCGGTTTATTTTATAATCATACAATCTCATATTTTTTACAGATAAACAAAGGAACACACGGATAAACAAAGAAACAGACAAAAATGTTAAAATTGTTTAATTGTGTTTTGATATCGTATAAATAACTATATTTATGCACTTGAAAAACACAGTTATGTTAATATCAAAGACAGACTCTTTAATTTTATTTATCTGAGAAGAACTGGTACAAAGAATCGGACGAAACCTCCATTCTCCATTAAGGCACTTACTCTACCAAATTATGTGGCGGAACTCAATGCAGTCTCGTTACAAGAACAAACGACTGAAGAAGAACTTCGCTTCTGCAAAACAAAGATTGATCTAATACCGGCTGCATTACTCAAAAATAAAATGCTCTAGGACAAAATATTATGAAAGTAGCTAAACTAAACAAGGCGAGACCCTTTTTGCGTCAGTTAATAATCTGAATTTTTTACCCCAAAAACTGCTGAGCTACAACAGAGTATAGTCAGAGACTAACTGCTTAGACGAAGGATGCACGATACAATGAGTATAGTCATATTATATTTACAGCCATATTTTGACCACACTTACATAATTATTATTTAGGCAATTAAACAAGTGAGGTTGTCGTAGCGCAGGGGCAAAAACGTGGAAAATGGGGAACGTAGTGTCTTAACATTAGGTTCTCAGGTTCCCTCTGCCTATCCTGCTATGTGCGGGATACAGCGTGAAGCTAAAAAAATAATTTATCAAATTTTAGTAATTAAAACATAGTTTAAGTGTAGCGATAACAAGTGTTTATACTAAAGTAAGTAGCTAATTTAATTTATTTGCTTCCAATATAGTTCTAGACTTTGTTCAGCTAAGTGGATTCTGGATAACCAAAAGCAATCAACAATTTAGTTATTAGCGAACTAAGCGATAATAACAAATTAATTTTATTATCTTACTAATATTGGATCTACAATTTGGTCAAGGTCGCGGGAAGCCGCTGGATGCAGACAGCCCAGGACCGATCGGTGTGGAGATCCTTGGGGGAGGCTTATGTCAACAGTGGGCGTGATGATGATGATGATGATTATGATGACTAATATTCTAAGCGTAACATTTATTTTCAGTTGGATATTTCTTTTTTTTTTTTAACGTCATTCTGTATGGTAAAGGTAGGCAGGGGGAATTTAATTTTAAAATACAATTTTATCAGACATTGTTTGTTGGGTGGCGGAACTCAGCGCTGCGCTTTATCTTGATACCAGAACGAAGAAATTAAAATAGGTGATTCCCCCGAGTAGGAACGGAATTGAATCCACAACCGTCACGTTTATAGTCAGTAAACTCTACATGCTTACTACTCCAAAAATTTTGAGAATAAGAAATTTTTTTTTAGTTAATTCAATTTATCAATGGAATTAATTGCTATTAATTTTCTACCGGGGGCCCAAGTTTTGTTTTATCCTAGTCAGTTAGTCGGTCCAATAGTGTAAGTATGTATTTCAGAGATTCTTAAGCGTACTCTATGGACAGACCGACACTAGTGTACTCTCGCCGGTAGCTCTTGTAATAATGATGTGGTGCCTACGAGAGTGTGTTCGTCGTATAATATGAATGAGTGACTGTATGGAATAAACGAATGTATGAAGGATAAGCTTATAAATCATAGTCTACATTAGTGGTAAGAAACTTCGTCCAAAACTGTTCGAGATATTACAGGTTCGGTGACGAAATTCAACGCCGCGTTTTGCCCTACCGTGGCAAAGAAATCTTATCTGTGATAAATAATTATTAAGATTCTTTTTTATTGATTATTTTATTAATTATAATCAGTTTTATTGTTATTATAATTTCTTTTGTTTCGTTTTTGTGTAAAACAACGAAAGGGTTTAGGGAATGATCTGTATTATTTTTGTCCTTATTTAACACGCTTTTATTAAGCGTAAACCTGGAAATTTTCTGGTGTTACATGGAGTCGTCGGCGACGGTGATCACTTACTATCCGGTGACTTGTACCCTCGTTTGCCTTGTCTTTTTCCATAAAACAAAAAGATCGACCTGTATGTAAGAAATTAAGTAGCGGAATCTAAGAACATAAATTAAACGTACTTCTAATTGTTGTATCATCATTGAATTTTCATATTCTGGTCATTTCTCCTGATTGCGAGGATTTGACGATATACTGGTATGGGGTTAATGGAACCTTGGACTGCCTACCACTATACATGTCGAGTTTGGGCTCATTCGATTTGGCAGGTGTATGTAGTTCTAATGACAATACAATAATATGGCACTGTCGAAGTGATCTCTTGATGGAGCCGGAAGATATGAACTGGAACTTCATTATGGAACATCCTATTGTAGCCGTCTTTAGACTTGTTAGAAAAGTCTTGTTATGAACTTAGACTACAATAAGGTTTCAAGGTCTGATGATGAAGCCGGAAGATAGGCACCGGCATATCAAAATAGAATATCATATCATAGTCGTGTTTGGATTTGTTAGAAAGGTGTTATAACAAACTTTGACCACGATTAAGTTTCAAGGTCTGATGACGAAGCCGGAAAACAAGAACTGACATTCCATGATGGAATATCGTATCATAGTCGTATTGGCACTTGTAAGAAAAGTCACGTAATGGACTTTAAACACGATCAAGTTACAAGATTATAACAAACCTATTATTATTTATTGACTTGTAAATATTGAGAGTAAATATATTGTATAAAATGTATATAGACCTGTATATGGATAGTGTAAATATAATAATATTGATATAAATATATATTATAAATATAGGGTGTTACGTTAATTCAGAATCTTTGATACTGTATTTTCGAAGTCAATCAAAGTTTCCCCCTACCATTTCCTCGATTGGCGATAGAATTAATAATCATGACGCTTGTGTACGGACACTACACCTCAGTGTCAGGTTGATTTACACCTAGAGATGTATGAAAAGTGTTTTAAAATATTAAATAACACAACACACAAACAAATACATTTATATTTATATAATTTAATTAGTTGAATATCTTATGTAAATTGAAGTTACAACGAAATAAATTGGCCATGTTTTTATTGAAATTTCGTCTTCAAACGCTCAAGGCTTTTGAGATACACAATTTTACCGAAGTAACATTATATTGATGTATTTTATTTCTTTTATTCTTCAAGTTACTAATGTAATAAGTTTTTTTTATATTACGTATATATTAATATATATAAATCAGTCTGTAATTTCAAAATATTTTTTAATACGCTTTTATTGCGTCAGTCTGTAAATATGTAATAAAGTTTAAGAATCTTACTTATAATTGTTACACGCACTTATAATCGTTGCATGATCAAAAAAACTTGGCAATTATATGTAGATTAGACGACAATATAATATTCTGGTACCATTGAGGTGGTCTGATAACAGAGCCGAGTCAGAGAACGAAGTGCCGTTCCCCATTGAAACACTTTTGTTCCAACAAGCCTGTCGTAAGAGCGACTAGTTGTGCGAATTCCATTCCAAGAAATAAAATTTAATATTTCAATCCTCGCTCTGGTAAAGAACCGAAGCGCGGCGTTGATTTTGCCACTCAACACACAATACCTCAAGAATTTGGCGGAAATGGAAATATAAATTTAAGTAAATATTTCATCTTCTCGAGTGGGGATCGAACCCACAACCAGTCAGTTTTACAGTAACACCTCGTGCCGCTACGCCACGACTGGCCTCTATTTGTACACTTTATATGTTTTTGTTCAATTATTAAACATTTCTAAGAACATTTACATAAGTATTCACCCAGTATTTACTTGGCATGACAATTGTATACGTATAATTTTGTGCTCGTCTGAACTTTGCTTTTGCGCTGCGAATGCTCTATTCACTTTGATACCGGGCTTTTCACGTTTCCTTCAGAATGAACGCCTTAATTTCACACCCGGCGAGCTGTTTTAAGTCCTATCCTCAAGCATTTACATTTTGCCGTAAGGTTTATTTTATTTACATACATTTCCGTATAATTAATGATATTTTTAATTAGTTTAAGCTGGTTTTGTAGCTAAGATGGTTTTTGTAACTTGTGAGTTATGTATCTCTTATTTCTACTGTAACACCATCTAAAGTGAGTTTTATTTTAAAATCATTTATAAATTACCATTAATATAGAAATATTATGTAATAGATTGAAAGCAATAGTTGTAGATACAGATCCTATTTAGGGGAATTTTTGTAATTGTTTTCTTCAGCCTAACGCTATACCCACATACAAAACAGAGTACACGTAGAGAATTTATTGTCAAGGCCCTCAGTTTGCTGCAGCGCTAGGGCGTAAAACTGAAAATAATTATTTTCGCCAAGGGAGAATAAAACCCACAACCATTATATTTACTAACAGACTCTCTTTGATTACGTTAACTTAGAAGCTTATTTTTTCGCACTATGAGACTGTTTTTTGGGGTACCCTATAAATAATAATTATAAGTCATCACCGTAGCATACACGGTAAAGGAACATAGACTTGTACAATACCGGACTACTATGCATTGTTGTTAGAACACAAATGGAGTTGGAAACAATAGGTGCATTATAATACAAGTCTTAATGCATGAATTGGCAAAGGAGGTATAAATATAAAAATATAAAGGTATCAAATGAGAATAATTTCATTTGATACCTTTAAAGTAGATGAGTTTTTGATACTGCCGTGGCACAGTAGCACAGCATCTGAGTGTTAACTCGATGGTTGTAGGTTCTCTTCTCACTCAGGAGAATAAATTATTTTCATTTTAACACTTTGGTAACGTGGAGTTGATTTTTTAAGAGCGGAAAATTTATAATTTATTTAGAGGCCAGTCGTGGCACAGGGGTACAAAGTGTGACTGTAAAACCGACCGGTTGTGGGTTCGATCCGCACTCGAGATGGTGAAATATTTATTTAAATTTATATTTCCATTTCTTCGCTCTGGTGTCGAGAACAAGCGCGGCGTTGAGTTCTGCCACTCAACATGTAATGCTTCCAGAATTCGGCAGAAAGTGGGCAACGGAGTATCCTCATTCACGAAATCGAAGGTAATGGCGGCGATGTTGAATTGCGTAAAATAGAACGAGACATATCCCTTTCTCGTTCTAGTATGTTTTATGAGAACGAAAAGTGCAGATCAGCGACGATTAGTAGTATTTTTCTAGTAGTATGTGTTTACGTTATTGGTATCCATGCGTAACTGCGTCATACGAAATACAGTATGGATAAATATCGTGAAATGAAAAAAAAATCTTACCTCTAAACTGTTGAGGTATCTTGATTATATTTTTTTAGATATGGGATTGAAATATTTATTCTGTATTATCCTATTTCCGTAAAAGGAGCGCAAACGCTTCTAACCTGTATATATAAAAAAAATTAAATCAGCTTTACGCTGTATCCCGCACACAGCAAGGTAGGCTAAGGGAATCTAGTGTTAAGGCACTCTATTCCCCACTTTCCGCCTAATTTTGGAGGCATAGCGTGTTAAGTGGCGGAACTCAGAGCCGCTCTTTGTCTCGACGCCAGAGAAAAGAAATGAAAATATAAATGTAAATAAATATTTAATTTCTTCGAGTGGGGATCGAAGCCGAGCCTGTCGGTTTATAGGTACACTTTGTGCCCCTGCGCCACCACTACCCTTATTATAAATGTTATATATATTTTTGTTTGCTGCTTATCAGAATAAGATAAACCGCGGCGCTGAGTTTCACCACTCATCACGTAATACCGTAAATTCAGATGGAAAATGGTGAACGGAGTGTCTTGACACTAAGTTATATCCACCTGCTTGACTATTAGGGATAAAATGTAAAGCTGAAATAAAACATTTATTTTAAAGCATATTTAAATAGAAACGAAGCGGTCATGTCCTCCATCTTGGCGGTAATGCCATCCACATCCCACTTTCCCTAATCGCAAGAAATATTTGTATGGTTGTATAAAATTTATCTTGTAATCCGTAATGAACATTTTATCTATTGTAATCAATTAAGTCAAATTTATTTACAATGTTTATTTTTATGCATGTAGATTTAGATTCTAGTGTTAGATTAAGTTAGTAAGTGGCAACTGAAGTGAATAACTGGACTTTCTTAAGCAGATATTGTATAAATATAGAAATATATGTATGTAATAACATAAGTCTAGTTCTAAGTAATATCTATAGAAAAAATATTAAAAGAAATGTAAATATAACAAAAGGTACGGACCATAAAGTCTGTAGTGAAAGTAAGAATTAAAATAAAAAAAAAAAAGCATATTTAATATTTTGAGAAACGCGTATTTAATAATTTTACACGTAAAATAACTTTGTTCTTTACTTTTCGCAGACTTAGATCTCTCTTGTAAATACAATTAATATAACGCTTTATCACAATATGTGTAACGTCTATCTTTTTGTCACTGGCGGTGTATGTGTCCAACTATCTATTGTATTTGGAAAGTACTCAAACAGATTTGACATTTTACAACAACAACCGCATTATATTATCCTAGTAATAAATAAATCATAAATTGCGTGTGAACAGCTCGGGCACATCCGTACACATACAAATTGACACTGCCCAGAGACTAAAAATTCGAACAAGTGTTAACAGTACGTACATACATTATTTGACGTTTATGTCTGACGTTTATATCGAAATTTCTGTCGTAATCAAGTACTCTTACCAGAGGCCAGTCGTGGCGCAATAGCACAAGCTTGTGTTTGTATCCGTGGCAGTTTGTAGGTTTGATTCCCATTCGAGGAAATGAAATATTTAATATTTTCATTTTTTTGCTCTGGTGTCGAATCAAAAAGCGTTCCTCCTCTCAACACGTAATGCCACCTGAATTCGGCGGAAAATTGGGAACGAAAGTGTCTTAACGGAAGTAACCACCTATAGACCTAGTGTTTAAGACACTAGGATCACAGGCTCTGCCTACCCTGCTATGTGCGGGATACAGCGTGAAGCTATTCGTAGCATTGAACTAAGACCAGCAAATAAACAAAGGTAGCACATAATATATTGCTATGAAGGGGAATAATTAAAACAACGTTTTCAACTCCCTATTGTTGTAGAAGTGTAGTAGTTACTGTTACTTAACAATAAACTTTATGCACAAGTTAATGCTTAAGTTAAAGAAAATGCTATGTTCTAATTTATAATTTCTATTTCTATGATTGTGGGTTCATACTCACGTTTATTTTCTTCGTCTCAAATTTATTTTTATATCAAAAAAAAATATATTTTAACTAATTTGCATCGGAAAAGGTTAAGATTTTGTAAGGTTGTATGTGTGCCAATTTCTTAGGCACTCCATTTCTTTATACCCCTATAATCCATACAGTTGATCCTTTAGATTATTCGGTTTTTGACATATAAATTGTCATTGTAAATATTTAGACCGTCGTAGTGCAGGGCCACAAGTGTGCGATTGTACACGGGACGGTTGTGGGTTAGATTCCCATTCGGAAAAATGAATTGTTTAGTATTTTCATTTTCCTCGCTCTGGCAACAAGGCAAAACGCGGTGTTGAGTTACCCATTCAGTACGCAATGGCTAGAGAATTTTGCGGAAAGAGGGGAAAGAAAGTATCTTAATGGAAACAAAGTATTTTAACACTAGGTTCCCAGGTTCCCTATGTCTACCCTGCCGTGCCTATACGTGTAGGATACAACATTATGCATATTATTGGACATATTATATAAACTTTATATAAACATTAAGTGAAGGAGATTTTCTTATCTAATTAATATAATAGAATTATCAAATTAAAGTTCATAAAAAGATACTGTAATAAAAAAGCAAAATATCCGACTGCTTAAATGATATATTATAAACATGAGATAAACAAAACTAAAAGTACACTAGCTTCACGCATTATCCCTAGCCGGGTATTCAGAGAGAACGGAGCAGTAAACGCTTTGGTCTCTACGTACCTACCTCTTTCGCCTCGTCCACTGTCACCAACTTTTTCATATATGCTCTCTGGGGAGTCCTCATGCTTTTTACGTGACCTTCCTCCAGTATCTTCAATACTGTGTTTTCGTAGGTCAACCGAGGTCTCCTCCATCTCTCTTACCACTCACTTTTCCATCATAAATCTTGTTTGCCATATATTTTATATGAGATACATTTTTGTTTTTGTTCTTATAGTAATAATTTGATAATTGAGGGTCATGGCACCGGAGCACAAATAAGGACTGTAAACGCGACTGGTTGTGGGTTCGATCTCCACTCGAGGAAATGAAATATTTATTTAAAGTTATATTTTCATCTCTTCGCACTGGTGTCGTAGGAAAGCGCAGCGTTGAGGTCCGCCACTCAATACGCAATGCCTCCAGGATCCGGCAGAAAATAGGGAACGATATGTCTTAACTCTAGTATCCTATGCCTACCTTGCTGTGTGTGAGATACAGCGCGAAACTGATTTTAATAATAATTTTATTCATAAAGGTGTTAAACCGATCAGATAAATCGAGGTGTGGCGATAAATTTCGTTTTCCAATTAACAAAGTATGTAAAATGGGCTTCATGTGGACAAGGGAGTACCTATCACATAACTAGTAACGGATATTTATGGATATGGATGGAACAGGGTTATATGTGAGTATTATATATTTTACTTATAAAATAACCTATACTTTTAGGGTACCGTAGACAAATGGGACGTTATAAAATTATAAAGTATGATTTTGATAAATTATTAACAGTAGCTGACCATATATGTTACTGAGAGATAAAAGGAAAAGGGGAGTCATTAAATAAGTCTTTCTAAACGGTATGCAGGTATTTAAGTAAGATTTTTAATTATGCTTATACTTTAGCTTTTAAAATGTGTCCAGAGGATCTATCTTTGATGCCCCTACCTTTTAAACTACGGAGGGAGAAATTGTTAAAAAAATAATTATAGATTTCAATAATTATAGATTTCAATAATTATTATAGAGTTCAAAACTTTTAGCTAAAATAGATTTCTTGGTTTAAGAGATATGGGATAATTTCGATGAAATGTCTTTCGCTTAAATTGAATAGCTTCTTCTTTTTGAACTTTGTTAATAATTGCATCAATAATAATATAACAGTGGTGGCAATATATGCTTTTTTGCTGTTACGGCATCCTTCATAGGCGAGTCCGACTCACCCTTGGCTGGTGACAGATATTTTTATTTTTAAAACGCAGTGAGTGAGTCCCGTCACTTAAATGTACTTAAAACACGCAATAAATCCAAAATTCGACGGAAAATGGGTAACGGAAGTCTATTATTGGAGAATAGAGTGTCTTCTTAACCCTAGGTTTCCACTTTCTTCATTATATGTAGTATACAGCTGAAGCTAAAAAAATCAGCCACAGCAGAATGTGGAAAATGAATATGTTAACATAAGGTGCCACTGCTTTCCTTTGTGTATTTGGGAAAAACGTGAAGCTAAAAAAAAGAATCATCGCTTACGTTTTTCACTAACCCGCTCTATTAACATACTGGGAAATTTACGTTTATTGTAATAAATGTATATCCATATTTTGTTATCGTTAGGTATTTATATTGCCCCCATATGGTATTAAATTTATAGGCGTATTTACGTCAAAAACTCTAACAGCCATACATATATGTACATATATATTTGTAATTTTTCACGTTTTCCACCCATTTCATATGAAGTAATTTGGTCGCCGTAATCTAATAAATGTGTTATCGTTAATGCACATTAGCTTGATTAATCTCACCTAATATATTACTTCGAAAACGCTGTATGAGGATAATCAATGTTTCTCCGTATACGTGAATGTATGTATATAAACAGTATGGGAACAGAGTAAAATTACTTTGTTAGATTGATTAATGTGATGATTGTAGGTTCGATCCCTACAAAGGCGGAATAAATTGAATTTCCTCCGCTTTTGTAACATAAATTTCGACCTAGGACACATATCATATCGTGATTTGAACAAAAAAAAAAATTAAATATTATTATAAATATTTTATTTCTTTAAGTGAGAATCGAACGCACATACTTGTATGCCCCTGCGCCACGACTGGCTTCATAAAAAATTATACAATTATGGTTTTATTAAATGATAGGTATATATGTATACATTGTAACAATATTCGCCTGGGATATGATGCAATTAAAAATAATTATTTCATGAATGAATTAAATATGCATGGCAAATATACATAATTAACGTGGTTAATAATACAATCAACACATTTTTAATATCATGTCCATCCAGTGTCGTTTTTGTTGGGATGGCTCGAGTGTCGCAACCTGTGTCTGATGTATATGAGAGGATAGGTAGTAGATTTAGAGGATAGGTAGTCGAGGCAAATTCTTAAGTACTACGGTACTAATAAATAATAGCTGATGCCTTCTCGCCTTTCTCCACAGTCTGGAAGGAATTCACGGTATATGGGGCGGGGGTATCCTTGCGCTTTTTTACATTTATTATAACTAACGACAATGAATAAATGTAATGGAAAGGGAAATGGAACGCGCTCTTGGCTTTTCTTTGGTATATAAACGTAAGATTGTTGAGATTTCAATTACTTAAACAACCTTTCAATGGCAAATATCTTATTGGAAAGATACCTTCTGACGGCTTAATCTATGGTAAAATTAGCTTTCTTAACACTATTACCTCTGAATTTCTAAAATACCCTGAGTTACTCATGATCACAACGATAAAAAGTTATAACTACTAGACGCATCACAAATCAAGGTATTATTCATTAAATAATATTTTAAAGGTATTTGGGGAATCAGTTACAACATCTTAGTTTTGTAATTGAGATATGGTGTATGGTGGGCGACAGAACTATTATTTTTATAATTGTATATTTTTGCACTACTGAATTACCTCATTAATTTATCACTTCAAATTCATATTTTTTACCTGACTACGGCGAAGAAAAAAAAGAGGGTTATGATTTTGACCTGTATATATGTACGAGTATGTATGTGGGTATGGATGTTCATCTGTTCCCTCGTAGGTTCTAAACTAGTTATCACAATAAGATAAATGAATGTGTCGTTAGAAGCCTCTCTATTGACCGTTAGTTATGGGATACAAAACGTCACGTTAAATTGACTACAGCGCCCTCTAGAGGACATAAAGTAAAGAACTAAAAATAAAAAAGTCTTTACGGTGTCGTGTGTGGTATCAAATGAAAGAACTTTCTTAGCACATTTTAAATATGTAAACATTATTAGCTGTTACTTACGGCTTTGCTTGCAATCACCTGATAATTGCAAGATTGATATGCTTAAAGGATAGAAGTGGTCGTATGTCGCCTGTGGCAAAACAGATTCATTATAGTAATAGAATAAAAATAAAATGGTATATATACGATAACGTCTTTCCTTTAAGCATATCTCTATCAGTATAAAAATACCTTTAATAATACGTTAAAATATAATACGTGTAAGTAAGTTATAGATTTAATAATCAGTAAATTTTTAATAGTTTGTACGTCATAATTTCCACGAAGAATATTTTCTTGTTTCGTATTTTTTAGAGCGTGTTTTAGTAGTCGGGTTTTAGTTTTTAAGCTTTCTTTTTATATACATTAAATTTGCATTTATATTTTTTTTTAGCATTCCAAATATGAATATTTATCTAACAGGAGGAAAAATAAATATTTACATGATGAATGACAAACAGGGGGTTAGAAAAATTAAAGAGGACATAATGATGTTTGTAAAACAATGGAACTAAAATGTTACCTAGCGGAATATAAGCATTATCCTAATTATCAAACTGTCTTGACGTGGTGGCATAAACCTATGAGTGTAAGCCGCGGCTGTCATGAGGTCGATTCCCACTCAGAGAAATAAATTATTATTTTCGTTTCCTCGCTCTAATTATAATGCAAAGCGCGACGTTGAGTTCCGCCAGTCAATACACAATGTTTCGTAAGTTGTATTGTATGGAGCGAGTGAAATATCTAACACTAGGTTCCCTTTGCCTACCTTGATGTAAGCGCGATCGAGAACGCTAAGCCCAAAAAGTCACCTGTACAGTCAGTCCGTTACAGATAATACTTTACATTTAAATTTCGCCATGTGTAGAAATTACTTAGTTAATAAGCGTTATTAAAGAAGTCAGCGAATGTAACTCGGGGGACAGATAACGAATAATGTATTTGGCTTTGGTACAGTCGAAGCTACGCATTGCGGCAGTATGCAGACACATGTACGTTTTACATGGTTTTGTACGAAATAACGAAAATTCTTATTCGAGACGCGTGAGAATTGGCTGTGGGAAATCTACTTGTATACAAGTTTTTACAAGTTGTCGAGGTAACCTGGGAATTTGATATTGAGACGCTTCCGCTCCCCACTTTATGCCGAATTCATGTTGTGTGGCAGAACTCAACGCAGCGCCGCATGGGGTTGAGTTCCGCCACTCGAGACGTAACGGTTCCAAAGTGGGTTAGCGGAGCGTCTAAAGTATCTCTCTGCCTACCCTGCTGTGTGCAGGATACAGCGTGAAACTGAGTTAATTTTTATTTTTAGTAATATTTAGAGTTATCATAATAATTAAATTGTTGAATCAAATCCGCACCCGGAAGGTTTTTCAAGTAAAGTTAGTATCTTTTATTTGGAAGAATAGTTTTTCAAAGTTATTTTTTTCTGACCAGGACAATAAAAATAATTTAAATATAATTCTTTCTCCAAGTGAGGATTGAAGCCGCAACCATCGCATTTATAGTTTATTAGTTTTAAGTGCTATTCCACTGTGTTCAACCAATAATATTGTTAAAGGTAAGACTGGACGTTATTACCAAAAAGACTTATTTGTCTGCTCTATCTAGTGAACTGTGAGATATATAAGAGAGTTGAAATTTTTATTGATTAAGAATTTCTGTTGCCACTGTAATAATAAATACTAAAAAGCAAAATGAAGTTTATATTTAAGGGAGCTCACATACAATAAACATGATTTTTTTGCTCTTTCTTTAGATAAAAAAAAAAAAAATCAGCTTCACGCTGTATCCCGCACACAGCAGGGTAGGCAGAGGGAATCTAGTGCTAAGACACTCCGTTCCCCACTTTCTGCCGAATTCTGGAGGCATTGCGTGTTGAGGGGCAGAACTCAACGCCGCAAAAGATAATGGTACGAAACCATTACCGACCAAATACTACTGTATTTGGGCGGTTTTTTTTAGATTATAAAATCATACACTACTGTACTATTTTATCTAATTCTATTATGGTATCAAAAATCGAGATCTTCATATTTTTACATTCTCAAGTAGATATTTTTTTTAATTCTGGTACAATGAATTGGTATTAGGTACATCACAATATATTTTATCTGTCTATTACATAACATTATTATTACATTTACATAATCTGTAGCTAAAATCTTCGTCGCCATAAAGCCAAGCTAGCTTTCCACTATAAATTAAGCTCGCAGCTTTAGCTTAGCGCTTAAGTAGCTTAAAACAGTTTTGCTAAGAAAACATCCTTAATATGCTTATCATGTGCATAGCATAATATATATTTGTTACTTATACTGTAGGTATATAAACTTAAAAGTATAAAAGTACTGCGGTTTAGTATGGTCAATTCGTTATAATACTTCATTAAATATTTTACAAGTCGTTAAGTTCCGCCACCTTACGCGCAATATCACGTCGCAATATCGTCTTGATACTAGATTTTTAAATCCTGTTATGCGAGTTAAACCTTGAATTTAGTAATAAAAAAAAATAGATTGGAATTTCCAAACACATCAAGCACACGGTATTAAATAGGAGCAGTTCTGTATTGATAGTTAATTATTATTAATACTATATTTAATATTGAGGCCGGTCGTGGCGCAGCGACATGAAGTGTGACTGTAAAACCGACTGGTTGTGGGTTCGATCCCCACTCGAGGAGATGAAATATTTGTGTTCTGCCACTAAACACGCAATGCCTCCAAAATTCGGCAGAAAGTGGGTAACGGAGTGTCTAAACACTAGGTTCCCTCTGCTTACCCTGCCGTGTTTATTATATCATTTTTTCGAGTGGGGATCGAACTCACATCCTGTCGCGTTTATAGTCGCACGTTTGTGCCCCTGCGTCACAATTGGCCTCAGTTTGTAATTTATATTACAATTTATACATGCTTGATAAGTATTAAGCTTTAATTTCTTAGATTGATCTGAGGCCATAATAAAAAAATAATTCAACGAAACAATACCCAAAAAAAGCAATAAAAATAAATTTTAGAACAATAAATCACGAAGTAAAGTCCGTAATAAATCGGAAACGCCCCAATTCATTGCTGTTGGCGATGAAACCAAAAAAAAATGTTAAGCAAACCAATCTCTTAAATTGGACTTTGATAATGAAAATGAAAAATTAGGCGAAATGTGGGGAATGTGTGCTAATATTTTTTACTGCTTCGTATTTCTTTGAGTATGGCAGCTACAATGAATATTGATAAATACTTGTACGATGTAAAATTCAAATTAACTAATTGCATTAACCCTCTGCGACTGACGTGGCTTAATTTTNTTTTTTTTTTTTTTTTTTTTTTTTTTTTTTTTTTTTTTTTTTTTTTTTTTTTTTTTAGTTCCGACGCATCGACTCGCGGGGTCTGGCACACTGGCATTCGTTGGGTCTGGCGCTTGCGCCAGACCCAACGAATCCATACTACTGACACCTTTTTAATAGCAAATATTTTTATATAAATAACTTATTAAGTTTTTTTTATATTTATTAGACCGCTAGTGTATAATTTATATTAAACAAACAAAACAATGTAAATTTTCAAAATTATGTAGTGTTTTTTGACTTTACATAAATCACTCTAAGAATCTCTTCTTTAACATTAATAACATAGACAAAATTAGAAAATCTATTTATATTTAACAGTCTAGGGAATATGAAAGAAATTCAATGGTTGAATTCAAAATTAGACAGTTTCAAAATTACAGCTATTTTTGATAGTCATCAAAGAAAATATTGCCTTTAAACAATTAAGAGAAAGAAATTATATTTAGTCTCCTTTTTTATTTTATTTGACAAATAGGATATAATTTTCTTTTTTTCTTTCCTAAGTGTGGAATAACACTTTAAAAATATTTAAAAAAATATTTAAAAAATAGTTTCTCTCTCGCCAAACGATAATTCTTAGTAATTATCTTTGGGTAGCGGAAATTTGTAAAAATCTCCCTACAGAGATGCTAACAACATAAATAAGTTGTAACAAGCGTATAAAAATTTCGACGTGGCGAGAACGCATGACTTAGTGTAGTAGTAAAGTATTTATCAATCTATACTTAGTGGTCAGAGCGCCTGGTCGGTTTCCAGGAGGCGCGGGTTCGAGTCCCGCTGCGTTCAAAATTTTTATACGTTTTCTAAATAAGTAGGATATAACTTGTTATTTGTTTGAATACGCCCACCTACTGGTGTTGGAAGGGGAATATCCTTGCCTGTAATCTCCCTAGTAATAGCTATAAGCCTCACTTGACCATCTTTCACTTTATATGTATTTTTTTAGATGTTCATATCATTTAAAACTAAATCTTGCTATATTCAATAAAAAAAGATTTTTATTATATCTCTGTCTCCCTCTCTTAAATGGTAAGTTTAAGAGAGAAATAGAAAAAAAACCATTGTTGTCAAGACATCTGAGATGCAAAGCAATTTAGTCTTCCATGTCTAGGATTTTTTGAAAGATAACCTACCGACGAGTTTTACGGCTGCAACAAATAGAGCATATCTTGTGCACCTTGTTCACTCGTGTGATTACCGCGAGTGAGTCCCCCGAAAGGTTTTGGCTATAAAGTTTTGGCTATTCTTTGCAAACAAAAATACTAATTTATTATATTTTTAATATTTAGCTTATGTTAATGAGGTTTATATTTTTTAAATAAAAAAAATAATACAAAACACTTTTATCTTCAACAGAGACTGTATGAAAATATAAACATTTTACTGAGATGGTAGTCTAGTAGACACTTACCTTAACTTTTCTTTCCTGTATGCACCCGTAGGCTACTTGCGACCACCAATTAAAACCATTCGACGCCTAAGCTCACAGTAATGTACTGAAAAGAGCGGTGCTTAAATTTTAAAATCAGTGGTAATAAACCGAATTTTGTATTTCGCGGTGTCTATGGGACTACCACGTCAGTCACAAAGGGTTAATTACCTAATACTAAAACACACAGATCTCTATCTGTCCGGTTTAAAACAAAAAAAAATCGGACAAGCGAGAGTCGGGCTCGCCCATCTAGGGTTCCGTACAAATATTGGAGGTTTCCAGCTTTTTATGAAATTCTCTCTTTTATGAATCTTAGCTTAGCCAGAGCCCTTTCATCTGATATCTCATTTAAATTAGCGGCTTTTAAATTAAATTTTGCCCCCTTTTAATGCTATTAATATATTTTTTAGAATTTAACCACAAATGTATAGTTTCAGATTTTTTCTTGAACTAGGACGGATCGTTAAAAAAGGCGTCGAATGGATAGCCTCTTTCAGTTTTCGAAATATTTTCCAAGTTTGTTATATAATTTATTGTAAGGCTTTGAGATAATAGAATTTTCTCATATAAAACAGACATTGACTTCGTCTCTGATGAATTACAAACCATTTATTTCAATTAACAGGCAAAGTAATGAAAATAATTTATAATGATTAAAAAGTGATTTAACTTCATTATAAAAAATATTATATATATATATATATATATATATATATATATATATATATATATATATATNTGGAATTGTTATTGTAGAGCAGAGGGATGCATTTCATATAAGAATTGTTGGTTGTCGTTAAGTATTTATCAATCTATACTTACTGGAGAGTTTGGTTGAACGTGCTAATCTCTGGAACGACTAATCAACTCTTCAAGAATTTGTGTAATTAAACGCGATAATATTAGGAACTAATTATTCACATTGAAAGTTTTTTTCTGCGTTGGATAGACTATTTATCGAGGAAGGCTATAAGATATATTATATCAAGTTTACAGTCTCAATTTGTTAAACTATATATACATGCGATTAGGGCTGTCTCCCGCACTCAAAATGTGCTATGTGTTGCTTTCATTTAACCACGCGGGTGCTGATGGCAAAAATTATTAGTCATATTTTATTACGATCGTCGGCCACCTCGCGGACGTCTTTGCCACCTTTATTTGTAATGTTTTTCTCCTCAACATGCAATGTCTCGAAATTACCAAAAACCCAGTGTGTTAACACGTAAGTTCGTTCTGCTTATCTTTTTAGTGAACTATAAGTAAAACAAAAAGCCCGACTGCATAAACCAAATTAATATATCCAGTAATACTTGCACCATGAATCCAAATCCAAAAACGTAATATTTATGAAAATCAGTTTAACTGTTACAGGGGAACAAAAGATTGATTATACATACATACGCGGTAGAAACTTTACCTTCCTTTTGGGCTTCGCCGTAGTCGAGTAAAACTATGATAACTATTTCTTGTTGACTTTATTGCACGCTTAAGCACAGTGTAATACTGAAAAGATTAAAGCTGCACCTGAGTTCATACATATAACTACAGTACATTTTGTTAGTTAAAATTTAATAACTTTACACTTTATACTATGTACATTATCCTCCTATCTTGACTCTTTCGTTGTGCAGTTAACACGAATATGATTATAAACACCGTGCGGGGTTTTTGTATATTTAAAATATTTGGGCTATAGATGCTGTAGAGAGACAATTTTTTTAGCATCACGGTGTATCCCGCACAAAGCAGGGTAGGCAAAGGGAACCTGGGAACCTAGTGTTAAAACACTCTGTTGCTATTAAGACACTTTCGTTCTCCACTATCCGCCAAATGTTGAAATCATTGCCTGTTGAGTGACGGAACTCAAAGATGCGCCTTGCCTCGTTACTAGAACGAGGAAAATGAAAAAAATAAATATTTCATTTCCTCGAGTGAGAATCGAACCCATAACCTATCAGAGACACGTTTGTGCCCCTCTACCACGGATGGCCATGGATTGGCCACAGACTATTCAACTCAAAAATATTTTTTCAAATCGAACCATTAGTTTCTGAGATTGTCTCAATAATATTAGTATATATATGGACAATATAAGTAGTTATGTTGAAGTATTAAATTCTAGTTTTATAAAGAAAATAAGGGAAGAAAAGAATCGAATTCAAGTTAAATTAAAATAATGGTTGCACTTTAAAACTTCTAAACACAGGCTCAATTCGGTACGGTTATTAGCTTTGGAAGATTACCAAAAGCACTGGCCATTATTCTCTTATTACATTGGGCTATATCGTTATAGTTTTTCATTATTACTTGGTTGCTATTTATTTCGGACTAAAGGTGAATGATAAAATTATAATTTTATATATATTTTCTTGAGTATTTATTTATTTTTAACACTGTGTTGTTATACAAAATGCTTAATAAATTATATTTTTTTTTGTTTTTTTATTGAGGCCAGTCGTGGCGCAGGGGCATAAAGTGTGACTGTAAAACCGACTGGTTTTGGGTTTGATCTCCTCTCGAAGAGATGAAATATTTACTTAAATTTATATTTTCATTTCTTCGTTCTAATGTCGAGGCAAAGCGCGGCGTTGAGTTCTGCCACATCCAATGCCTCCCGAATTCGACAGAAAGTGGGGAACGGAGTGTCTTAACACTAGGTTCCCCCTGCCTACCCTGCTATGTGGGGTGTACAGCGTGAAGCTGATTTATTTATTTAATTTTTATATTATTTCTTTACAATATGCAATTCATTCTCTTTTATACAATTATCTTTGGTAGCGGATAGTTGTAAAAATCACCCTAAATGGATGCTAAAAACATAAATAAGGTGCAATAAGCGTAAACGAATTTCGACCGAAGCTTAATGAGAACGCATGTATTAGTGGTCAGGACTTGAACAAGAGGCGTGGGTTCAAATCCCACTATGTCCAATTTTTATACGTTTTATAAAAAATACTTTTCACATTTAATTACTCTTTAAAATTAAAATACCACTACGTATGTAGAATATCTATAATATTTTTTTTTATTTATATAATAGATTTATAATCAACAAAAACAGTGTCTATAATCAGTTATTAGTTGTCGTGTGTAGTGTGTGCCAGTGAAGAATTCAAAACATTTCATTTTTTAATTTCAAGAATGAAACGCATTTATGTATCATTATTTCCTTGAGTGAGAACGAGGCAAAGCGCGGTGTTTAGTTCCGCCACTCAACACGTAATGCCCAGAGAATTCAGAGAAGACCTCTGTAAGTATCCACTCAATATTACCACTAACGTCAATAATACGCAATCATCAGTACATAAGCCTACAATAGCCTGTCTATTAAAGCCAAATTTGCAACTAATTTGATATTAATAATAAAATTTATCAATATTTAGTTATTATGCCTATAAAATATTATGACATACTTATTCAGAGCAGAGAATCTAAGTAGGTTTTTCTCTTTTCTCGGTAAGACAGCAAATTCGGGCCTGTAATGGCGCAAGGGCACAAGCGTGCACTGTACTGTAAGCGCGACAAGTTGTAGGTTCAATTTCCACTCGAGGAAATTAAATATTTAATATTTTCATTTCCCCGCTTTAATACGACGAGGCAAACCGCGGCGATAAGTTCCGCCACTCAACACGCAACGCCACAAGAATTTTGCGGATTGGAGAACAGAAATATTTTAATGGGAACGGAATATCCTAACACTAGGATCCCAAATTCCCGTGCAAAGTATAGCGTGAACGTAAAAAAAAAGACATTGCTGATGTACTCTTGAATGGTGAAGCCGTGGATCCTGTCGATTCTACGGTGTTTCTCGGTATCACCATTGACTCTAAATTACAGTGGGGACCTCATATCGATGGATTGGCGAATAGACTTAGCTCAGCAGCTTTTGCGGTTAAAAAAATCAGACGATTAACTGATGTGGAAACGGCTCGCCTTGTTTACTTTAGCTACTTTCATAGTATTATGTCCTACGGCATTCTACTTTGGGATAATGCAGCCGGTATTAAAACAATTTTTGTCTTGCAGAAGCGAGCTATTCGCGCAATCTATAACTTGGGCCCTAAAGAATCGTTAAGGCAAAAATTTAAAGAAATAAATATTTTGACAGTTGCATCTCTATACATTTTTGAAAATGTTATGTATATTAAGAAAAATATTAAAGATTTTGCCAAAATTGGTGATATACATAATATCAATACTAGAAATAGGAGTAAACTTATTGCACCTGTAACCCGATTACATCGGGTCCGCAATTCTTTTATGGGACAATGTGTACGCTTTTACAATAGGATCCCAGAAAACGTCCGAGAATGTTCTATATCACAATTTAAAAGAGTTGTGAAAAGACGTTTGTGTGTTAAAGGTTATTACCAAATTAATGATTATATAAATGATAACACGCCTTGGGAATGAAATGCTCGCTCCAGTCTATTTCAAAGTATCATTGTCAGAAACGTTGAAATGTGATTTTGTATAATTGATTTTAAAAAAATAAGTCCCGCTGAGTTTCTTGCGCCGGTTCTTCTCAGGTCTGAGGCATTAATTTTAGTGAACTGGTGGTAAATTATTTGACGTTCAAAAAATGAAGCATGTAACTTCTTATTTTGACTTGAAAATGATATAACTTTTTTATTTATTGAAAATAAACACTAAATAAAATACAATAGTGAAACTATTATAATCGATTGAGCCGTTTCTAAGATTGGCATGCACAAATGGATAGACAAACATAAAAATATATAAATCGATATCGCAATACAGGTAAAATGACAAACAGATATATTTTTAATGATAATAGTTTTGGGTTCCACTGCTACTGCTGCTGATAAATGTCTGCAATTATAGCTTCTCTCATATATCTTTTATATACAGACAGCGATTAGTTATATTTTTATTAAATATATAAATATAGAAAAGATTCTGACTTAGATTTGAACTCACAGTCGTTCTTAGACTATATATTATAGACAAAATATTAAACAGAGGGGTCAAAGTAATATACTGTTAGTAGCAAACCGTTTGTACCAGTAGCAATACAAGGCAATACAATTAACTATATAACCGGCTCATTAGCTTCCAAGATATTTGGGAAGCGTCCAAGAAGGACACTTTTTGTAGGGAAAATATTATTTTATTACGTAGTTGTGTGGGTTGGGTCGGTTTGCGTTTCCATTGTTTGTTTAAGTTGTTTGAGGCCGCCGTGGTGCAGTGGTACAAGCGACTGTAAAGCCGACACTTGTGGGCCCGATTCCCACTCAGGGGAGTGAAATATTTAATATTTTCATTTCTTTGCTCCAGTAACAAGGCAAAGCGAGGTATTGAGTTCCGCCACTTAACACTTAATGCCTCAAGAATTCGGCGGAAAAGCGGGAAAGGAAAGTGTTCTAATGGAGAACGGAGTGTCTTAGCAATAGATTTCAAGGTTCCTTCTACCTACAATGCTATGTATAGGATACACAGTGAAGCTAAAATAAGTTGTAGTTTTTATTTATTTGGTTGTGATTCTAAAAATATTTTGGTTTTTTATTAGGTTACCTTAAATTGTATAGTATGTTCTTTTAGCTTTAGCTGTATCCCGCATAAGGAATGTTAAGCAATTCTGTTCATTTGAGTTTGACGTATCAAAACAAAACCACGCTTATTAACAATACACTAAAATATTACACTAAAGACATTTAGAATATAGCATATAAAAAGATTTATTTCTTAGAATATTTAAGCGCGATTAGAAAGAATCGTACTATAATGCGAACGTACGCCTAACTGAAAACGTTAGGGCGGCTATACGTTAGGTTTTTTGCGGCCAATTTGCAACGTCCCTTTTGTACGCCACGCGCCATATGTCATTTTTTGTACTTAATTTAAGAAGGCGTCGTAAAAAATAAAAAAGGTTTAACAGTTTTGTATATTTTCCCCCGAAGTCTCGACAGTTTGTGAGGCGATATTGCAGGAAGTAGCTCATAAAATATCTTAAACGTGCTGTAATATTAATAAATTTTATATTTATATTATAGGGTGTTAAGTTACTGCCTTTACTACCCGTTGAAAGCTCAAGGGTTCAATGTGTAAAAGGAATGAGTATAATATACGAAGTAGGTTTTATCTTCACGCTGTAGCTAGCATATGGTACCGACCGAGTGTTAAAACATTCCGTTCTTCAAGAATTAACCAGACCTTGCGTGTTAAGTGGCGGATCACAACGCTGCGCATTGCAAAAAAAAAACAAATTATCTTTTCTTCTTTCATTTTATTTTTAGAGTTCCGTACCTTTTAAGGAAAAAAGAAAACTTAATAAGATCACTTTGTTGTCCGTCCGTCTGTGTCTCGTCTCTCGAGTCTATATCCAACGAATGATCTTTATAAAATATGGGACGTGCTTACTGTGAGACGTTTTTTTACCCAGCACACGATATTAAGAAAACATAGCGAATTCACATATAATCCGTGAGTAGTTGCAACAAAACGTAGGAAAGGTACAGTGTGCCCTACACCTATCTATAGAACCCAGTTTGCACGTAAATTCTATTCTTATCTCGGTAATTTCCTATATAATAAATTACATACTAAATTACTATTTTACCGCTTTACTAAATTAAAAACAAAAAAGTTATCTTTAAATGGCTTCGAGCTATGTCTCTACAAAAAAAAATATTAAAGCCCTAATGATGAATCCCTATAAGTATGATAATAAATATTAAATTCTTCTCTTTTGCTCTGCCGACAAAAAACCAACACACACGCACACACAAGCACACACACACACACACACACAAAAATTTCGCACACTTATTCTTCACACCTTCCTTACTATACATACTTACGTGCGTATGCATTTGTAACTGCTAGTAATAACTTTTTAGTAAATACTTATTGTACCTTTAAATTGTCTTGTATTTTCTGTATGATTACAGTTTACTCCTATGATTACAGTTGTCATACTTTAATCTTCTTTTCAATAAGGATGCATCTATATCATCTATATTTTAACCTCCTAACGCGAGTGAGAATCTGCCGACTAGTAACAGGTTCCTAGAGTTTAGTAAAAGCGTCAGTCTCACAAAATTATTATATTAATTGTATTATATGTACCTAAAAACCTTAACTTTTTGTAAATTTGAATTGTGTGAGAAATAAAATTATTATTATTATTTCTAGAAAAAATAGTATTTCTACATTCACTTAAACAAATGGCCGTTTATATCGCAAAAAACGCGTATTTCGATATTACAAAGGAAATCAAAATTAATAGGATACTTCCGGTTGAACTAGAATTATGGAATTAGCAGCTAGCATCTACATATAATACTAATTCAGAAAAAAAAACCTAAAATTATACATTTTGGTTAAATCCTAAAAAAAAAATAACCTTAAAAAGGTAGGCAAAAGTTGGTATTCTAGCCGCTATGTCATGTTTCCGATGAAAGAGCTATGGCTAAGCTAAACTTGAATATCAGAAAAAGCTCGAGACCTCCAATTTTTGTACAGAACCCTCGGTGGTTTAGCCCAACCCTCGCCTGTCCGTTTTTTATTTATTTTGTCTTTTCTTAGTCCAAAAAATCCAAACTCAAAATCCTACTTGCAATTTTTCTACCTTCCAATGTGTAATTGAATATATATATATAATTTACCAAAATAATTTTACAAATATAAACAATTATGTTTGAATTGGTTATTATACTAAATTTTATATTTAAATGAAAATTTTCAATTTTCCTCATAATGTAAATTAAAACTTATCTGTATGTATATAAAACTTTGAAAGAGCTCCCTCTTCATAAAGAATCTGTATATTTGCAAATGAAACCAGATATTCTTAATCTTTTTTCTGGATTCCAACCAAGTACTTTGAGCATTGTTAAAATGAAATGTAAAATTTAAATCTATTTATTATATATACATATTAAACTTAATTAGAAATTCAAATTAATTTAAATTTTACGTATATATTTTTGGATAAAAATATGTAGGTACGAGTATGTCTTAGGAACATTCGCTTTGTAGATTTACCAAAACCAAAATATGTATTGAACGATGGGTTCAATAGAGAAGAAGAGGGTTCAAAAGATAGAGTGGGTCAACATATGACGTAAGTGCGTTCGTTTTATAAGTACAATATACAACTTTGGAAATAGTTAAATATTAGTTTTCATCGCGTTATAAGGATAAAATGCAACGTTGAGTCCCGCCTCTTATTTTTAATCTATACAGATACACTGGGCATGCTTTTACGGCACAATTCTTAACAGCAACAGACAAAGTCGGATGCTTACCTAAACTATATAAAACATATTAGAATAATATTATGTTCACATTGCTGGTGCATTTCTAGCGTTTAGTTTCTAAATTATGATGGTAAACATCAGCAGCATAGCTTGGCATTCCCTCGAGTATAAAGCTTTTAAAAATTATATCAACGGATTTTTCTCAGAACATATAAAATAATAAATGCAAAATGATTTTTTTTCTTTCTTTCAAAAAAAAATTGTTTTCTATGCATTATACAGGATCGAAGTGTCCGCGCTCCTTTTACGGGAACAGCATATAGAGTAAAATATTTTAAACATATACCTAAAGAAATTAATCAAGATACCTCAACAGTTTAGATTTAGGATATTTTTCCAAAATTTAGGATTTTTGTGTCCAAGCAAAGCGCGGCGTTGAGTTCCGCCAATCAATACGCAATGCCTCCGAAATCCGACGTAAAGTGGGAAACGGAGTGTCGTAACACTCAGTTCCCTCCGTCTATTCTGCTGTTGGCGGGATACAGCGTGAACCTGAAGTAACCTAATCTAATCAGTTATTAAAAATACAAATTCACTACAAAAAAAAAAGTTTAACAAAGTGCAAACTAGAACTAATAGAACTAAAATAACATACGAGAATTTACAATTCAATTTAAATGGAACTTGTCATAGGGTTTGCATAACAATTTTGCGGCGGTCGCGTAAACCGTGAAACTTTGTAATTAAATGAACAAAAGACGAAACAAATGAAAGTTGCACTTTTACTTATTGTAAGCTTAAAGTTTTATATGCACTGGGAGTGTGGTAGTGCTTAGTTTCTTTATTGCTTTATTCTGAGCTCTTGGAATATTTAATTTTTTGTTCGTGTTATTTCTATAAAACAAAATAGATTTTTTACCTTCACACTGTATCCCGCAACTTCACGTTGTACGCAAAAGAAAAGTTCCGTTGTCTATTTTTCGCCTTATTTTCGAGGCGATTTATATAAGTCTGCGAGGCGTAAGCTGAGTTTTGCATTTGTGTGTAGTGTAGCCGTTGTCATACGTACACACAGAAGTGTAGGTTTGACAACCAAAACCAAAACAAAATATTGCGTTTTGGCTACCGGTCGACGTATCCCTTGTTTGAAGAACTACACCTCTTATACTGTTAAATTTTTTTTTCAAGTCAAAGAAAAAATTGGCACAATCACAGTAAAAATTTGTACATTATTTCTAAACAAAACATAAAACCAGAATCGAATAAATTTCATCATATTCGGTGTCAAAATGTATAAATATAAATGGACGTCTGTTTTGCCCTATCCTCCCCTTCTATAACCCTACAAATAGTTAGCTTTCATGCACAATATACGAGGCGATCAACCGAAGTATGTATGCATGAGGGTGATGTAATGATGTTTTTTTTTTCTCTTTTTATCTATATGTAATAAACAGAGATGGAATCGAGTGTCCTTTTTGCTTAGTGGTTAGGAAAATACGATGGCCTTTGTTTCTTTTTTATTGTTGATGTTTCAGTATTTCCGCTTCGTGGGTAAGACTTGAATATAAAACAAAGCCATCATGGCGCAGTGGTACTGTCTCACTGTTAAATGTATGTAGTTGTTGTAAATTTATGACTTTTTGTGGGTGAAAGACAGAAATAACTATTTGTAACTGGATTTGACTTGAGAACTAAATAATTGATTTACCAAATTTCCTTTATGCCTTCACTAGAACATAGTAATTACAATGTAAATTTATATGCAAATATTATTTTCTAAATATACCATTCTATTTCTCTAAGCCTAAATTAAATCGACCTACATTCGTTGTCGAAATTTATAATACTTCTATAATACAAATACTCACCCGCTGTTCTAAGCTATAATTCTTCAATATCGATGACCTAGTTTTAAAAATAATATTATTAAGAGTGGTTTAATCACATGTAACCATTATTTTTTTACCCTTAATTACTTTAACTATTCGTCGTTTTATATTCGTCGATGTTAGGAATATTGATGTTAAAATACATTGAATGTCGTTAAATGAAGTAAAAAAATCGGTTAAGTGTGAGATGGAGTCGCCCAGTGAGGGTTCTGAACCAATTTCAGGATTGTATATCGACAGTAAGTACAACTTTTAAAGTTGACAAACTTATTTTTTTTATTTTTTTTATTACGTTGATTTAAGCTTGATTTTTTATAAGGGTTCCGTTTTTACCTTTTGAGGTACGGAGTCTTAAAAATAGGAAGAACGGAGTATCTATGTACACTATATGTTAATACTGCTTTAATGTATGCCGAAAGTATTAGTGGTCTGTAGATATCGTGGCATAGCAACAATGTCTGACTGTACAAGAAAGTTGTGGGTTGTATTTACACTTCGACCAACAAACTATTTTCAATTCCTCTTGTTAACAAGGCAAAGCGCAGCGTTGAGTTCCGCCACTCCATACGCAATGTCTCGAAATTAGAGAACGGAGTACATTAATACTAAGTTTTCCAGCATATCTTGCTATATGGAATATAGCGTGAAGCTGTATTATATAACAAAGCAATCGAAATATGTAAACTTATTACATTTCGTTCGATATACCATCACAACTACATTAGGAAATCGATAAATCCATAAATCTGTTAGAATCCAATAATAACTGAAGTTCAGACCAGTTGGATTTATTTTTATAAATGGTTTCCATTTATGAAAGAAAAAATACTGTTAGTTTACTCGGAATATAAAATCTTTGAAATATTTCTTAATCGATTAATATTTTAATCGAGCAATGCGGAGGTAATAACCATATCGATTCTTGTAGTGTAGTGATGTATTGAATTACAAAAACAGCTACCGCGGCTGTCTATGGGTAGATGACCTATCCATTTCACTCCCACGTATGTTAGCCGATTTTCAGTAATTCGGCAAATATTTGAGAACTTGAATAAAATTGACAAATGTACGCGACTGTTGAGTCTATGCTCGTGATTTCTTTTTCTCAATATAGTTTAATAGTAGGCCTTTTGTATAATTTAATAATTTAAAACTATCGGCTTATAAATCTAGGAAATGACATGGAAACAAATATCGTTTTTGAATAAGTTACATTTTATCTTATATATAAAAACTTTCAAGGGCTGTAGCGAAAAAAAATTACTGGTGATTTTTTTTTCAGAATAATAATAGTAATTTTAAAAATTACTGGTATGTGTGTAGTAACATAATCTCTAAAAGCTTTACAGGCGTAGCTTAATCACAACATGTCAAAAAAATGTATTCGAATCATGAAACAGTAAAAAAATATTAATCTTATTACGAGAATTGACTATATTTAAATCATTTTTTTATTATACGTATTTACATAAGTGTTCATTTTTTACCTTACCAATATTCTATGAATCAGACAATGTTTATTGAGTGCAAATATTTGAATATTGTAAGCTATCCTAGCTCAGGCCGCAAAATTAGCTAATGTCCTTGGGTGGATGGTTTAAATTAAATTTTAGTAATTATTTAATATTAATTTTCATATTCCGTGAAAAAAATATTTCACAAGTAATTTTTTGTACCGTCTATTTTAAAAACTATACACAATTTTTATTTACTAAATATTTAAAATAATAGAAATATATTTTTACAGGATAGAAAATTTGCCAGATGAAATCTATGGCGGCGACTTACGATTGACAAAATGACGCCTGCTGGCCTGCTGGTCTTCAGCGCGTTACTCACTAGAACAGTATGTGTTATAGCTCCTCAGATACCAGGTAACTAATTATTAAATATAAACTAAATAGGCCGTCGTGGCGCAGGGATACAAACGTGTGACTGTAGACCAAAGGTTGTGAGTTCGATCTCTACTCGGGAGAATGAATTATTATTTATTTTCGTTTCTTCGCTCTGGTATCAAACCAGAAGCGCAATATCTCGAAATTCTGAGGAAAGTGGGGAACGGAGTGTCTTAACACTAGGTTCCGACCCTGCTATATGCGGGGTACAGCGTGAAAAAACAACTAAATAATAAATAATGAAACAGCGACTGATTGTAAACACGATAATTGTGTTGTACCCAAGGGAATAATTATACTTAATTTTTCACGCTCTGGTAGACAAGGAGTTGAGTTCTCCCACATGGAAAGGTTCCTTCCTTCCTTTCCGACAGTATAGACTGCTGTGCGGAAATAAGGCTGAAGCTGCTCAATAGTAAATTTGATCAGATTTTTATATAGTATGCAGTAATATAAAAAAAATAATTAAACAAGAAAAATAAATAAATCTCTAGAAAACATTGAAGAAAAATGAAGCAAACTTATTTCAACGAACACTTCCGCTAAAAATATAGAAAAGCTAACATCGCTAGAAAACAAACGGCTAATTTATCTTACGTATCTAATGAAACTTACAATATTTACAAGGAACGTAGAATAGACGTTTTATTTCCGTAAACTGATACAAAGGCGAGCAATGCTACGTTTTACACAAGGCATCCACTTCACTTTAACTCTTTAGCTTTAAATTTTCTTTCCTCACTGTTTCTTTAACAAATTTTAAAACGCTCTCTTTATTTCTGTTTAATATTCGTTTATCTCACAGCTTGCCATATTGCGCGAGTGTTTCCACTTATTCCTCCTTTCAGCGTTGTATACTTCAAATGGCAAAGTTGAAAAATAATGCGATGCTCAGAAATTTTCATTTCAGTTAGTTTTGTGTTTGCGTTATTCTAAAATAGTTACTATTTATTACTCTATTTTGTTTTGTTTTTTCATTTCTGCTTTAGATTATTTTAAAATTATTTGAGAGAAATAGAAGCTGTCGTGGCGCATCGGTAATACGTTTGACTATGTTCATGACGGTTGTGGGTTCTATTCCCATTCGGAGGCGTGAAAAGTTACAGACAAAGTGTGGCTTTGAGTTTCAATTCAAACGAAGTCTCGTATTACTAGGTTCCCTCTGTTTACCTTGCTAGATGCGGGATACAGCGTAATTTATATTTAAAAAAAATATACATAAAATGTTTTCTACATAGATTTCAAAACCGGTGACAAGAAAGTCATAAACGGCCCATTCTGGCACGAAGTTTTCACGGAAGTATACGAAGACACGGAAGAAGTCATATCCACTACCACATCGGAACCTTTGCCGTTCTTCGAAGATGATGCTTCCACAAATAATGTGACGGCACAGCTCGGAAATCGCGTATACTTGCATTGTCGAGTGCATGATTTAGGTGAAAAAACTGTAAGTAACTTTTCTTGACTTTCTTTTGTCTTTCTGTTTTTTTTTATGGACAGTACACATATCTAATGCATGTCAATTCGACCCACACTCTGTACTTATATTTTAAAACAATTCTAAATATATAAGCATTACATAAACCAGAGCTGATATTTCTTTAAATAAAATGGAAACTTTTAGTTACCACACATGTTGAGACTGGTGATGAGTTCCTTATCATACCCAATATATAGCTACACTTAAAAATACGAGAATTGAATATCAGAAATTTATGAATTTGTTGAGTTATTTATCATTTATTGGGGTCAGTCGTGGCGCAGCGGCACAAAGTGTGACTATAAAATCGACTGGTTATGGGTTAGATCCCACTCGTATCTTATATTTTCATTTCTTCGCTTTGGCTCCAAGGCAAAAACCTGGCATTGAGTTCCATCACTCAACACGCAATGCATTGAAAATTCGGCGGAAAGTGGGGGAACGGAGAGTCTTAACAATAGATTCACTCTTTCTACCCTCCAGTGTGGGGATATATCATGAAGTTGATTTATCAATTAGTTTCTTTGTCTGTCTCACACATGATAATACATTAGGTGAGAGATCGCAAAAGATAAAAAAGGATTCCATTACTATATTCAATATTATTTTTATATCTTCGCTGTGGTGCCAGAGCAAAAAACGCGGCGTCGGCGTCGATAGTTCCGCTGCACAACACGCAATGTATCCAGAATTCGGCGAAAAATTGGGAACGGACTGTGTTAACATTATTTCTAAAGAAAAAAAAACATGTCAGTAAAATAAACAAAATGTTTAGCATTCTCTCATTTTCTTCACAGATATCATGGGTTCGACGCCGTGGTGAGGACATCCACTTACTTTCTTTCGGACGGCACACTTATTCCGCGGACTCAAGATACTCCTTAGCGCTTGAGCATCCTAATGATTGGAGATTGCTCATACAGTACGTGAGTGAACGGGACGAGGGTTTCTATGAGTGTCAGATATCCACACATCCACCACTTGTGAGGAGAGTGCATTTGACTGTTGTTGGTAAGTGGTACTTGTTTCTCAATTTCATATATATAATATGGATTAGTAGTTGTCAATGTTATGATATCGAATGAGTAAAGATCCATTATATTTCACTAAACCGGAAATAAAAATATGTTAGATATATAAAAACGTTAAAAATATGCTCGTAATTTAGAGAATGCTTTTCCTTAAATTATTATTCGAACTAACAACCATTATTCAACAACAAAACATATGAAAATTTAAACGTAGCGGAATTAGAACCCGCGCCTCTTGGAAACCATTCAAGCGCTCTGACCAACTATGCTATACGTTATTAAAGATAATTATTTTAGATATACCATTTGGCGGGAGAGAATGCTCTTTATTAAATATTGTTTACATTTTTAAAGTGTTATTCCACACTTAGCAAAGAAAACTGCTTTTTTGTTTCTGTCTGTAAATCACTTATTAACTAAAGAGCTTATAATATCTATAGTTTGAAAAAATCTGTATTATAAATAGAGTTATACCATCTTCTGACTTACAACTATAGTTCATATATATATAACTATTTCTAGAACGATACGTTCCTATTACGTCATCAGGATATTATAACGAAACTACTGCTCTGATATTATTGCGTTTACTTGTTTTAAGCCACGCTTAATTGTAGACTATCTAATTGTAGACTAATGTTCTAGATTATAAGATTTAAAATAGTTTTGTAACAGTATATACCTTGGGTATAAGTTAAAAATAAATAAATAAATAAAATAAAATATGCATGGCAATACATATAAATAACATAGTTAATTATGAATAATACAAACTATATATTTATCATACCATATTAATCGAGACGAGTTCGTGTATTGTCGTCCCGAGTGTCGCGACCGTCGTTCTGTCTATATAGGTGGTGGTGATGCTGGAAGGCAGCGGTCGAGTCAAACTATTAAGTACTACGGTACTAATAAATATGATGCACATAAAGACTCGTACCAAACATATGACAAATATAATATGATAATTTGAAGCCTATGATGGCACGATAGTTTAGGATCGAATTTCTTATAAAGGCAATATATGTGTAGGGGCGACACATATTGTGGATCCAAGTGATCTTTGACCAATATTATGATATTGAATGTTGCTCGACGTCACGGAAGCTGACGTGATTGGCTTATGCGAACTGTTATAGCGACATTCACTATATCGTGGCTGATGCCGTCTCGCAGTACGCTCGCGATACGTAAGCTGTGCTTGTATGGCGTTGGTCATTGAGATATTATATACCATTTCTACGACTTGGTATACGACTAGTAGGTGTGTGGTGCTGTTTTATGTCCCAGCTCCGGTGTATGTAGTAGTGTCCGCCTGTCTCGTACGGGTGTGTGGTGCTATTTTATGTCCTGGAACTCTGGTGTATGTAGTAGTGTCCGCCTACGGTTCGAGACACGACTGTGGGGTGTGTGCCGTGCGTTTATTTAAACGTACCGCACGCACACGCCGTACGTTAATTTTTTCCAACGACTTATATTGATCTCACAAATCAATCCACATCACGAGCCAAAGCATTATTATATTAAATAATATATTCAAAGGTGTTTGAGATATCAGTTACAGTTTGTGGGATTTTTGTACAAAATTTATGTAAATCGGTGTTAATACTTCTGACACACAGTAACGGCGCTAGTTGAATTTAATACTTTAAAACGTAACGAACGAATAGTGGAAGCTGCTTCTTATTCAGAAAATAATTAACGGAACTGCCGTCGTTATGTAGAACGTGATGGTTTGATGCTATATTATAAAAGAAAATATGTATAAAGATATTTTTTTAGGATCTTGCTGTTGTAGCTTTTAAATACTCCGTTATCTGCTTTCCGCCTAATTTTCGAGACATAAGCAATGTCTTTTAAATGTTGAATGAGGGAACTCAACGCCGCCGTTTGCCTTGTTACTAAAGTGAGGAAACGTAAATGATTATCTCAATTGGGAATCGAATCCACAATCAGTTCCAGCGCTTACAGTCAGACTCTCTCTTTCTGCGCTACAAAAGCTAGTGTTTTAAATGTTATTATTAAATTATATTTTATTTCCTTTGTATAATTTCACAGTAATATACGAAACTAAATTTATCTCTATATATAATAAAAGGATAGAATAGTCAATTCTGTACATGAAAGATATAAAAAAAATAAAAATTAGGTCGGTTAATATGTCGATTATAGAACATAAAAAACCACTCAGCAGAATTCTTGTCTGTCTGTCTGTCTGTCTGTC
>JAAIXJ010000131.1:439259-452834 GCA_013403705.1 Heliconius hermathena
ATATTTTGGAAGTACTTATTCCTCTTTGATCGATGGATCTTAAAACTTCCAGCTTCTTATGCGATAATTCGACTCCAAGTTTGGACGTCTCGTACCTCAAAATGAAACAGACTCCTTATTATAGCAACGATTACATATTGGTCTGTTCCCAAGATAGCATCCTAGGCACTCGTGTGTCCACAACTTAACCTTAAATATACTGATCCGCTAGGAATAAGTCAATCATACTTTTCACGGTGAGAATATAATAGAACGTGAAAATGGATTGATGATGAAGGAAAAGCAAAAAAGATTAATGAAGAAAAAGTGAGCGGTAATAAAGATAGACCTTCGAAAATACAGCATCAAAGATAATGAAGGAGAAAAATCACGTAAAAAGCATGAGGACGCCCCAGATGGCATGTATGAAAAGTTGATGATAGAGGACGAGGTGAAAGAGGTATATAGAGACCGTAGCGTTTGGGGTTCCGTTCTCTCTGACTTTCCCACTAGTATTACAGCGTGAAGCTAAATAAGTAAGTATTTAATTTCAATTATGTTGTAAAGAATCATTATTGGTACCAGCGCTGGAGAAAAATGATTTTTCTCCAGTTGCTTAATCATTATTCTACACTAATCGTCATTGTCCGATTTAACACATTTTTTAAAAATTCCATTTATAAAATAAATAGGGGTTGTTCATAGATGCCACTTCAATAAACGTGTATTATAATGTCCAAGCTTACATCTCACAGCAAAATTACGGCTTTACACGCTGGTTTTAAAAATTACACTTTTTTTGGTTAAAAATAACATTTTTAGGAGAACAGCCCTGTAGCCTGAGCCGAGTAGGCAAAGGAAACCTGGGAACTTAGAATAATTCTGGTGTGGTGGTGGTGGTTGTGGTCAACCACGCTTTGACTCGTTACCAGGGCGAGGAAATAAAAATATTCAATAATTCATTTCCTCGAGTGGAAATCGAACCCACAACCTGTCGAGTTTACAGTCACACGCATGTGCCCCAGCGCCACGACTGACCTCAATAAAAATAAATATTTTATATAAAATTTTAGTTTGGAAAACTTTAAGCAGCGCCGTACGTAATTTTTCAAATAGAATATAAGCAAAATACGATGTGATTGAAACTAACACACAATTTGGCGCTCTCCAAATAAAAATTGAAGTATTTATTTCAGTCTCTGCCATTCAACAAAATTTTGCTAAACCGTTCATTTATTTTATTCTTTTATTATGGCAGACTTTTTCGTGATTTAGCAAATGTACCTAATATTTTTTATCGTCGTATATTTATAATATTTTTTTATGTGAGTGTACACGGTTTGACATAGGTTCGAATTCCTCTACCTTCAAATTCTTATATTTATTTTTCGCAGCTTCACGTTGTATCCTGCAAATAGTAGAGTAGGCAGAGGAAACTAGTGTTAAGATACTCTATACTTATTAAGGCACTTCCGTTATCCACTTTCCGCCGAATTCTTGAGGCATTGCGTGTTGAGTGGCGGAACTCGACGCCGCAATTTACGTCGTTACCAGAGCGACGAAAATGAAAATATTAAATATTTCATTCTCCCAAGTGGGAATCGAATCCACCGTCATGTTCGCAATCACACGCTCGTGCCTCTGCACCACGACTGCCTCTTAAATGTTTTCTAAAAATATTTTACCCTAGTGTGGAATAACACTTTATCAATGTTATAATAAATTGGAGTACACTCCGTTTACCTTTTTTTCATTTATGTTATAAAAACATTGAGAGTCCAAATTCAATAGTATTTTTTTTAATATAAATTACTCTACAAACTTTTAACATCAAACCAAACACAGTGTGTGTAATTCCGGGAAGAGTGAAAAACGGACACGGAACGGAACGGTCTTGACACTTCCTTCCTTCTGTATACCTTTCTAAATATTTTTATTTTTAGCTTCGCGCTATATTCACGCACACAGCATGGTAGACAGAGTGAACCTAGTATTAAGACACTCTGTTCCCCACTTTCCGCCGAATTCTGGAGGCATTGCGTGTTAAGTGGGGGAAACTCAACGCAACACTTTGCCTTGACAGCAGAGCTACTAATGGAAATATAAATAATTATTTCAATAAATTTAAATAAATATTTCAATTCCTCGAGTGGGGATCGAGCCCACAACCAGTGTAAACGCTTATAGTCACACTTTTTTGCTCCTGCGGTACGACTGGCCTCTATGGTAAAATGTATTACTAAATATGGTATACAAAAATATATATCAAAAGAAAGGCCCTCGATACTAAGAAAAGTACTTCGCCTAATCTAATCAAGATGTTCTACAGATTCTATTTAATGCAAACGCTCAAATTACTAGTTAAAGCAACATGCCAAGAGCTTCTATAGAGGCATTCCTGTGTACATTGAAGGTCACTAGATCTCAGAGCAATGAGAGAGATAAAATTCCAAGCACAGACTCCGATGGATAGCTGAAAAGTAAACTCTGGGGTGTCAAACGCTAAATAAATAAGAAAAATATTTCGCAGGCTGAGTTGTGTTGAAAATATATGAATTTTATTTGTATTATTAATTTATATTGTTTATAGTTGATAGGCGTTATGGCGTAATAAATGTAATCTACATAGACGTCATGATAGTATAAGAACAGGTATAACAGGTTCGAATTTTGAGTTTGAGCTGCGCTGTGTATTTTTATACTTAAAAAATATAGGGAAAATAGACAAAGAAACAAACTTGTAATTCAGTATAGTATTAGAAAATATATATGTTGCAGAGTATGAATACAGAACGTTAAGTTGTTTGACTTGAGTGTATTCAGAGAATGGCAACACTGTCAGTAGTTAATATCATTTGCCACCTGTTAGGGAAGTGGGGTGAATGACGCGTCGTTCTTATAATAGTGGGAACGAGCGATGCGGACTGCACTTCTCCTTCGAGTGGCATACTGAACGGAACACTACTGAGTGGCGAGAGTAATTCATCATCACTCGATTTAGGTGACAGTAGTGACTTTTAAATTGGGCCAATAACGGAGTACTGTTTATAGCAAAAGGATAAGTTGATTTAGGTAGTATCGTGTATGGTTGTATAGTGTGTCAACGAAAGTTGTTGTAGTAGTGTATTGATAAAGGTGATTATATAATGCATGCGATAAATTTGCATGAGATGAATGTTCTCAAGTAAGATGTAAGCTGTTTGGAAAAATAATTGTTAGTTAAGGCCAACTTGTTCCAAAAGCTTTATGCTTGATTAACTGTAAATCAAGGTAGGCCGAGGTAAAAGTTTGATTTTGAAAAACCTTTTCTTATAGCATCACACGACGACGTGTGATTTGACAAGATGGCCGTGTTTGAATACGGAGCGCCAAGTTGTTTGACTAGGGTGTATTTAGAGGATGGCAACACTGTTAGTTGTTAATGTCATTTGTCAGCTGTTAGGGAAGTGGTGGGAATGACGCGTCATTCTTATAATAGTGGGAACGAGGGATGCGGACTGCACCGTCTCGACTATTTACCTGCAAGGCAAACCGATCCCCTGGGAATCCAAGGTCAAATACCTAGGCGTCGTACTAGATTCGAAACTCTCCTTCCGGCCGCACATCACGTATGTCAGGAACAAAGCCACATACGTCATGAACAGGCTGTATCCGCTCATCTGCAAGCGGAGTAAAATGTCACTTCGCAACAAGCTGACATTGTACAAAACTTGCATCCGTCCCGTCATGACCTATGCTTGTGTCGTGTTCGCACACACCAAGATAGACCTCCTTCAGAGGGTTCAAAATAAATTCCTACGAATGGCATCCGGATGCCCATGGTACGTACGCAACGTTGACCTACACAAAGACTTCGAGCTAGAATCGTTCAAGGAATTCTGCAAGCGCCTGGCCAAGCGCTACTACGAGCGTGCAGATTCCCATTCCAACCCACTTATTGTCGAAGCGTGTAAGTACGCTCCTCACCCACATCCACGTCTTCGACGCCCTCGAAGCGTGCTTCTGGACCCCGACGATCCCATCACTGCCGCCAACGCCCAATACATTGGGAGGATTCACTCTTCAGTCCCACGTCCCACTCTCCGCCGCCGTAAGAGGCGGCGAGGCCAGTCATTATCTAACGGCACGCCCGCGCCTCGGCACGGCGGGGCCCAACGGACGAAACCCCCCATGTTTCGCGTACGCGGGGCATTCCCCCGCGATCGCCAACACTTCACGAGCGTCCATCAAAGCTCGTAATTTTTATCTTCAGGGGCGAGCTACACTCGCCCCTCCCAGCCCGGTGACGCTGTCAAGACCATTCCAGGTCAACAGCATTAAAGTCCATTCGAAAAAAAAAAAAAATAATAATGGATGCGGACTGCACATTTCCTTGGAGTGGCATACTGAACGGTTGTATTAAGATATTATCTGACTTCACCGCGTTCCGAGGATGGAGGAAGACTTAACGAGTCAAGACTACCAGCCCAGGCCCACGCTCCGCGCCTCATTATATAAGTAGTAACTAGTAATATTATATTATATAAGTAGCAGTAATTTTACATGTATGTATATAAGTAGTAATATGCCATCCATACATATTTCATAATTTTCTCTGTATTGAGCCTTCACAAACTAAAACCGACTCTAAATTCTTGGCAATAATGTCATGGATGTCCATAACTTAAAAATACTAATCTGATTTTGATGAAACTTAATGTTTTGAGATTGTTCGAGTTGTCCTAAATCTCATTTACATAAAAAAAATATCTCGATAAAACAATTAGTTTTCGAGAAATATGCGAACAAACACTTGGATGCCTGAAAAGTTCACCATACTCAAATATTATTGGATCCCAAAACCACCAAATATACTTATTATTTGAAATGAAAGGTAATCTATTTTTTTCATATCAGTTAAAAAAAGAAAATATGAAATAGGAAAATAAAAATAACACAACTTATTTTAAATAAAAATCACATTTTTAACTTCTTTCAAACTTATTTATTCGTCTCATGCAGACTACACCATATAGAGTATGCATGTCGCATATACAAAAAAAATCTTATACAAGCAAATGCCAACATTTTTGATAGCATAGCAATGTTTCGCGGTATTATCTCGTGCCAAAATAGCTGTACGGAATACTATAATAATATTTTACAACGTAATTACGGGTATTTGGTGGTAAAGCACGCGTGGAAGCGATCAAAGGTCATTTGGAGTATATGGGTATGTATAGCTGTTTATAGATGTTGGTTCGGATAGTTAGTTCTTTTGTACAATATTTCGGAAAAATTGGCCCTATTTTGGGGGGTATTTTATTGTACACGCAGCTAGTAAATTTGATAATCAATCAGGATGATTATTGTATTTAAATTACTTAGATTACTGGAATTAGGTAAGACAAAGCGCGGCGTTAAGTTTTACCACTCAACAACTTAACACAATATCTTGGGGCTAAAGTTAAAAATGAAGAGTGTTAACACTATGTTTTCGTTGCCTCACATGCTATAAGCGCAAGAAGATTAAAAATATCTATATATCTCTTTTAGATTCACGCTTTATGCCGCACATAGCAGGGTAGGCAGGTGGAACCTGGGAATCTAATTAAGACACTCCGTTCATGTGAACGTATTAAAACACTGCTCGTACGTCGTCCGTTCTCCACTTTCCGCCAAATGCTCGAGGCATTGCGTGCTGAATGACGGAAATCAACGCCGCGCTTTGCCTCGTTACCAGAAAAATTAAATATTTCCTCGAGTGGGAATCGAACCAACAACCTGTCCCTGCACCACGACTGGCCTCAAAAAGAATTTAATATAATCTGTCGTTGCAAATTAACATTTTAATAAATGTTCCATCAAAATATTTATAAACGAATTGGTTCCACGCCTATGGATTGTGGACGTATTGCCTCGCGTACGATAATATTGTTTTTCGTTCACAGAGAGTTTTCAGAAAGAAAAACTATATGTATTTTTCATCAATATATTTTATTATCTTCAGCTTTAGACCCTGAGTTGGTATAGAAACAATAACCGTCGTAATTTTAGTCAGTCGTTGTGCCATGGTGAATATGTAATATATACTCAAAATAATAATTAAAAACCTCTGAGATGAAAATTTCTTAAAATAAAAAAAAAACTTGAAAAGAGCTGGTAACCTTCAAACGGCTGAATATATGTATTTTTTGAATCATGGCTCAGAACACTTCGATCAAATCACCTTTCAAACAAATAAACTAAATCAAAAACGATTCATTAATTTGGAAGCTACGATGCCACAGCCAGACACACATTATTAACCATACAAACATACAACAGACATGTCAACTCTACACGAAGAGATTAAAAATAAAATATTTTGTACCTACTTACAGAGATTATTTTATAACAGCTCTGCAAATATAAAAATGACAAGAACATTAAAAAAAAAACTGTTTTAATTTTTTTTTTCGTAATGATATTATTATATTAGAAAAACGTGAGGGCAATTGAGTTGGTCGTAAAAATTACCTTCCCTAAGATAACCCTTAACTAGTGGGGTAAGTTATGACAGCAATTATTTTCAGATGTTTGACTGCGGCAGTAAAACATATGAAATCACTTCTTTTATAGCTTTTGTTATTATTATTTGAATAATTTTAGCATGCCTTTCCCTCATGTGGATTAGGGCCAGTATATTGTTATCTTAACAAAAAAGACTGGTTAGGCTGCTTATGAATATGTGCCATGACAGCATCTGAATACAAACGCTATGGTCGCGGGATCGATTCAGATTCAGGGGAGTGATTACATTTAAAATATTTTCAACATCCTGCTCTACCACCGATAGACAAAGCGCGGTGTGGAATTTCGATTTCTTTTTTACTTGAAATAAAGTTGTCAGTTCTGGCATTAAGCTACCATCTCATTCCTGAAAGATAGAGGCACCAATTATATTTTCTATTACAAATACTTACATTTTCATTTCGTTCAATATTATTAATTAATAATAAATTCTGTTTTATTTAATGATAAAAATCAAAATAAATAGCTTTATAATATTATACATTTCGATAAATATTTAAAAAAATTTTACTTAATGCAAAATATATAGTAAAATATCTATCGTAAAATTTATAACATTGCAAAGATAAGCATTGCAAAGATTTAAATTTACCAGGTATCCGGGATTAGTTTTAATTTATGGTGACTCTGCCTCCAAATAATCCGGTCGTGGTATTCAATTGCACGTTTATGTGGAGATAAGGCTTGAAATTGGGCTTAAACATGTTGCCTTTTGCTTATTATTGTGCCGTTGGTCGGTGATAAGAAATTATTGATAGTGATTTATCACTCTATTCTTGTTCTATCTGTAATTATGTAGTGTATATTAAGAAATATAACTAATATTGAATTTTGCTAATTATCTTGGTATAAATGATTCTTGAATCATGACTTAAGTAAACATTAATTATCGTAATGATTTTTTTATTGCATAGCAGGATAAAGGGGACCTAAGTACTAAAACAATTTGTTCCCCACACATTGCCTAATTTTAATTTAAGATATTGTGTGTGGAATATCTCAACTCAACGCCGCGTTTTGTCTACCAGATCAGAGGAAAATGTATATTTTTTTTATTTTAAGCATGTGTTTGAATACAAACAATACAATGTTTTCTGAGATAAATCCCAATTAGGCCACTTTATATCTATTAATTTTTTTTCTAAACAATTTTTAGACAAATTATTTAAATTTATCTATTATCGTTTACTTCTATAGAAGTATCGTAAACAAATAACGCAGACGAGACCACAGTTTAAAACCAGTAATATACTATTGAAGTGTATTGGAACGCGTCTATTGTGCCATTTTCATGAAAGCTTTTGAATGCTTTGTGAGAGCTTGGCTTTAGCTTATTCTCTATATTGCTAGATATTCGCGTTCACTGAAACTCGGATAGAACGATGTTTTGTTTGTCATTTTTAATTATGACATTCCTTCAAAAAAACGGCCAAGTGAGAGTCGGACTCGCCCACCAAGAGTTTCGTACTAATTAAAGGATTGTAAGTCAACGGGAAGCACAACTTTTAAAAGTTGACAAACTTATTTTTACAAGTGAAGGCACTCATTACGCATGAAATTAACTACAAATATAAGTTTGTAAAACTTTTTTCTATGAAGTACCTATAAATTTTCACTTTTTGGATTTTTAACATAATTTATATTGTTAGTTGGCACTTCTTGCCAAATTTCATAACTGTAGATCCACGGGAAGTATCCTGTAGAATTTTATTACGCTGCGAATTTCATATAAAATGCAGCAAAAATTATGTAAATACTTGTAGCTTTTGATTGCGTTGACTTAGAAGCTTGATTTTTTCTGTGTTTCAAGGGACGTAGACTTGAGTATTTGTTAATAATATCAGCTCGATTCCTTCACGCGATCTTGAAATAAATAGTCTCGACAGACAGACAACAAAATAATCCTATAAAGATTCCGTTTTTTCCTCTTGAAGATGGAACCTGAAGAAGAATTTCCTTCTCTTGATACGTAGTCACTTGATAAATATTTTTTTTAGCTTCAAGTCGATTATTTCCGCAGATCTAATTTTTAAACATTTCATTTCTTAACTTTCAGTCTAACTTTCATTTTTTTACTTTATGATATACGAATATATATATATAGGTGCTATAAATCAACTCAACGTAAACACTAAAGTGTCGTAAAATTTCCGACGAAGATAACGGTTCCCAGAAAGAAAATTTGCGTTGTTCCTATCTTGTGTCTATAATTATAGAACCGTAAAATTTACAATAAAAATTTCCACTGACTGAGTTATGGGAAAGTATAGAGTACATCGAATGGGAATCGAACTTATAACCATCACATGCAAATTTGTTTGGTTAAAGATAAAAAATACACACTAGGATGTAAGTGAATATAGGACGTAGTATTACAACGGCTGTAATCTCTTCAACACATACATCAATATGGAACTACGATTAAGTGGACTTAGAGTGTTACTCGCTTCGCCGGTCTAGATTACTAGCACACTATATATCACTATTGGCAATGTATTAGTAGATTGTGTATAGATAAGTGCATACATAGATAAATAAATAAACATAAAATCGTATGTTTTACTCAGCGTTTGAGTGTTAGCGAGATGCCTGTAGGTTCGACTCCCGCTCGAGTATTTTTTTATCCATTTGCTGTTTGAATTGCGCCACATAACACGTTATGGATCGAAAATTGAGATTAATTTCACACATTAAGTTGTTAGGTAAAGAATATTTAAGAAATACTAATAAATTCTCTTCCATAACTCCATTTTTTGTTTCTTGAGAATAGATATGGGGTTATTTTTTTGCATTAAAGAGAACGAGTTGAAAATAAGGACAACTAACTTTTCGACTTCCACTCAGAGATGGTTCCGCCACTAAACACGTAATATATCAAAAATTGGCCAGAATAAACGAACGGAGTGTTTTAACACAAGGTTCCCTCTGCCAATTCTGCAACAATACTATCGTATATGATATACAACTTTAATTTATTTTTTTTAATATCGGTTTATTTTTAATAATAATTACTTTCATAAAACTGTACTACCAACATTGACGTAAAGTAATCGTAAAAGTAATCAAAATAAAATGACTAAATATGTTGACAATAATGTAAAAGTAAGTAAAAGTCTCTTTTATGTACATATACTTATCTTAAAATTTGATATTTGTTCAAAACAAAAGGGTTATGAAAGTGGAATATCATGTTTCAATGGGTGAATATTTGTACTGCTCTGCGAATGCAGTGTAAAGCGATTCTTGATTATTGTCCTTCTAGCAAAGGAAAATTTATGAAATATTATACAACCTATACTTATTTAAAAAATGTATAAAAATTTAAACAAAATTTGAAAAATTTTGCTATCGAGTCATGTCTAGTAAAAAAGTATTTTTCTTTCCTAAGTGTGGAATAACACTTTAAAAACATAAAAAAAATGTATTCTCTCTTGTCAAACGATAATTCTAAATAATGATCTTTGGGTAGCGGAAATTTGTAAAAATCTCCCTATAGACTAACAACATAAATAAGTTGTAGCAAGCGTATAAGAGTTTCGAAGTAGGTCGATACGAACGTATGGTTTAGTGGTCAGAGCGCTTGGTTGGAGTGGTTTCCAAAGAGGTGCGGGTTCAAATCCCGTTACGTTCAAATTTTATTATATGTTTTCTTAATAACGGATTCAACACTAGGTTCCTGTGTTCCCTCTGCCTATCCTGCTGAGTTTATATATGTGCGGAGTTTTATTTGTTAACTAAAATTATCACCATTTTATTTGTTATTTATTCAATTTATAATTCTACATCGGGTATTCTAGATTCTTTAATATTATATAAATGGAAAATGCCCTCAATGAATGGAAAATTTCGCTGAACATTTATTACTTAGAAGATATTTTATTAAAATTATTTTATTGATATTTCATTTTCAGGTTTTGGTGGAATGTTTTTTAAATAAAATTTGGCAGATTTGTAGATATTTTTAAACATTTTTAAAGTGTTATTCTACACTTAGGTAAGAAAAATACTTATTTAGAAAATGTATAAAAATTTGAACGTAGCGGGTTGGAGTCCCGCTACGTTCAAATTTTTATACGTTTTCTAAATAAGTAGATTTGTAGATGTTCTAGATCTTCGATTTTAATATATCAATAGAAAGTGTTCACTATGCTCAACAATTTTTGTTAAGGACGCATTTAATTATTTCTTATAGTTTAGCTGGGCATTTATAGTTCTACATCAGGTGTGCCAGTCTTCAAAATCAAATATAGCCTAGATACTGCCCAGGTCTAATAGACCAATATCACAAGAAAAAGTAGTTTAGAAGATATGCTTGTAAGAGCAAACAAAGCGCCTGACGAAAATTTTAATATTAGTTTCACACATCCCTTTATTGTTTTTTCACAAATATATTCAATGTACAGACTCAATCTTTTACTGTTTTACTGTGGTTTAATAACACTAATTATGAATAAAGTAAACATGGGATAATAGAATCTCCATTAGCCTTTCTTGTATTTTTTGGACAAGACTTACATTCCTCTTTTTGTTTTTGTTGTTGTTGATGCCTTGTATTTAAGGGTTTTGAGCCAATCAACTTTGAGCCCGCGGTGACATGGCAGGATAATGTCTGATTGTAAGATACAAGACTGACGACATAACTTGGTTGGTTCGTTTACGATTAAAACCAGAATCCATTATCTGTTACCAATTGATATTATCATACTTTAGCCTCTGTAGGTATAGGCAGAGGAAACTTAGTGTTGACTTGTTGAGACACTTAGTCCTTCACTTTTCGTCAAATGGCGGAACTTAACGACGCGTTTCAACTTGCAGAGCAGTGAAAAAAAATATATAATCACTTTCGTGACACGTGATCAGGAATCCAGTTCCTATTCATTATAAAGCTTCAATATATAATGGATAGATTAACAAAAAAAATGTAAAAAGTAAAATAATAGTACAGAAAAAAATCATATACAAATTAAAAAGTCACGTGACCTTTAACCAATCCTGTAGTTTTCCGACATTTCAATTGGTATTATTGAAAATTGAACGATCATTCTGCTATAAGCTTCTGTTGATAGTTTTATTGCTGTTGATTCTTTATTATTAACTTGTTATGGAGAATAAATGTTTTTAATGTTGATATAAATTTTTGATTGATTCAACTTATAAGATTTCATAATTTTGTTATAGTTTTTTTAGCATTCTAAGTATTGCTTTTTGTTTTATTTTTCTCGGTGTGTACAAAAACACAGACTATCATATTTTTTTCCTCAAAAAGTTATTATGAAAAATATAATAAACATGTTATAAATATACTCAAATGTTGCTATACTTATAACAATTAAAATTATAAATAAGTAATTATTTAAATCACTGTGAAGTTGAACAAAAAAAAAAAGAAAAAGTAACTAAATTGTAAAATAAAGCTGATCGATCAATACTAGAGACATATTTTCATACTTTTGAATCCATAAAACAAATATTTTAATCCTGTACCATATAAAACATCTATCAATGGAATTTAGACGAAGCCTTTCATTAGAGGCGCACATATTGAATGTATATGAATTTAAAAAGCCGCTTTGTAGGTATTATGTTGTTAGATTTCTACAATGTTATAAAAACATTATTTTCACTAAATTAAGGCCAAGATGAATACCTAAGGAACCACCTTAGGAAAATATTAATTAGTACATTTTTTTTCGATCAGTATGGGTTCAAAATGATGTGTGGATCAATATATAGAGTGCTTTTGTCTTCATCACTTTAAATGAAAGCACAATTTTAAGAAGGTACTATGTAAAAGGCTAATACACTTAAAACAAAAGAGATTTTGACAAAACTGAAAAAATGTTTTTTCAAACAAAATAAATAATAAAATTATTGTTGTAAAATAAATCGTCATGTGTTAAGAATGACGCACACGGACACGCCTCATTCACTAAATCGAGTCATACGTATTGGCAAGTTGACCGTTGTTTAGGTTTATTATAGAAAAGAGGTAATTGCGTAAAATAGAACGTGAGATATCCCTTTCTCATTCGGGTATGTTTTTTGGGAATGAAAACTGGCAGGTTGGCACCGTTTAGTAGTATGTTTGTAGTAGTAGGTGTTTACGTTATTGGTCGTCTATTGGTTATCTATTCATAACCGCCATACACGTAATAAATACAGTATGGATAAAAATAATGAAATGAAAATAATAATCCTATTTTTGATGAATGTTTAGGTACGAGTTTGAAATGTCTTACCCTATATGCTACTTCCGTTAACGGAACGCAGACGCTTCCACCCTATGTATGGTACATAATGACTGTCTGATACCCATTTGGGATTCCAAAATACACGAAAATAAAAACAAAAAGCTTAATTTTTGTGTTTTTTATATTTAATAATTCTTGGTCATTTTAAAAAAAATATATGATTTATTTTTACAGTGCCAAAAGTTGAAATAATAGACGAACGCGGCCGTCCACTCCAAGACAAGTTCTATAAAGAGGGCTCAATTATCGAGTTGCGGTGCGTCGTCAGCGAAGTGCCGCAACCCGCGAGGCAAGTGAGTTGGAAGCACGGCGGGCGATTGTTGAATTACGATACGAAGAGGGGTGGCGTAAGGTATAGTATTGATAACTTAAAACTTAACTTAGCTTCACGCTTTATCCCTTGCGGGGTGGTCAGAGAGAACAGAGCGCCAAACGCTACGGTCTCTACATACCTCTTTCGCCTCGTCCACTGTCATCAACCTCTTCATACATGCCCTTCGGGGGGTCCTCATGCTTTTTACGTGACCTTCCTCCAGTATCTTTGATACTGTGTTTTCGAAGGTCAACCGAGGTCTCCCCCTACCTCTCTTACCGCTCACTTTTCCATCATAAATCTTTTTTGCCATTCTTTCATCACTCATTCGTTCGACGTGCCCAAACCAGCTGAGCACGTTCTTCTTCATTCTCACCGTGACGTCCTCGCTAGTACCTGCCATTCTGTGTACCTCTTCATTGCGGATTCGATCAGCTAAGCTGACTCCGCATATCCTACGAAGAGATCGCATCTCCACAG
>JAAIXJ010000131.1:453545-474746 GCA_013403705.1 Heliconius hermathena
TGTATATACTTATATATATTTATAAATTTACAAAGATCGCGTTAAATGCGACACTCGCCAATTGCGCAACAATAATATCTCACAAGGGAACCTAGTGTTAAGACACTCCGTTTCCCATACAAAGTTCAGCATTGAAAAGATATTATTGATATTAAGATATTAAAGTACTGTTTTATTACCAGAGCGATGTAAGGAAAATAATTCATTCCGCCAATTGGGAATTGAAGCCAGAACTCTATCACAGTGAGACGCTGTGACTTAAATTTAAAATAAAAATCCATATAATAATTCTATACAAGTCCTTTCTTATTATTCTATACAAATATACAGCACGAAATAGACGGGCATCACGTAATAAGATTTGTACGTGTCTGACAAACGTAAGTTACAAAAATCGAATTTGCGACCCTCCTCATTTTAAAATGAACATACATTAAGGCAGCTTATAAATAATTATTTTATAGTGTACTTAAGTTCAGTGCTCGTTTTTCCCTTTCAATTCGTTTTTTTTCTTTATATGGCATCGCGTTTCTAAGGTTCCTTACCTCAAAAGGAAAAATCTAAACCGTTAGGATCGAGTCGGATAGGATCACTTTGTTGTGTTTGCGTCTGTCCGTTTGTCAAGACCATTTCGAGATCGCATCGAGGTATTAAGCCAAACTTAAAATAAAATATTCAATATGACCGCTTGGAACACAGAAAAAATCAAATTTCAATGTCAACGCAGTGAAAAAATACAAGCATGCATCGTATTTGCTACATTTTATATGAAATTCGCTGCGTAATAAAAACCTATAGGACACTTGGTGTGGATCTACAGTTATTATATTTTGCACGAAATTAGAACTTACAATACAAAAATAAGGGAAAAAAACACAAAAAAACAATGAAAATAGATACGTGTTTCATGAAAAAATTATTACACACTTATATTTGTTAATTTCATACAAAATGAGTGTATATGCCTATTAACCTGAAGTTGTTAACTTTATTTACCGTGTTAAACCTATAGAGTATTTTTCGTAGACCGAGACGAATTATGACATTAGGCAAGAAGTGAGAAATTCCAGTACAAATAAAGGAAAAAAATCGAAAAATAGCATTTTATATTTATATTATACGAAAAAACTATTACAAGCTTATAATTTCAGTTCATTTGATACAAAATGAGTGCGAACTTAAATTTGGAGGTGGTTTCCGTCGACCCACAGTCAGACTCGCACTTGGCCGATTTTTCTTATTTTCTAACCAATCATTAATAATTCATAATGCCATTAAGTTATTCTTATTGAATATATTTCAAAGAAAAGTTTCTGGATAGACATAAATAAATATTGGTTTAGCGAGGCTTGTATTATTTGTTTTTAAAGCTCAAAGTTGTTGATCTTTTTTATTTAGCTAACGCTCTCATTATGATTATATTGTTGAGTTTCACCTCTAAAGCCGCAAAAAGCAAAATATATATTGTCATAACAGTCTCTTTACTAATCCAGACGTGTGAGATAAGACATACAACTGGAAAAACACCGGTCAAGTGCGAGTCGCCTACCTAGGATTTCGAACCAATTCTATGATTGCAAATATTTTTTTTTGTGAAAAAGCGTGAAATTAAAAAAAATAACATTATTTATCTATTATATTATTTATAATAACAATACTCGTAGTTTTAATTTTAGCTTTATTTTTTTTATTAGGTATTCATAACCTTATTTCATCCATACTTGCAGATACAAGTGGTTACATTTAAAATAATTATATAATATAATATATTTTATTATTTCAAGATCGCAGTAGAGTTTGTAAACGTAAATTATTTATTATTTTCGCGAATGAGCAGCAAAATTTAATTAAACTTATCTAATGAATGATAATTCCCACTTTGTTCCACTGAAACTTAATTAGTACGATCTGCTATAAATCGTAACGGCACTTCAAATAAATGAGGGTTGCTTTTAAATTAGGCTATTTTGTATTACATAAAGAATAGAATTGAATATAAGGAATAGATGTTCAATGAGTTACTTTCAGTTTTCAAAGAAAATGTACCTACAGACATTTTAAGTTATTACTTAATTTATACAAAAATATATTATTTTTTTTAGCTTCATGCTGTATCCTTCATATAACAGAGTAGGCAGAGAGGGTTTTAACCTATCGTTAAGACATTTTGTTTCCATTAAGACACGTCCGTTTCCTAATTTATACTGAATTCTGGAGGTATTGCGTGTTACCAGAGGAAGTTGTTAAATCAGGAATCTAACCTACAACCTGTCAAGGGTCCTGTACTAGTTTCAAGATAATAGATAAACGGAAAATACAACTTATAAAAGCTGACACATTTAAATGTAAGTTCATGCAATGTATCAAAACCTATAGTTTTGATTTCATCAAGGGCCGTAAACCTGTACTTGATACCTTCAAGCGATCTCAAGATAAATGATCTTTACAAATGAACAGACGGACAGCAAAATGATCCTGTAACTGAAGTGACAACTATTTAATTTATACTTATAATAAATCTGTAGAAAAGTCGTTTCTGTACATTGAAAATATTAAAAAAAAAATAGCCAGGGTGTTAAAGGATAATTAACAGAATCCATTTCCAACTTTTTTGGAATTTTTGTCTGTTTGTCTGTTTGTCTGTTTGTCTGTTTGTCTGTTTATGTAAACACGTATCACGTAAAAAGTACACAATAAATTTAAGCAACTTTTATACATAAAAATTACAAATAAATCAAAGTAGCTTTTAGTGTTTATTTCATTGTAATCGCTTCACTCTATCAAAAGATATAAGTATTTAAGTTTTCAAGAAGTTAATATTTGAGATATTAAAAAATCGATACAAGTAACGCTATCTATTGACAAAAATAGTAGGTACTAACGAATCTTGATACTCTCTTTCATACACGTAACGCTATCACTAATTGCGATGGGATCTTAAATAGATGGCGCTGTGCATAAAAGAAAATATAGTTTGGAAAGGTTACCGCTACACTCTATCAAAAAATAATGGACTTAAAGTTTTAAAGATATTTATATTTGAAAAAAAAAGAAACATACGCAATGATATCTATTGACTACACATGATACGTTACGTTTTTAAAGTACAATTGTTCATAGTACTAACTACAAAGTAAACTAAATTGAATTGTTGGTGAAGATTACCTTCGTAACAGTCTAGCTTAATTCGTAATTATTTAACACAGTGATAAAGAATGACTTAATATTCAAAGAAATATTTTGAATAGGTTCTTCAGTCCGTTCGTTCGTTTATGTTATTAATATTTTTTTAAGAAACGTATAAAAAAATAACTTTTGGGAGCAACCTCTAAAAAATTGTGTCTCAAGAAAAAAATGCTCTGACACTGTTTATAAAAATATCCCGCAGTATTATTTCATAACTTACAAGCGACACGTACCGACATTGCACTATTGCACCTGTATGTTGCATGTATGTATGTGCCAAGGGTATTTTAGGGTACATACCTCAAAATTCTTATAAGATAACTTTGTTGTTTGTCCGTCTGTCCGTCTGTCAAGACTATTTTGTACAAGATCGGTTAAAGGTTAGATACCTCAATGTTCAAGTCTATATTCCCTTAGAGCACAAAAAATCTATCTTCTAAATCATCGCAATCAAATGACGATGAAATATGAGGGTTTATGCTTCGTTTTTTGTCGCATTTTCTATCATAACTATAAGGTACTTCCCGTTGATATACAATTACGAAATTTGTTAAGAAGTTAAAATTTACGGCACGTATAAAGGAAAATTCCAAAATTATTTTTCAAAAATTGAATACTTATTGTATTTGTGTCACAGAAAAAAACCATTAGGTACAAATTTTAATCTGTACTTAATTTGATACAAAATGACAACTTAATTAGTTATTCTTTTGGTGTATCTCCATTCATGAAACTGGTACGAAACTCTCGGGGCATGAGTACGACTTGAACTTGACCGAAAATGTTGATTATTTTATAGATTATATAAAAATGCCTAAAAACGTGCTTTCTATGTATATTCTGTATACCAATTATATATTTAACTAATAATATATGTTACTAATTTAAAAACTGTACAGGAGCTAAATAAGTTATTTTACAAATAATATCGTGAGTACTTAACCAAATCAATTAATTAATAGTTAAGGCTGTTTGTAATATCTATATTTCTTAAATGAATAATCATGTAATTCAAGCGGGCAAAGCCGCGAGCAGGCCGCTAGTTTAAAAATAAAAACTAAGTAAATCAACGTAGTGCTTTTGAAATATGTCTTATTAAAGGTGATGGTTAGGGGCTTAAATTAAAATCTCTATTCGAGCATTTTTTTTACTTAAAATACAAATATTTAAAAATAATAATAATAAAAATACTGACATTTATTCATATTTAAAATAAATAAATATATATTATTCTATATTTGTACATCTATATACATACTTATATATGGACTTTTCAAAGAATAACGTTAATTAGCTTGAAAACATTATATAGGACGAGGTCATTGCTCGTTTTTTGGAACAATGGTCTGAGTTGTTATGTTATTTAATAATTCTAAAAGGCGATTCGGTCACGGCCGCCCGTCTTTACAAGGCGTCGTAGATTTTTTCTTGTTACAATAATTGTTTTGGAAATAGCGAGATCTTTATATTTTCAGCTTCACGTTTTATCCCACATACAGCGAGATAGACAAAGGGTTACTAGTAGACTAATAGTGACAACAATAAATAAGACACTCCGTTTCCTACTTTCTGCTCATTTTTATTACAAAAAACAAATGTGGTAAATATAAATATAGAAATGAAGGATGTTGCATTTAATAAAAACTGTCGTATTCATATTTATATTCTATTCAAACGTAAACATTTTACTTAATTCTTATTGCTTTATTTTTATTATTATTGTCAAAATTTTTAGCACCACGCTGTATCCTGCATAACATATGCATTGAGAACCTATGCGACTCAGTTTCCTCCTTTTTCACCTTATTTTCGAGATATTTTGCATTTAGCGGAAGAACTATATGCCGCGCTCTTTATTGATACAAGAGCAAAGAAATAAAAATAATTGATTGACTTGTGGGAATCGAAACTACAAACGGCGCGATTACAGTCAGACGCTGTGCTGTTGCGCTACAACTGCACCATGCTACATTATAATTTCATATTTATGTATTTTTACTCAAATGAATTTTTAAGATATTAGATAGATTAGAAAAATGATTATTATCTTTATTGTATATCTGATCAAGAGTTGAAAGACCTTCCTGTAAATAGACATCGAAAATATAATTCCCAAAGCAATCACGATCTCTTATAGAACCTCTATAATTTTCGATCAACTTTCCTTTATCCGGCTCAAAGGACCAATAAATGGAAACAATAGTAACTGTAATTTAAAGGGTTCCTATCACAAAACTTAACAAAACAATTAAAAGGATAACCACTATATGTTAAATTTAGAATTTGAAATTTGCTTAGAGACTAAGAAATTATTCGCGATTCTTACACCAAAGCATATACGAGTACATATGTGAACAGAGGCAAGATTTATTAGAAAGAAAATTGTAACAGTTACTTTGGTTGCCTTTATTTGAGAATGGTTATGGCTGAATGAATTTAATTAAAACACTGATTTCATTAAGGGTTTCTTGGACTCGCAATTCCAGAACTGTCATTCCGTGTGACTTGGCAACGTCCCCGAGTTATGACCTTTTCTGTTCCAAACAGACCCATAAATTATTTAAAATGTTAACTTTAGTTAGCGGTTTCTATTTATATATAACTTGATAAATATATTCTAAAGAGAAATAAAGGATATTATTGTGGCTTTCTTTTACATCTAGTTGAATAATTCTGATTTTATTTGTTGAAATTTATTTACGTAAATTTATATGTTCCATTATTTTGTATTTAGAGTTTCCATTTTCATTCAAACGGATATTTACATTTTCAAATAATATTTTTGTTAGTTCGATCTAATTAGATACATTTTCCTCTTTACGTGATTTATCCTTTAGGTTCTCTCTATCTATCTTGATGGCGTGAGGGATACTTGATGATGAATAAAATATTTATACATATCATAAAGACGTTTCTATACTTATACTTATGTGTCAAATCTCTATATATAAAAAGACAGTAAAAATATTTTGTCTGTACATTTGGTAATTTTGACTGAAATTGATAGAGGGACACTTAAAAATAATAATAGAAAGCAAAAACATTTTTTTTTTAATTTCTTGTCTATCTGTCTGTCTGTCGATATGTATGGTCACATTTTTCTTTGAAAGTACTGAACCGATTTACTTAAAAGTTTCACTAATTGCTTTGTTTTAACTCAACTTAACAATTAAAGTCTGTTTCACCAATATCGGTTCATTAAAAAAAATCGTCATTTGAATGAACTCAAGGCATTAGTTTGCCTGCGAATGTTATATAGCAATCGCGCTGGTAAGATTCCTGGCCAAAGAATGACATTCGAAACGTCTTGGCTATATGACTGTTAGTTAATAAAAATATATATTTTTGAAGCACTATTATACAATATTTTATACAATAAAGTAAACAAAATTGAATTGTTAATGGAGATTACCTTCATAAATCATAACAGATAAGTTTAAGAGGTAATTAATTAAAAAACGATTTGATCTTCAAGGAAATATCAAGTAAATACATCAATTTTTTGGTTCGTTCGTTCGTTTGAAATAAATCTATATAAAAGTGCGTAAAAACATCCTATCTACGTTCTCACTGTAATAACTACATATTTACCAATTGTACATTTAGCTAATAATATATGTAACTAATTTAAAAACTGTACAGAAGTTAATTTGCAATCATTACAGTTATTTTACAAAGAATATTACGAATCCTTACCCAAATCAATAATTTACCATTTAAGGCTATTTCTGAAGTAGTAAATTATATTATTCACTGACAGCACATTTAACAGAGTTGTAAAATTATGATGAGACGTACATTACATAGATAAAAAGAACGTAATGTTGTAAAAATATATACCTATAATAAATAATTAGCTTTATATATATTTTATAAATATCAAATATCTTCATTGGTCGTATTTTTTAATTCAAAACAATCAAAAATTCTTATAGAAATTACGATAATGTAGTAAAAAAATCATATTATAATAGAAGTCATTATAGTTGTCAATCAATTCTGTTTATTAATCAATCAATAATCATGTAGTTTAAGCGGGCGAAGCCGCGGGCGGGCCGCTAGTGTTATATATAAACGCTAAAAAAAATGAATTTCTGAGTAAAGTAACATATTCTTTTAATATGTATTCATTTCATATTTATGTATAGATTTCTATGAAGTGCAGCTCATGTCGCTTATACCGAGCTGGAAAAGAAAGCTAATATTTTTATTTTCATTGACAGTGTCAAAACAGAGGCCACGTCGAACGGGGCTCTATCCCGTCTCTACATCGCGAACGCGAATAGAAATGACTCTGGAAATTATACATGCTCGTTGGCGGACGTCGCCGCTTCAGCAGTGTCTGTTCACGTATTAAGAGGTTAGTATAAAATATTTACATCGAAATTGAAAATAAAAGGTTTAACCTTCCAGCGTCGCGTTTTAAAATTTAATACGCACGCGGCCACCGTATTTCTTACGGCAGCAAATTTATTAATTAATATTGCCTCAGTTGTTGTTTTATTAACTAGTATAAATAGAAAATCGATCCATTTATTAATAGAGGGGGTTAATGAATAAATTGTATTGGATTATTTTGAATAAGAGTATTATAATTATAGAAAAAGTTACGATTCATCTGATGCTGCATTTGAATCGGCAATCAGTTTATGAACATTATTTGCATTTTTGGATGATTGAAGCGGATGTTCTCGTTCTTCCCAATCGAATAACGATAGTGAGTTCCACGTTTTGTAACTAAAATATTCAAATAAACAGTACTTACACAATCCAAATTATTCCAAACTCCAAGTTGACAATTAAAACACGTTCTTGAAAAAACATATCAAATATAACTGTATGTTTGTATGTTTGTTGTATGTTTGTATGTTTGTATGTATGTATGTATGTATGTATGTATGTATGTATGTATGTATGTATGTATGTATGTATGTATGTATGTATTTATGTATGAATAGTGTATGTATATATATGATATAATAAATAAAAAAAAAAAATCTTTATGCAAAGCTATCCGCCAACAATGCTCTCTTAATATTAGTTTTTATAAATAAAAGGTTGCCTGTAAGAGATCACTTATAGTGATAAGGCCGCCTTTGCACTGTATTAAAATTATAAATGTTATTGTATTTATGTTTTATCTTTGTGCAATAAAGTATTTTTGATTGATTTGATTTATAACCTTCTTTGCATGTCTTTTAAGGCTGGTCTGATACCCTTAATGTGAAAACTAGTTTTGTCAAGTTAACTGTACAATAGTACGCCCGCTCGAAGGTTAAGCAAGTTAGAGAGCAGTGGAGTTTGATTGACACAGATATAAGTATATTGTCGTAAAATATTAAAAAATTAATAGTATATAAATGTTTTATGTCATATTTAAAGATAAATTATGGAAGACTTTGGTAAACCAGAAAGCTATATACTATTGCTTTATAAAAAAAAGTAAAATAAAATGAAAAATGAAAATTGATGACTTGAAAATTTACTTATTATTTAAAACAGCCGTTTTATATTTAAAAAATACTATCAATGCAGGTTCGACTCTTGTGTCAGTATTCTCTACATTTGCTTTCCCAAATATGCATATAATATCATTCAATTCATACAATCACATTATTATTCATTGATTAGTATTCCATAGTGTAGACATGAAAGGGATTTCACATATTATTAATATTCAAATGGTTACAGGCGAAAATCCACTTGCAATGCAACGAGGAGATGCTTCAGTCTTACATCCATCGCTGTTTTTGTTAACATGTTACGTCAGCTGACATATAGCCGGCGCGTTTTAATCGCGCTGCCATGTTATATTATTGTAAAAACACCGTTTTAGTATAATAACTATTATATTATATATTTTAATGTAATATTTTTAGTGGAAATTTTGTAGAAAATATATTAATGTTAGTTTATGTTATTAAGAGTATGTACTTATATTAATATGCTTAATAAAAATAAAGTTTTGAGTAAAAAGAATCTATTGAGTTTCTCGTTGCTAATACAAACTTTATTGTAAACGAAAATAAGATGATAAATGTGGTTTCGCTCAAAACTAAGTTATACTATCATAAAAAAAGAAACTCCCCGTGGTCCCCCGGTCACCCTGGTTATTTTACGTAATTCATTACACTTTTGAAGTACGAGTATTTCTCGCATGGCTTCGCCTGCTTGAATCGTAACAACTAGGAGGTAAATACTAACCAGCGCCTTCTGGAAACCGGCCAGATCGGTTTCCAGGAGGCGCGGTTTCGAGTCCCGCTACGTTAAAATTTTTAAATGTTTTTCTAAATAAGTATTTTTCTTTCCTAAATGTGGAATAACACTTTAAAAATGTTTAAAAAAAACTAGGAGGTATACGTGTGTATATGTCATATGACAGATTTAGTCGATACAGCGGTTACGTCGAAACAATTAACATGATGTAACCCAATGGAAATCATTAATAGTACACTGCACGCTACAGAAGCTCTCGAACTTTCCCATTTTCATTTCTCTGCTCATTTTGATCGAAGAGTGATGATATGTTGCATTTGACCAGTATTTCCTTGAGATTATCACGTTCAACCGGACAACTCTCTCAAAATTTTAATAATATTAGTAATTATTTTCGTACCTATGGTTGAGTTGAGTTTAGTGAAAAGTACAGACAGACGTATCCTCGATTACTACTTTGGCTACAATTAGTATCCTCTCTGTCACTAACAAAATAACAAAACAGATTACAAAAACATAAAAATATGAGTAAACATCAACATAATTTTGAGCCTTAGACTTTAAAGTACTTTACAGTTTCATCTGTTTCCCTAAATCTAATATTATTTTATGTATTTTTTTATTTTATTTTATAGGTTCACGCTATATCCCACACATAGCAGGCGGAGGGAATATAGGAACCTAGTGCTTCATTTCCTCGAGTAGTAATCGAACCCACAACCTGTCCCGCTTACAATCGCACGCCACGACGGCCTCAACTATCCTAAGAAAATTTACATAGCTATCCACTCAAATATGCACGAGTAAATTCATCCGAGATTATTTTGGTATTCCAAGACTATCAACCGATTCAACTTTACTTTGAACTAAGTAGGAAGTTTTAGATATTTGGAATAAGGTACTATATAATATGTACCTATTATGTTACTTGATATTATTCGTGTCGACCCTACGGAATCTGATAACAATTCTAAATTAATTTCATAGCATAGCATAGCATACTCAACACGCAATGCCTCCAAAATTCGGCAGAAAGTGGGGAACGGAGTGTGCGGAGTGTTAACACTAGGTCTACCCTGTCTACCCTGTCTACTCTGTCTACCCTGCTGTGTGCGGGATACAGCGTGAAGCTGATTTATTTATTTTTATTTTAATTTCATAGCGGTATACAGAGGCCACTCGTCACGCTCCAGAATGAAATATTTTAAACTTTAATTTTCTCACTCGTTGAGTTACGGCACGTAACACGCAATGCCTCGAGAATTCGCCACAAAGTGGGGTTTCGTTCTATGTCTCAATATCTTAAGCCTAGTTTCCCAGGTTACCTCTGCCTACCCTGGGCGGGATACAGCGTGAGGCTAAAAAAAGTTCTTATTTAGAAATTTATATAATAAATCTTCAAAATTTAAAAAAAGTTTCCGAAGTCCTGAGTCCAACCTTGTTTTATTACGCCACGTTGGCTCCATTAAGAAAAGACTGAAAAAGTTTAAAAAAGCTCCTTCGTAAAGCTTTAACAAAACTATGATCTCGTTGAGCATTTGTTTTACTTCTTCATTAACTTAAATGAAACAAAGAGTATGAACTCTGCTCGGTAGCAACTACGACTATTAAAGGCAAACTTACTCAACTTTATATTGACTTAATTTATACTATTTCATTTAGTTCTTTATTTTGGTTGAAACGAAATAGTTGCTTGATATACCTTAAGATACCTTAAGATTATACCTTGAGGCCAGTCGTGGCGCAGTGGCACGAAGTGTGACTGTAAAACCGACTGGTTGTGGGTTCGATCCCCACTCGAGGAGATGACGCAATGCCTCCAAAATTCGGCAGAAAGTGGGGAACGGAGTGTCTTAACACTAGGATCCCTCTGCCTACCCTGCTGTGTGCGGGATACAGCGTGAAGCTGACTGATTTATTTATTTATTTTATATACCTTATACATTGATATACGAAAATCCTAAGATAAATGATATTTTGGAAATCAATAATAAATTATTAATTTAAATAAGTCAAATATGGCAATGAATGCGGAAAGGTTATTTAGAAATTTTGATTGTGTCTCCTGCAATATTTAAAAAAATACGCCATTTTCGTTCTAAATTATTGTTATTATGATAAATAAGGTGCAAAAATATAATAATTTCATAAAAATAATGAACATGAATTTGCTTTTTATAAAAAATAACTTTTACATCTGCAAAATACCTTTAGCTTGTTTACTTACATTCTATTTTATATGTGAAATGTACTATATAAGTAACACTCAAAGAAACATCTTTGAACTTGAATAGAATAGTGAATAGTCCTTTTGTGTATGTTTAAGTTTAAATAACTGTATGCCGAGATAAAAGAGGTAATCCTGCTTAAAAATACTCTAAAAATACTCTACTCTAATAGAAAATACTAAATTTAAAATAAGTTTTGTACGTGATAAATAAAAAGAATGTATACATGTGTTGTACTAGATAACGATTCTGTTTTACTCTTATTTAATTATCAGAATTAGAAATAAACGTAGCAAATGGAATTATTAAAAAAATCTATAATTCTTAGAGTAGAAATCGAACTCATATCAACTTCCTATAAGAAAAACAATTTCTACATTACGGTGTTAATGCATCTAAACTAATATTGTAAAGCTGAGAAAGTTGTTTGGTCAAACACATTAATCTCAGTAGCAACTGGTTTGAATTAAAAAAAATCTGTTATGATAGACTAACGCCCCAAAAGCGGCTTTGCCCGCTTAAGCATCTTGCTACATTGTAGCCAAATTATAAAAAATCTTTACATCAATTTTAGTATATGTGTTATTTTGGTGTATAAGCTAAGTTTCATTTAGATCTGTCCAGTTGTTTTTGCGTAAAAGTGGAACAAACATCTTAAATAAATCACAAACATCACATGTGTTATTACAAGGTGAGTCCATTTGTCGAGGAAGGTTAAGTAACATCACCTTAATCCATTGGATGTAGCCAAGTGTACCTGTGTCATACAGATGTATCATACTCAGCTATTAGTCAGTTCCATTTGACTATGTCAGAGAAGCCGTAGCTAAAGGCCAGTATCAAATAAAACCGATATTAGAATGGCAGTAGTATACAGATTGTAACAGTACCTTGGATATAAGTGAAAAAAAATAATAAATAAAATATGCATTTCAATACACATAAATAACATAGTTAATAATATAAACTATATATTTTTAATACCAAATTAATCGAGACAAGTTCATGTATTGTCGTCCTGAGTGTCGCAACCGTCGTTCCGTATATACAGTGGGTAGCGTTGTTTGGAAGGCAGCGGTCGAGTCGAACTCTTAAGTACTACGATACAAATAAACATGTTGTACATAAAGACTCGTACCAAATGTATATAATAAATATAATATGATAATTCAAAGCTTATGATGGCACGATCTTTTATTTTCGAATTTCTTATAAAGGCAATATATATGTAGGGGCGACACATATTGTGGATCAAAGTGATCTTTTGACCAATATTATAATATTGATTGTTGTTTGACATTGCGGAGGCTGACGTGATGGGCTTATGCAAACTATTATAGCGACATTAACTATGTCGTGGCTGATGCCGTCTCGCAGTACGCTTGCAGTACGTAAGCTATGCTTGTATGGCGTTGGCCGTTGACATATTGTATAACACTTCTACGACTTGGTATACGATTAGTAGGTGTGTGATGCTATTTTATGTCCCAGCTCCACTTTAACATATCGGCCGTCTTGGGGTAGTGCGTTCGTTCCAACGACTTATATTGATCTCACAAATCGATCAACATCACGAATCACAATTCTAATACAATCTTAATATACAAAAGCGTAACATGTACCTTCGGAAAGATTTCTGTGTGATCTTTCCGTCAGACATCCCGGAGAGTTCAATAAGACTGTTGCAGCCGCAGTCTGGTAGGAATTCACGGTGTAGGGGCGGGGCGGAGCCCTTACTCTTTCTTCCTTTTATTATAACTAGCTCGCAGTTATAGTGGAGAGAAAGATAGGACGCACTCTTGGCTTTTCTTCGGACGAGCTTCGAGTTATGACAATGTCATATTCTCGAGTTTCCAGTTATCTAAATAACCTTCCGATGGCAAATATCTTATTAAAGCGATACCTTCTAACAGCATAATATAAAATTCTTAACACTGCCTTTGAATCTTTAAAAGATTTTGTTTTTTTACGATCACAAATATAAATGACTCTAACTACTAGATACATCTCGAGCTAAGGCATTATATATTAAATAATATTTTCATAGGTATTTGGGATGTCAGTTACAAGATGAAAAATTTGTTTGATTGAACGCACTAATCACAGGAACTACGGGTTCAGATTAAAAAAATTCTTTTTTTGTGTTGAATAGACCAGACTTTATCAAAGAAGACAGGCTATATTGCGTATCTACAGTCATATTTAATTCGGGCACTAAGAGTGTGTCAATTCTTCCATTACGTACCATTTACGTACTATTTGACCACACGGGTGAAGCCGCGGTTTTAAGTCAATCGCTTAGCTAGCTAGCGTTTTGTGACATAGATAAAACTACTTTATTTTGAAACATAAAATAGGGAAGTTTTTTATAGTTTACTCCTTGTTATATTCAAGAGACACAAATTTGTAGAACCAACCCGGCTGTCCGACTTCAGCTGTTTACGAGCGAACTCACTCTACTCTAGATTAACTTTGAATTTCTACGACTACCATCGAGCTTGTACTAAGAAATTGATGCACTATACAATTTCTGAATTGAATATAAACGATGTAAATAAATATAAAAAAAGGCCATGAAATGATTTTACAGCCGGACCTATGATACCAACAATAATAGTTCTTTAAAAATAAAACCCTATTTCAAATACCTGTCAGTTAATTAGGTACCTATATTATAAAATAAGTTCCGTCAAGAAATGCGTGGATACTCATATCTCAAAAACCACAGAACTGGTTTAGATGGTACGTAGACGGTTCCTCAAAAGGAATGTATTACATTTAAGGAAAAAAATAACATCTGGATCTTTAGTTGTAGAGAAATTTGTGGACAACATACAAATAATCTAAATTTAGCATACTTGCTGGGAAGCTTAAGTAGATCATCATAATCAAATTCTATACATTCATAAAATTATAATATGTTAAATTGAAAACCACCATTTTCAAAGTCGATTAAAGCAATAATATTATTTTTTTAAAGTGTGATATAAATATATTATATAACCAATTAAGCTTTACGTTATACCCGCATGTAATGCAGAGTAGACAAATGGAACCTAGTGTTACAACGTTCGCTACGCCTCGCCTAATTTCAGGAAATGGAAATATAAATACATTTCCCGAATGGTAATCGAATCCACAACCGTTGTGCTTACATGTACGATGTCTAACTGATATACAAGTAGTAATATTATTGATATTTAAGTCATGATATAAAGACATCTGAGTTCAACTGAGATATCAAATATCATCATCAAAATCTAAAATTTGGGCAAGTTTTAAGATAAACTTTACAAATGTGGCTTTGAAAAGCTGAAAGATAATTTTAATAAGCACCCGAGAACTATTTAATGAATTTCAGAGGCAATTTCTGAAGTTTCGTCACTATTTTATGTTATTAAAGATATTGAAATTATATTTGAATATCAATAAATATTTTATAAAATATAATATAAAATTTGAAAAAAAAATGTGTCCAAAGGGACAAAGCAAAGATGTATTGAAGTGCAGGAGGAAAGTGTCATTCAAATATTTTTATTTCTTCGCTCCGATAGACATAGCCCGGTGTTGGCCAATCTGGGATCGCACCAAAATTTTGGGTGCGATCCTACTCTTATAATATCGATTTTAATGTTAGTAAATTCATACTAAACAAATGTAAAGTTGGATGCTGATGTTCACATTAGTTTTCAGTTTTCCAGTCTACTTTTCATTGAAAACTACATATCCAAGAGCGAGAGATTTATTTACATGGATAATGGGGTAGTAGGGTTGTCCATTAAAATGGTAAATTAATAATTAATGCTTATAAAAGAGAACATATTGATTCGTTACTCTTTTTTCTACATAAACCTATGAGTCACAGTGGTTAAATTAAAATTTTTGAGTTATTTTTGTTATATAACAACAATAGCTAACATGTAATATATTATATATACGTCGACCTAAATAAATATCTACAAAATTCCCACTAACAAAAGAGTATGTGTAAGCTCTGTAATCTAAACTTAGCAACTAAGATAAAGTTCGTTGTTATTTCTTTTTGTTTTTCCAAACTCTACTTTTGAAAGAAAACTAAATATCGTTTAGAAGGGATCTTCTAGGATCAGCTAGGGTTGTCTAACTCTAAATGACTTTACTGTTTCTTATTCAGAATATATCTTGTAAAATAGTAATATTGTTACTTGTACATATATAATTATATGATCATAATATTTAAGTGGTGTATATTTATTTAGTTAGTAAATAGTTTTAGTACATGTTAAAAAAAATAATTCAAAGTGACAACCCTAAAATGAGAATATTTCTCATGTAAGCGTTATCAAAAGTTGTGTGTTATGAACATTTATTGCTTTTTGAAATCCAAAAATCAAATGCAGTTGTAAAATTGTATAAACGCTTTTGATGAGCATACAAGTTTCTTTTTTAGTGTAAACGTAAATATGAGTACAGTATATGATATTTAATACAGCAGTCTAAGAAGATTTAATAACAAAAATATCTTATCAACCATATTAAATACATAATATTGTTTTTTTTTTTAATATTTAAAACTTTTGTTACTACTACTTATAATACTATATAATATAAAATAATAAAATGTTTAAATAAAATATATTCAACTCTCCACTTGTGGAATAAATTATTTCTCTCCTATACAATTATTATATATATAATATTAATTGTTTTATAAATTATTACGTCCTTTGCAAAGTACTTTTTTATTGGGTTTTCCGTATCTTATCATAATTTTCTGCAAAAAACTTATCTTGATTTTTTTGCAAAAAACTATTTTCAATTAGATTAATATTGACCATAAAAGAGTTTACAAATTGTAAAGTTTTTATCAATATCACACATCTATATAATTTATAAAACTACTCCGTTACTTAACGATTTACTTAGAAACTGCAGGGTCTAGAAATGTGTTTTTTATTCTGTTATATAAAACACACCACGGACATTGGTGGTCTGTGCCCTTTTCTGCTCTTATGTCTTCTTGTTCTTCTGTCCTTTTGTTTTTTTTTCTCATTTTGACTTTTTTTATGTATACTCCTTTAGACAACAAAAGAATTCAAGATTCAATTTGTTTTGGTTTGGTCTATTCCGGTGAAAAGAAATGTGAAATTTGGCATGTTTGCCCACCTTAGATGGGTAGGTTATGGTTAGGGTATATAAGATTTTTTTTCCAAATTCCTACAAACCGAGAATAATGGGATTTTCCATTTTACGTATAATATATAACTAAAAATAAATATATATATCATTACAAATTTTCTTTTGCAAAATTTAAACAACAGACGCACAATCCTTCATTTTATCTAAATTGCTATGCTTGACACGAATGTATCTGTATTACAATTTAAAAGATACGTGCGTTGTCGTCTTGATGAGTTCTGTTTCTTGCCTACAGAACTACAGCCTCTTTTTTGACTTAGTATACTAAACTATTTATATCTTTATTAGACAATTTTATTTATAAAGATAGCGAATTTAGTTTCATTATATATTTATAATAAAATTAAATTTGCTATTAAATAAATAAAATAGCATAATAAATAACATAATGTGTTTAAAAAAAATAATCAACTTCACGGTGTATCCCGCATACAGCAGAGAAGGAGACGGAATCTAGTGTTAAGACACTCTGTTCCCCACATTCCGCTTTCCACTTTTCATTTTTTTTTTGTAATTTTTGAATTTGTGTTGAGTGACGGAGCTCAATGCCGGGCTCTTGTCTTGGTGCCAGAGCGAAAAAATGAAAACATTAATAAATTATAATTCATTCCCTCGAGTGGAGATCGAATCTACAGCAGTCGCATTACAATCACATCCTTGTACCTCTGCGCTACGACGGCTTCATTTATTTTACATTGTATTTATTACATCATTATTACATTGTATTTAACTACAAATATTTTATACCTAGCTCAGCCTTAACTTCGATGCAACTAAATTGAGTTCTTTGAGTAACGGTGTCAAATTTGATTCTCAAAGCGTCTAAAGCTTATAAAGGCGCTATACAATTTTAGAAAAGTATAAATTTATTTCCATAAAAATGTAAAATGGTCCTAAAGAAAGTTCCGTGACCTAATTTTTTTAACACAAACTGATGAAATAAGGCTCTGGGTGACATTATTGACAAATAGAGACCACAATTTTTAATAAACTATTATTACATTTTGTGAGACTTGTATGTGAGTGAAAAGACAAGAAAGATTAGATAGATTTCTTATTCATATTCACTGTTATACGCGAATAACAGGATAGGCAGGGAGATGCAAGTGTCTAGACACTCCGTCAAATTCAAAACTATACGTGATGATTGGCGAAACCTAATATGGCCCTTTGTCTTGCCAGTTCAGGCAAACGATAATAATTAATTCCCCCGAGCAGCCCGTCATGTTTACATAGTTTATGATGATGTGATAAATGTCTTAACTGGATAGTGCAAGTTCAAGTCCAGATATGTCAAAATTTTAATACTGAATATTTATATAACATAATACACTGATGCCAGTCGTGGCGTAAGAACACAAGTGTGTAAACGCGACTGGTTGTGGGTTCGGTCCCCACTCGAGAAAATAAAATATTTATAATTTTAATTTTTTCACTCTGGTGTCGAGGCAAAGCGCGGCGCTGAGTTCCGCCACTCAACACGCAACGCCTGCAAAATTCGACGGAAAATGGCGAACTGAGGGTCTTAACACTAGTTTCCTACTCTGATATGCGGGATACAGAGTGAAGCTGTATAATATAATATAAATGTTATTTTATTCTTTCATGGTTCTGTTTCTAGTATATAAAATATTATGATTGTATAAATAATTAATCTATAACTTATAATCTACGTATTGTAAATAGCGTTAAATATAAATAGCTTGTTATTATATAATACATTAAGTATTGTTTTAAGTTTTACTAATGATATAATGATGTATATAATCATAATGACATCGTAAAGACTATCATTAGATAATAATTATTCTCTGATATTATTCATTATATTGAGATCTACATTAATAGAATATCATTGTCTGAATATAGAATACTCTGATTTTCACATTTTATCTAAAAATTTAGTTTAATATCACACTATTTTTAAAAAAGCCAAGAAGCCATGACACGTTCAAAATAAAAAAGTATCAAATTATAATTTTTTTCAACAATTTCATATATTTTATATTATACTATAAATTTTCTTAACTTAGTATCCTATTTTAAGTTAACTTTGTGTTTGTATCAGGGCTTGAAGGGAATAAAACTAATAAACAAGATTAACTTAAATTTCTAAGAACATAAGCAGAAACTAAAGACAAATTACAAGTAGTTTACTTTCTTTGAGTTTTGATATTCGAGATTGTTGTACATATTATATTTTTAATAATATTATTTTAACAGGAATATTTGAAAATAGTTTAGACAATGTTCAACTTTTCTGATTCCATTATGAATTGTTCAAAATAAGTTCATTGAATTCATCGATTTTTTGAATTCTCTTTGTAAGAATATATTATGATGATTGTGACTTAAAAGTATTATAATAGTACTGGTCTTAAAAAAAAATACACAAAAATAAAATACTAAGATAAAAAAGATACAGATTTTTAAAATTTAAATAGTATGGGTAATTCATAATATGAGAATTTTTTTTTTCGAACTTGAGAATAACTTCATTTAAGTGTTGTTAGCCCTACTGGCTTTTATAGCGACACCAGTTGGGTAGGGAAGAGGGTACTCTGTCCCTGACGAACAATCACATCATATATATCATATCACACCAATAGATTTTTTTATTTATGAAAATCAAAAATAATTTAAACCTTAAATAGCTTAAAAAGTTAATTAGTACAAAAAATAATTTCGTCAACATATTAAATTTTGCTCATTGTATGGTATATAACTTGTACAATATTTACTTATGTAATTACCTTTGTCAAGTTCTTAATATGTATGATATGAGAAAATAAGAGTGAAAATGTTAATAATAAACGTATATTTCATTCAAAATATTCTTTTATTAAAATATTACTTTATCCTTCCTTTTTACTTAAAACTGACAAATTGTTCTTCTGTACCTTCGTTTCTATAGCTTTAATGGTTCTTCAGTGTAATAAGCATATTTGTGGGTAGTGTGGGTGTTTCTTTATAATAAAAAAGAAAGTTGAAAAAAAGTTTAGTCAGAGTAGTAAAACTACTCCAATAGCAGTATTAAATTAAGAATATAATAATTAAAAAAAAGTCTGGTGAAGTCACTAGTTTTGAACTAGCACATTCGGAACGCCACAAATAAAAACTAAACAGAAGAAACAGTAGGTAGTAACGTAGGCTCCAAAAATGCAAAAAAAAACATTGTTCTTCAGAGTTTTATTTGTTATATCCAAATAAAATATACACGCCAGTCGTCCATCGTGGCCCAGGGCAAGGGTGTGACTGTAACGGGACGTTTGTGGGTTCGATCTCCACTCGAGGAAATGGAATATTTATTTAAATTTATATTTTCATTTCTTCCCTCTGGTGACGAGGCAAAGCGCAGCGTTGAGTTCCGCCACTCAACATGCAATGCCTCCAAAATCCGGCGGAAAGTGGGGAATGGAGTGTCTTGACACAAAGTCTCTGCCTACCCTGCTGTGTGCAGAATACAGCGTGAAGCTGATTAATTAATTAATTAATTTTTATTCGTGAGTTGGATCCTCCTCTGCTACATTCTTCTCGGGGAATTGATTTTTTTTTAATTTATTTTCATTTCTATTCTATTTTCTTTAATGATGGATTAAAAAAACATATTAACAGAAAGAAACTAAAGGAAAATACAAGCAAACGAGATACCGATATAAAAAACGAAAACTTCGCGAACAAAAAGAATGGAGTATCTACAAAGAAACATACAGTGTATAAACATTTAAGTTTGTTATAAAACAAATTGCTACAATCTTGTTCAAACGCCCGGAACAAGGGGTCGTTATTTACTATTTTTGTATAAAATCACCGTCTGACCCTTAAAGGGCGACCGTAATAAATACAGGTAAGTAATGTTAGGGAATTTTACCCTACCAGCAAGAATATAAGGATTATTTTAATTTCTCAATTTTTTGTGCTTCTTTAGTCTTGTATAGGTTCTAAAGGCAAATTTACTGTGTATGTGTGTGTAATAGGGGTCGCAATCCGGGATCCCGGAATTTTTGAATCCCGGGATATCGGACCAAATCTCTTAAAAATTCCGGTTTTAATTTTACAAAAAACCGGGATTTTCGATATCTTCGACATTTGTACAAAGTTAAAAGTTAATTATTCGAATTAAAACGTGCCTGCTATTAAATCCAGGCTTCTTTAAGATATACAATGGTACATAACATACAACAGCAAAAGTAAGCGATGAGTTTTCCTCAAAATTCGGAATTTTACGACATTAACTGAGTTTGACCGACCCGACCAACGAACGCACGAATATCTTATTTTCTCGTTGCGCGTCTTTGTTGCACGTCGTTGTTGCACGCTGTTCTTGCCCGTCGATGTTCCAGGTGTCATTATTGTTTTTCGTTAATGTTAATTAATATAGTATATATATATA